>BOPP01000127.1:176527-274578 GCA_017312745.1 Gryllus bimaculatus | reverse complement strand
ACACATTTACTGAATGTTTGTTAAGAAAACAGATTGTAAATAAACAGAATAATAAATAAAAAAAAATTAGAAATGCCAACGATAACCCACCACAACACCTATATCCTTTCTGTAAGATTATTGATTTGAATCGAGGGCGGCTGGAACGTCAACGCAGCTCCATCGAGAGGGACATTTCAGATTTCTCTGCAGCGGAGTGGCGACGGGAAAGTCCCGAGCCTTGAAGCGGGGGGGGGGGGACTTGGCCCCGGGCGACCCGTTCCGTCGCCCGCGTAGACGTAGATGGAAAGGAAATGTGTGTCTGCGAAGCGAAGGCTGCAAAGGTTGGTGCACTGCACCGGGAAGCTCTCGGAGAAATTGAAAGAAGGCCGTCCATCATTCATTAAAATAGTCAACTAGTGGCGCAAGTCCATAGCACAAGTTTTCCCGGAGAAATACTGCAGTGTGCTTTCAAAACATTTCTCGTTAAGGGAGCAGAAATTAAGAAATCTGTGCGATCAGGTGGCAAAAAAAGTCAGATCTTTTAATTAAGTAGACGTGGGAAAATAGGTATCTAACTGGCAAATAGATCAGCATTTATGAAAGGAGTATTAATTAATACATAGACATTGATATTTTTTAAAAATTCTTATGAGCATAGAAAGACGAAACAATTACCAACCGTAAAAAAGAAAATAGTAATAAAAGTCCTCAAGATCAAAAAGTAAACTCTTTACCTAAGAAATATATAAGAAAAAATACGCTCGGGTCCAACGTTGATTTGCTATTGGCATACGGCTGTTAAAACTGTAATTGCAATAATGCGAATATCCTGTGATGAATGTGCAGTATTTAGGAGTTATAATTCTTTTCAGCCACGTTCATTATTTCGACGACCTCTTTCCCGAATCGTACGCCGGTTAGGAGGAGGGACGTCTATTTTATTTCTTTGGAATTCATGAGCATTCGTGCTTGATCAATGGCGCCACCTTGTCAAGAGTTGAAACTATTGGGATGCCGAACTGTTTTAGCTGGCACTTTTTTGCTCCCAGCCTTGTATATAACTTTTGTTTCCCTACTGGTTGCGTACGCTCTGAGGAAGGACGCAATACGCTGGCCGAAACGTCAGTCACCATGTCAGTGACGCGTTCCCTACTAGCTGTCAAGGAAGGTCGAGAATCGGGGTCAGAATTATTCATTTATTATTTGTGAAGTGCATTAAGAAAAAGTGAGATCTAGTTAAACAAAGATTTCAGAAAATTTAATTTTACCTGGCACTTCGCGAAAGTTCTACCTGTCAAACGTCCGATATGCCAACCGTAGAAAGAAAACCGCACACACCTAATCCGGGATCGAACCCCGGCTCTGAAAGTAGAGTGATCGGAAAACTATTCACTCACCCACCGAGGTGTGCTTTGAAGAGGAAAGTACATTACCTATAACCGACTTACAGTGCTCAGGGCATCAACTGATTTCATTGCAGTGCCTCTGTCTGGAAGTTTCCAGGGTTCGAATCCAGATAGTGGCGGGATTTTCGACTCTAGCTAGATAGCTAGGTCGTTGGTAGTTTTCCGTGGTTTCTCAGATTAACTCCGTGCCAATACCGAGCAATACCCTAAACAACGGGTCACAGACCACGCGCGATCTTTTCTTTCTCTTCCTTGACGTTTCCTCATCTCCACTTATAGCTTGTCCACACTGGTAGGAGATACTTGGTTACAATATTTTAGTCTGGAAACTGAGTAAAAAATATGGCATACGTTTACTTAGTATATTCTTCTACAACATTCCTACTATAGGTTCAGCTGACTACAACATACTATAGGTTCAGCTGCTTATAGATTACTGGACGATAATTATTGCACTTTGACATTAAAAGCTTCCAGTGTGGCGGAAGAAGACATCCAATTTTTTACTTCAGGTTGATCGCGTGCAGTGATGTGCGATTTCTCAAGAAACTGGGTCACTTTGTTGCACGCATGTTAATTTTTCCCTCTACATGTTGAACTAGACCCAGATTCTTTGTCACGTGAAGGCAAAAAAGGAATGTTGGTGTAGTCCATGAACAACTTGTGGTACTCGACGCGGGGTTGCGGTAGGTTTTCTTTCGACTTTCCCAATTCCCCTTCTTCCCAGACTGCCTTGTTGCATTTCATTCGCCATCATTTCATTAAGATAGTCCAATTCTGGTACTAGTATACATTCAACATTAAAGGTTTTGAATTTATGAGGTATTGTGATTAAGGAAAGGGTAATACGTGTCCTATGTGGGGAATAAAGAATAGAAGAAAATAGTCTTTTGTTTTGTTATTGAATATACGTAGGGAAAGGATTATTTTACTGATGAAAGACACCAACAATCAATATATTTTGAGTTTGCATTACATTATAAACGCTTTAAAACTAATTTTACTTTACAAATTTTTGCATATTTTCGTATTATTATATAGTTTTACTTATTTCACGTAAGACTACATATTACTCTTACGTATTTCGTTAAATTTAAAAAATATTTTATGTCGAAACGGAATATTTTAAATAAGGGTTTGCAAATAGTGGTTCCTTTCTGTGAAAGCAAAGTTGAACTACCCTTATATTATCTCCAGACCTTTGTCAAATTCACCCCTTTTCCCGAAGTTGAAAATAAAATAAAAAATAATGCAATGATGCTCTTAAAACTTTCACTTAACTTATTAGTTTTTAATCACAAAACAAAAATGATAACCATTCAGAAATTATTGTAGTGTTTTTACCTATATGTATGAATCATACTAATTGGATATGTACTGCGATCAACTTCTCAAGTAAGTTGTTCAAATATAGTAGGTGTTGTGGTGAGTTATCGTTGGCATTTCTAATGAAATATTATATGCGTCGTCATTGCCAACAATATTATTTATTAAAAAAGCAGCTTTCGATGGCTTAGCCATCATCATCAGTTTTCTAATACAAAAAGAAAAAAAGTCTTGGCCTTGTTACAAAATCGTTTCGCAAAATTGCGTCACCTCTCTGGTTGCTGGACCCCGTAATGGCGCCGTCTCCGACCGCCACAAATATCTGCGTCCTCTCGTCGCGGTTACCATCGTTTTTTTTTTGTTTTTTTTAAAGATCCCAATTGAACCACTCTCGAATTAATACACTCCTACTAGGAGCATCACTTTTCGAAAATCGACTACCTTCAAAGCAAATTTCTACATGAAAATCGGAGATTCGACTTCCGCCTGGATGTTATCACTCAAGATCGCAAACGCGTCTGTCTATATGCATTGTTGCCCTGTTCTTCAACGCGCAGTTTGAAACAAACGACAGCTCTTTCTTCGTCAAACTTGCTGTCATAGAGGAGAGATACAACTAGAGTGCGCGTGAACCTACTGCGCAGGTTTCAACATGCTGGGGCGCAAGTCACGTGACTTATAGGAACACCGGGCAGCTTGTTTTGCCTTGTATTGTGTGACTTTTGCGTGCTGTTTGTTTATTTCTGGTGCTACAGCGTAATTAGTTTGGGGGCCTACAAGTTTAGCTAGGATCAATTGGAAATGTTGTTTCAGCTGCAACGAGCAAAGGCGAATTTCAACAATAATCCTACTGCTAAGAAAATTGCCTGCGCTTACAAGCGATTACTGATGCATTTACAGATTTTTCCTTTCTGCCTTCGCGAATTGTGTTCCACTAGATGAAACAACTATATTAAATGTAGATTCACGTCATTATACAAGTGGTGTCACAAGTGGAATGATCTTAACTCTGCATTGAAGTGCCAATTGCACATATGTAGCTTGCCCATCAAGTGACAATCTTCAACTTAGTTGTCTCCTAGTGTCGTGAACATTTAACGTGTATTAGCAGCGAAGATTGTGGGTTAAAAAATGGAAATTTCTCTTGTGCTATGTGTGACTGTACGGATAGTTCCTTTGACGGTACATGAGTAGTGACGAAACTCAATAATTCCCTCATTCAGAGGAAGGATGATCATTGCTGAAATACCCTCTTGTAGATGTTCTGCAAATAACAGAACAGTAGAATAAGAAATACTTCAGGAAGAGGGTGACAGTTTGTCAAAGCAGGGCAGCTTCACTACAATAGTCGTAAATAGAAGTCTTGAGAGAATTTGATAATAATCCGTTTTTGTATAAATTTAACTTTCATATTATTGGCGTAAGAGGCCATACTGAATACATAGAATGTAATGTGATTAAGGCATATTATTTAAATGTATTGAAATTAGATTAAAACAATTAGGAAGAGAAAAGGCAGACTGACAATTTACAGAAAATAGAATTAGATTGAGTTAGATAATAAGATTATTTATATTAGAGGCCATCTATCATTGTATGTATCAATGGTGTAGTAGTATGTTTTATGTTATTATCAGGTAGTTCAGGTAGTTTGTAGTGCTTAGTCGTATATTATGTTAATGCGTTTGTATGACTGTAAAGTATTTGATCTTTATTAGTAAATTCTTTGAAAATAATTTATTTCGCTTCTCGCTCAAAGACCCCCATTTCGATCAGTTTTTGTCCAATTTCCCTGATCTTATTGCGTTTAATATGTATCTTCACTATGCGCACGGTTTGTTGTGAGTCCTTTTCTCTTTAGAGGTAGGAGATTTAAAGCAATGTTATGATACTGTTTTGACGTAATACAAAAAAATTAAAACCTCGCATGATTGTTTATCGATGCCAAATAAATTTTGTAATAACTTAGGGAGAAAAATATCTAATGCCATAGTAGAAACTGTTGGGAAGAGATTTTTGAGCTCAAGGAAATGTGTGCAGAATCGTACATTCGTCCTCGTATGTCACATACAGAATTAATGGTTTTAACTAAAGAAATCAAAATATATATCAAAAATAAAAGTTATGTTTCCTCCTCTACAATCCTTGTGAATATTTGATAACTTGCTGTATATGTCTGATAATGTGGATTATCACATCAGCAGAATGATCTAGCATTGAGTAGTAACAGAAACTTGGATTAATGCCCTCCCATGGAGTTAATTTATATTTACAAAATATTTTTATTTAATTTCCTGCTGTTAATAGAACTGTAGTAAAAGCAGGTGTAAGTGGGGTACGCGGTTAGAGTGACAGTGGACGAAAAATTGCGAAACTATTCATGCACTTAATTAAATAGAGCAGAATAACTTAAAATAACTTTTCTGCTATAAGCAGCATTCGTAGGACTGTGTAATAAATGAGAAAATTACGTTTGAGTGAAGCGTGTTAGATTCACGTATTAAAAGAAATCATTTAGTACGAGGCGGCTGTATCGCAGATGCCTCCCAGCTATCCCAAAGTCACGTGACTCGGGCGCGAGAGATGTTGATACCCAGTCAGGCCTTCTGCGCAGCCTGGCGCGCACTCTAGTTGTGTCTCTCCTCTATGCTTGCTGTACACTTTTACATTCCAACTTTCAGATGTCTTTAGATTTCCTTAATTTATTAATTGTAATAATTTCTAACTAAAATCCAAATAATAAATTTGATTAAATTTTCCAAATTCGTAATATTGTTATCTTCTAAATATTTGTGTGATCGCCCAATGGTTATAAAATATACAATTGTCTTTGGCAAGCATACAAACATTAATTTAATAACAGTTTTTCGATATTCTGTAATAACCTAGAGTTCAAGTGACTGTGTATATCTTTCCTAAATGTTCTTTGTTCATTTATTTATTTACTCTTCACAGAACTGCTAGCAGCACAGTTTCTTGGATTTTTAGAAATAAATAACCCTTGCACCTTCGACATTTTTTGTGTCTATTACATATGTTAATTTTAGTTATTTAGGTGCAGTTTTTTAACAATCACTGGAACGCGTCCGAATGGACCGTCACAATACCATTCCAAAGACATCTAATGTCATCCACATACCTATTACGCTAGAACGTTATGTTTTGTGGAAAGGGGTTCATGCTATTTTGTAAGTAATTTTCAAAATTGTCAAAAAAACATTTCTGAGAATAGAGGGGATAAATATGATATCTTCTTAGAGCCTTAGGTTTGTTTGTAGAATTTATATTATATTTAAAGAAACTGTGTTCAATGCATACATCAAGAAGATTTATTAAATCTATTTTTATTATATCTTCTATAATGAAATTTTCCAAATTTTTCTTTAAATTTATTGTAATAATATAATGATATACTGATGATATGTCGATGAATATAATGATTTAGATTTTGCAAACAAACATTACTTTTGCCCCTTGGAAACAAATGTACTTCTGTCCAGCTTTAGGTGGCCTAGAAATTGAATTTTACTTCCGGCCGTGGAAAAAATATATTTTAAACTTAATATGTAGATGGCAGCTGGGCTTAGAGTGAGGCCAATCTAATACATAGTTCAGGTTCATACTAAAGAGATAAGGAAACTTAATAGTATGCCAGAGTTTGTATCATTCTGTAGCATCACTAGTTAAAAATGTGTCGTTGTTAAGTAATAGCTCAGAGAAGAAGAGATAAATAGTATCAATTGCAATTCCTCTTTGCTTGAAGATAAAAGTTAATTTTGATATACCTGAAATTAAAAACCATAAGTTTTTGTAGTTCAACATATCTTTTTATGTAGATATTAATTTGTATTGGCAACATTAATTTTTGCATTTCATAATTTTAAAACTGAAAACTGATACATCCATGTTCGCCTTTATATTGTTCTTTCATTAGTAATGCGCAAAATTGTGCTGATTTCATTAATTGTTTTATTAAGAGTTTGCAAATAGTTGTTTAAGAGCAAATGTTGTGTGAAGATCATTTGCTTATAAATTATCAGTGTTAAAATGCTACATAAAAATCATGGTAGGCAGAGAAAGCTCTAGCTGAAGACATTTTTCTGAACCTGTCTACATTCTCTAAGCTCTGTCCCAAATTTAGCATAATTTCCCTTTTTTAAAACATTTTAATTATGTACCAATTTGGTTTTTGCTGCGTATGCTTTCAAGTAAAATGAGAATGCAAGAAATGAAGCGTAAATAGCCCTCTCTAGAAAGTTAATTGGAAACTTGCGAACTCCACCATGCCAGCACTGACATTCGTGATGAATTTTCCTTGTTTGGGTTACTTTTCCATTCATTACTCCGAGGTCCTAGTTCAAGTTTCAGGATTCCCTTGTCTTTCGAAGAAATGTCACAAGTTTAAAAGTGTCAAACTAGCTTGTTAAGCAAACGCAAATTAGTATTTCTTGTTAAGAGAGTGGTCTAGACGAACATCGGAAGGTTGAACATTCGCCTTTCTATTTGTCATAGAAAAGTTGTAAGAAAGCTGTAGGTTACGAAGAAAGGGAAAGTATATTATAATCTCTTTAACAAGTAAAATTTACATGTCTTGGATAAAAGCCTTCACAGAAGTGCTAGCACTATAGTAACTTAATTTTTAAATATAATTTTTGTAGGGTTGCCACATCAGCTCATATCAACAATTTTGTTTTTGCAGGTGAGGCAAAACATTTAAATATGATAGAGTGGAAAGTTAATACGTTCAATACAGAAATGGTTTGAGAAATCAAGAAGAGAGAAAAAATGTGCTCTATCAAAGATCTCGTGAGGAGCAAATAAAAGCAAATCTTCTTTTCTCCATTACTATACATAAACCTAAAACTGTATAGAAACATACTCGTTTCTGGACTCATACCACAAACCTTTGGGGCTGCAAACACCCAGTTTAGGACCGCTGGTCTTGACACCGCTCTGAGAAGAGGCACTTCTATAATTTTGAAAAAGGCGAAATGCAGTGTTCTATTTTGGTCATAATAGCAGTCTTTCCTTAAAATAAGATGTAATTACAAATTTAAATATTTTATGATTGTACGAGTGACGAATGTTATAAATTTAGTGCAGAAAGGGTAATTTTACGAATTATCTATAAATGTTTTGCAGAATTCTTTTAAAGCCTAAACTCTGAATTTTACAAATGACTTATAACGAATGGTAAAATATTTAACGTTGGTTTTTCGTCATTGACAAGTAGCTAAACGTGTCTCTAGTAAATGTCTCTAAGTAAATGTCTGGAACTTCCGCCATGATGGTGAGTTCCTCTAACACCGCAATTTAAGTCCCTTTCCACGCATAGTGCGCATACGTAGAAACAAAATTTCAGACATTCGTTGAGCCAATGTTCAATCAACGATAAGGTACAGATAAATTTATTGGAACTGCAAATGGGCATAACCCGGTGGCAGCTAATTACATAAATAAGATAATATGCAAATTTTATAATAATAATAATAATTATTATTATTATAATAATTATAATAATAATTATAATAATTATAATAATAATAAAATATTAATGATATAAAACGGTCTAATTCATAAAACATTACCTTAAGAAAAAGAATCTTCTTTAATCGAACTCCGCACTGAATGTTTGTTAAATCAAGACCACACTTCACTTCACTTCACTTCACTTCACTTCACTTCTCTTCACTTCACTATGACCCTTTATTCACTTCCTTCATTATTTCTCAGTTCTACACTACACGATTCCTCACTTCACAATATATCACTTTCGCATCTCTCTATAATATACTATTCTCAGTTAAGTCCCTCATTTACTTAGTAATACCCTAAATTAATTTCCTAAACTGTTGTTGCCATGACTAATGCTCTTTCTACGTTAATAGACCGTCACTGATTTAATGTATAAATGTTAAAATAAACAAAGATGTAATATTTGGTTAGAGAGAAAAGCAAAGCAAGAAACACAAAACATTTCTCTAATTAGATGTAAAATTCGCACACACACAAATAGCAGTGTCAATTTCGACCTCTCGTTGAACATGATTCTAGGTAACCCGCATGGGCTTTATTCTATATAACCGATAGAGGGAGAGACGAAGAAGGGCGAAATCTCGCAAGACGACGTGAAGGACGACAATAACATCGTGCTATAACGGGGGAGGAACACCGCCATGTTATGTGCATATGCACTGCACTTACATATGTACATACTGTCACATGTTACATACTGTCATATGCACTGCACTTACATATGTACATACTGTCACATGTTACATTTTGTCATATGCACTGCACTTACCCCCCGAACTTGCCCGAAAGCAGTTCACTCACTTTCACATATGCCTAACGATTCTCTAACGAGTTGAGTAAATACTCACCGTACGGCGTAAGATATACTTACGGGAATTTAAAAACATTACCTCTGCAATACAGTTATGAGAGCAGAGCATTCCTTCTTGAAGGAGCTTAAGGTATTCCGCACCGCCAAGTCTTGGGGTGCAGTTTGTGAATCCTTAGAATCCAGCACCTAAGCGTAGGGACTGCACGTGATCAAGTACTATTGGTTTCGTCAACATTTGAGAGAAGGAAACACGAAACACAATTTTGAAGATTCTTATTTCTAATAAAAAATTTACGAAATAAAGCTTATACAATTAATAAGAAATATAAAAAAACACAGCTCTAGATTAACATAATAAATTTTAATTTTGTTTTCACATTTTTTTTAATTTATCATTTTTAGGCATTTCTTTGCCAAATGTATTCTGCCAAATAGTAAGCAAAATAGTTCTCGACTTTGTGACGTGTAACTGCGCGTTTTATGGCACTTTAAGTTCCTTCAATGGAATTGAATGTGGAAATGTATGTGCACCAGTTTCAGGGTCTTTGAAAGTAATAGAATGATTAACTCTAAGATTGGTAAAACCTTAATCTTTAAGACAATCATAAGCATTCCAGAAATCCGAGATCACAATAGATTTCGGCTTGATGTAATTTTTGATGATTTCAGAGTACCTCCTTGATACGACATTCAACGACCTTGAAAAGGACCGAGAGGAACCTCTTTCAACACCACCAAACATTCATTTCCCTTCCACTCCTTTGCCTCTATTATACTTCATCTTGTAAAACTTGCTCTCGTCAATTTCAACTTCAACACCCTCTCCACCCAGTAGTTGACTTTCATCTTGAATTGCTATGAAACATACCTCTCGATAAAAACGCAGCCAATCAGTAGCAGTACTCTCACATATACCAGCATCCAAATATATGTGTTCAACCTTTGCTTCCAAGAAGACTTAAAATGCGAAAAAAACACGCAAATTCACGCCAAAAGAATCTTCAGAAACGTTTACGTTATATTCATTAAATTTTAAAATAAATAATTTTCTTGTTATAGTAACAACTAAATGTGTTTGTAGACGGCTGTTTAATTACTAACTCATGTCTATATTTATATTTCAGTTCAAGCAGCAAGCAAACCGACATTTTGACAATTGTTTTTTTGAAAATAAGTTGTATTATAAATCTGGATTGATATTTTAAATGTATCGTGATGAAGAAATGTTTCGTAATAGCAGAATGCATAGCTTTATATTGCTTTGATCCGTAGTCATATCATGGAGGAATATAGTATTCTTAGAATATAGAATTCATGGAGAATTCATTCTTAGAATATACAATTCATTCCATTATAGAATATAGAATTCATGGAAGAATATATAATTATAGAATATTCTTCCGTGGTCCATGGTTCCATTTTTCCACATTGTATTTATTCATGATTTGGCATAAGAAAATTAATCAATGCAAGCAAAATTATTCTCGAGCACTCAACCAGTGATTCAAGTGAACCGTGCCAATATAACCTTGGGAATCACGAGAAATTATGAATCATACCGTGCCACCATAACTGAATTAACCGCTGCCTTATCCAAGGGATACATATTACTTCATCAGTGAAAAAATAGATTTGATACAATATTTATTTTATAACATGATTTGATACATTGAGTTTTATTCTACACAATACAGTTTTCTTTTCAGAGGTAATAAAGTAATAGTAAGATAATTATAACAATAAAATCGGTTGCTGAGTGACCTACACTTGCAACATATTTTTGCTACTGTTTTTTTATAGTCTTCATCAACATTTCATTGCTTGGAAGACACACCTGAAGCTTGTCGCTGAACACACAAGTAGACAACTTCAAAAGAGATCGCTTTAAGTCAGAATTGATACTGTAGAAACACATTTCAACAACGTAAAAATTAGAAGTGTGAACATATGACACGCGTCATTGCAATCTGTGACTGGGTGCCAGAAGATTGATGCAATATAACTTTGTGAGTTATCGAAACACTAAAGTACTTTAATCTTTTCGCAAACGTAGTACAACTCAGTGCAAAAATTGATTTAACTGTACTGTAAATTAATACTGAAAAATGAATCCGTTGAAACGTTGCTATTGCTTACATTTTTTCTGACAAGAAGAAAGTAGAGTGTACGATGTGTACGATCTTTAATTACACTTGCATATATTACGTTCTTAATCGTATTGTAGTTTTATGTAAATGTCTAAAAGTTAATTATCTAAAAGCGAAACCGAAAGAGTTTATTATACAGGTAAAAACCTTAGTGCGTACCCGATAAATATAATGATGGGGTCTGAGGGGATATTTCTCTTCCTTGTAGTTCCAAAGATATCTACGCTAAGACGCAGCCTTCACAGTAGCTCCTGGGCTACCGTGTCGGTCAGTTCAGTGCTGGTAACTTAATAGTTCATTATGAAACGATGATGTACTGATGGGTAATAATAAGAGAGTGTGAAGTGATATTACGATACGACCAAGGAAGTATCAAACTTCATAGGAATATAATAATAATACCCGTTACATCGAATTTATTACAGTGCTTTTTTCTATGACTAATGACAATGAATCTTTACTTGGTAGCTGACATGCAATATTCAGCCAATCTGCCATCTAGCGAGCAGTCTCGTAGGTGTCTCGTTGTCAGGTGGCTTTTTACGAAGCGTAAACACAAACCGCGCAGCACGTACGAGTTAAGATAGGATTCACTTTATTAAAGAAATATCAAAATTCAGTATGTTTTTCTTTTCAGCTTAATCATTGCTACAGTCCACACAGATGGCTGCAGTGTTCTTATTTTCTTCTGAACTGTGGAAACAGGGGCGATCATGTGGGGTTTACTATCAACGTTCCGCGGGTTTTCTTGGCAGACCAATTCTCAGAATAATGAAAAATGTAATAGAACGATGATAAATGATTGATTATTTCTCATTTGTCAACTTTGGTCTGGACGGGTTTGAACTGGGCAAACGCCACTTCTGTAAATGAGGCATTTTCTGTAAATGTTTCATAGTGACTACCGTATTTCGCAACGAGCTGCGGTCTTTTAATACGAGAATTACACAATGGGAATGTTTTTTTCTAATTTTCTATAACTAAATAATTAAAAAATTCTTATATTGATATTATTGAAATTTATTATTCATTATGTCAAATTATAATTTCTTAATTGTGGGCCCAGTCAGGAAACGTCGAGCACCCTGAGCTACATTATAATTTTCTCCCAGTTGTTTATTTTTAATCTGTTATCGCGTTTAGAACACACAAAAATGTAATATTTAAAAAATATTCCTTCGCCATACCCAGAGTCTCGAATTCCGAAATGTCGAGTATAGCCTGTACAAACTTTCATTATAGTCAAACTTTCATATACCTTTCCTAATCAACGCATCCAGCGATATAATCAACAGTTACATGAAATTATAATAACTAAGCATATAATAATTAAGGATCTCGTGTGTAGGGGGCTCTGGCTTCAGAAATTAAAGTATTGTTCTAGCGATGTATCTGGAAATCTTAGAAAATTATTATGAATTTTGTTTTCAGGAGGCTCTTGCTTCGGAAACTAAAATATTGATTTCGTTGCTTTACAGCCCCCTGACTTTGCCCTATCAACTGATCACGATTCGTTGCTTGTTTCGGGGTGAGCACGTACTAAGCGCATACTGAGCGCGTGCTGAACGCGTACAGAGCGCGTGCTGATCGCGTGCTGAGCGCACATTGATTTCGCTCGTACTGAACGCGCACTAAACGCGGACTGAGCGCGTGCTGAGCGCGAGCTGAGCGGGTGCTGAGCAAGGGAAGAGATCGAGATGGACGAGGAGTCCGATGGCTTCCGCGGAGGGCCGCGCATGCCGCCCCGCTTCACGCCCTACCTCCAGAGGCACCGAATCTACGAAATGTTCTACGTAAGCTCATGCGCAGATCTCCGTCCATACGAAACCTTTCAACAGTCGCTTGGCAATGCTATTCCGGTACCGGCAATACGCCAATCAGGGATCAGAATAAATTTGGCGTCGCTAACCGAATTGCTTAACTACGTGAAGTCACGGAGGTTAAGCAACTCGAGAGACCACGGGTTGCTGGATGGGTGACCGTCTGGGAACCCCCAGAATCAAATAGCACCAAGCCTCTGACTGAAAGGATAAAAGACAATGACTTACTATATTTGAAGATGACCGACTAGATTAACGGGCAATTATTCTGCAGTTCCGTTCGAGGCTTATAGAACGTTGTAACAAAAAACGTATCAGGACTTTAAAAAATGTAATATTATTAAAGGAAAAATAATTATATTGAAGAACTAATAATACTTGGATTTATCAATATACTACAATCATTATTTTTCTGTTTGTGTTATAATATTTTCAATTTCCGAGAAATAACTACGTCCTTGTTTTCAAGAATAGTCCGTTATTCACTATGTGGCTCCGATTACACATTAATTCCCTAAAGAGGTAGAAACTAAAATAAGATTTAAGCTCCCGATTGAATAACGCGTCCCAGGTGATCAATAATCAATATGCCATTCGTTTTAATCGGTTTGTGTGCGTGGAGGGACAGGAGCTGGCGGTGGAGCTGGTGATCCACCGGCCGAAGGACCACGTGCAGTTCCTGAAGCACGCGCTAGGCGGCGCGGCGCTCGCCAAGGACAAGCCGCGCATCATCCTACTCGCGCCACCCTTTTTCGGTACGTGCGACAGCACGGCAAGTAGAATGGTAATGAGAGTTATGCTAGCGCTAGTCGTAGGCAGAACGGGTGAACTTCTGGGGTCTCGATATGACAGAAATCCCGAAAATGGGATAGACAATAATAGAAAAGTAGATAAAATAGTTGTAAAATCTGATAATTTGTAATATTTTTTTCATATAAAAATAATTAATTCTCTTTAAATTTTACATGACTTATTTGTAATAAATGGTCATTTTTAGTGGAAAGTGTTCTGATTTTCAGCTTTGCATGAGGCCTGAATATGTCTAGGCACTGGGATTCTTCTACCATTAGAATAATAGAGAAGATAGTAGGCATTCAGGGAGATCACGCGTAGTCGGTAGCCCGTTGCTAAGGTACTGCTCCGGCATCTACTTGAAATTGAGAGGACGGAGTACGGAAAGGACGGAACAAGGGAGGTGGCCTCAAGAATTGTTGCCAAGTGTTCTTTGAAACAATTAATTGGCTGGTGACTAAAATTCACCTCCGTCGTGATTCGCTCCCAAAATCTCCTAATCGATGCAGCTTCTCATCGCCATTACATTCGCTAACCGACTCTGGTGGTTAATTTTACAGTAGTGCTAAAAAACAACGCAAAAGAAAATGGACATTCTGTATTTTACTAATTCAATCTGCTCTCAAAACGTTTAAACAAATAGTTGTATAAATTAGTAATCATATATTTTATGTGGATTATATGACATTTCTGATTCCATTCCCTTCATAACTCGATCGATTTTTGCAAATCAAGTGGTATATTCGTATTTTCAGGATTATATTGCAGATTACAACTACGAGAAACGTGATGCGGTGTTTTTGAGTACTACAGTAGGTCCAGGTAGGAATTGCCGTACATTTTAACTTCTGCGGCTTGATCGTTGCTATGAGCGAATTGAAATGTAAGTCCGAGTTTTTTTAGTCGTTTCCCATGAGCCTGTGTCTATTTAAGTCTACTAGTCGATATAATGAAACAAGAACATCAATCGCTTTATTCTGGATGTGTCACCTTTTAATATTCTTCATTTAAAATTTTCGATAAAATTAATATTTTCCGATAACACTGCTTATGGGTGGGTTTGTGCTAAATCAACTAGCTGCATTCAAATTGGTACAATCGTAAAGTTAAAAAATGACATTCCATGTCGCTGCCCTCTACTTTTTTCTGCCGACTTGCATATCATAATATCAAAACATTTCCTCGAAAACATTTTTCTTTCCCTTGAGCTACTAGTCATCCGGGTTGAATTATACTAGGAGTTTTTCCAATATATTTAAACTTTGTTTTATGTTTTTTCGAATGATTGCACTGATAAATTTGAAAGTTTGAAGTTTGAAGTGGTTTAAAAGCACATTCGTTGTAATCAAATCTCAAAATCTTTAAAAAGAGTCCATGTATAGGTAGTTCTTGGTGTATGAATCAAGAACCTCACTTCATCAAGAACCTCACACCACATCGAACTGTATGAATGATGTCTGGCTTACTGTATTCTAGGAAGGATTGCATTGGAGACATCTCACATATGGTCTGTCAAGCACTAATAAGAAAAAACATTATCTTCCCTCTAAACTTCCAAATTCCGTAGACCATTATTCAGTAAAACAAATATAATCAACATTCCCATATAATACAAGAAAATGATGGAAATAAATGGGAAAATATATTTTTCCATTTACAGATACTTCCATTCATCTACTACTAATCCTATTTTAATATACTGTTTTCTTCAGGAGAAATAATAGAAAAGAGAAAAAAGACAGAGGAATTATTGAAATTATAGAATTTTTTTAACAGTTGAAAATATGACCTATCACTCATTGATGAAACAAGTGATACACTAAAGAAAACCCTTGTACAGTCTCGGCGAGATTATCACTCAAAATATAAATTACCAATGAATTATATATTCGAATTAAACGGGTCAACACATTCTCGCAAAAGCTGAGCATCGTGCTCTAAATAGGAAGCAACTACCTGGAGCAATAACAGCATAATAGAATACTAACAAGTCTAAGCTTGCTTTGAACATCCCTTATCGCGCTCTCTCCGCCCTTTCATGCGCTCTGATTCGTTTACTGAGAGGCTCTTTTGAAGACGAAAGAGGTTTTTACGACAGAGCAATGTCCGCTGGAAAGGGAAGGCGGGAGGGCATTCTATGCAAAGCAGAGGCGGCGTCGGCGGCGGCGGTAGCGACGCTGCGCTCTGATTGGACGCGTGTCGGAGCGTAGCCGGGCTGTTCAGACGCCGCTGAGCGATTAACGCCAACAAAACACTCTCGCTACGCTCCGACGCACCACCCCGCCTCACTCCTCCTAAACGCGCAGTTCAAGACATGCTTTGGGGGTGGGAATAGGTTCGGATAAACCCGGAAACCAGTTTCGTTGGGTTGGTTTTGCTTACTCGCATACTACGTGCATACGTAGTAAAGAGAAGATAATGTATTGCTGCACGGAAAGTAGGGACTTTTCGTCACCAAAAAAACTTATTTTGGGGTTCTGAGATTCAAAAAAGTGCAAACATCTTGATCCTAAATGTAGAAAGTTACTTCTTGCAATAGATTGTGCAGACAGAAACCACGTTTTGTAGGGATGTAACTCTGTTCTTTGAGCCTCTGCGATCTACATTAACGCCAAAATCGTTAATTTTTTTTTTCGAAATCGTGAGTTTGAAACGGAAATATTTATTTTACGGGAATTACATTACATGCCTTAACAACATTTTCAGTTTCAGCTTTCACAAAAAAAAGGTTTCTTTTCAACAAATAATCTTGTTTCCATATGTAGTAAATTATTTTCTCTTGTATGTGTCATTGTAAAAATTTACATTTTGGAGAAATTTAATAACGAAAATGTTTTTTCTCAAAACGTCTGTTCATCTGTCCGTTTGTGTGTGCCAACATTAAAGCGTGAACTTTTCGTAGAATTATTGCCAAATGAATATTCTCCGAAATATATCAGGCCCGACTGAAAGCCATGCGACTTTGAAAATAACTTTTAAAATGTTGAAATATTTCGTATAAAGCATCTGGGACATTTTCGAAATTTTTTCCAAATGGCTCCAATTACTTTGTCACACTCACTAGATAAGAAGGTAAAGTATTGTAATCGTGCGACGGAAATTTTTCACAAAAATTACTTTTGCCACGTCCTAGTAAGGAAAAAATAGCTTAATTCAGTTACTTGATATAAAAAAATCCTGAAACACATGGTGTATACAGAATCCGTTTATGTTAGTCCTTAATACTGAAAAATCGATTGACGGCTAAACGTCTGTCTGTCCGTCCTCCTGTGCACAACGTTAGCACATAAACCGTTCAGCCGATTTTCTTCAAAATTCATATTCTCCAATCGTTTTAGCTATTGTTGCAACTCTTGGAATTTGAAACTGATATTTTAATTTTGGAGGTACTTTATTTGAAAAACCCGGGACATTTTTAAAATTTTCAAAAATGGCTGTGAATTATTTAATTAATTTTTTGTTTTTATATAGTGCAAAGGACGTTTAAGCGAATGTTGTAAGTCTGATTTTCGTTGACATCCCGATATTTCGAAAACTGGAAAAAATTAAAACTTTAAAATTGGAGATTGAGACTGATTGAGACTGATTGAGATTGATTGGAGAGAGATTTTTGTCTCAGACAGTATGTTGTACAAAATTAGCTCTTCAAAAAATGGTCATGAATAATTTTTTGAAAAAAACGGGTAGTTTTTGCGTATTTTGAGATTGAAATTGACAAAAAAGTTTTCTCGAAATCTGCCCCATTTTTTTTAAAATTTCCATCACATATGTAATATGTAAGGAACTGTAAGAAATACGGCGCAAGTCTTATTTTCACGCCTTCACGCCTTGCGTGAGATTCCTAACTTGAAGACTTGCTTGAGACATCCCATTTGATGGACCTGCTTGAGATCGGCCACTTGACTTGCTTATCGTCTGATGAGATCTCCCACTTACTCGACTTGCTTGAGATCCCCACTTGGAGACTATTGCATTCCCCGTTCATGGAAAAATTTGCACCAATATACCTTAAAATTGTTAATTTGAATTCATTTCATGTTAGTTAAGAATTGCAATTATTGGTGTTAGTGTGGAACATCTGTACGCAAAACTCGGACAATACCATTTACATAAACTAAAACATGATTGTGATAAATAATCGATCAATTCCCGATGAATTGCAGTTATTAATCTCCTTTAATATAATAACGTCAATAACCAACTCTCCCTTGACCAATTTTCACCCTCTACTTTGGAATGTTGCAAAGCTGAGCGCTGGCATTGCAACATGAGTCCCTTCACTGCGGCGCCCGCTTCACACCGCCGTGCGCATACCCCCACGACCGTGATTTTCCGCTCCGCCTGCGTGGCAAAAGACGACGCCTGTGGTGTTCGAGCGCACTTTGCGGCTTCCGGCAGCTTCAGCAGTCACTGAACATTGCGTAGCAATAATAAAAATTGACGAAATAACAATAATATTCATAATATACTCGGTAATATGTGTGTACTTTATATATACTTGATTGATTGATTTATTAATTGATTGATTGATGTTTTATGATTTTAGCATATTGATATTAACGGTCAAATATAATAATCAAGAATTTTGACACTTTCAATGTCGTTCAAATAGTTCTTGATGTTCTCATCAATCCAGTTCCTTCACGTCGGTGATTAGTACGCTCAGTTAATATGTGGAACTGTAATCTCTACTTTTCACATACAATATTAACAGAGTGTAATGATTACCAATGTGAAAGAACTGGATTGTCTGAGAACATCAAGAACTGTTTGGGCGACATTGAAAGTGTGTACGATGTTATGAACTTTTAAAACGAATTGGTGTGCTAAACGGGATGTTAGAAATAGATGTAAATCCTTTTACAAGTTTAATATGTCAAGACGTAAATTGTATATAACATTATAATAAAATTATATGTATATAAGTAACATCTTGTAAAACACAAATGTAATATATAACAGTAAAATATAACTCAGGTCGCTAATGACCCATCAGTCGATGCGACTACAACTAAAAAAAAAGAATAATCAAAAAGTTTATTATTCAGAAATAAATACCATAATAAATTTACAATTTTTTTGCGACAATAAACACACTGCATGTTTGTGGTGCGAGAAATAATATTTAATCTCCAGAAGCCACAACGTTGAGTTTCTGCTCTCAGGATAGCCATAAGACGTCAGCATTCTGCCTACTAAAAGATTTTGACTTCTTTAATTTTGTGCAAAATTTATTAATTTAAATATCTAGATAATTTCCAAAGTACGATACTTTGTATAAAAGTGTTGTGAATGATTGTGCTTGAAATGTAATATGTTCCGTATGGTTCATATGAATGTGAGATGATATAGTTGAAAGTTAGTAACAAGAAGTCGGTGCATGTAGGATTCATTGATTGATGTTTCTGTATGTTAACTGCTATAGTCACCAGTCGCGTTAAGATAAGGGATGTTTCATCGAGAGAGATGGCGGTGTTCTCCTAATCGATGGTGAGATCCAACGCCCCTCTATGTCTTGATACGGTAATTTCCTTCCCAGGTATCTCCCACCAGCAGGGCACCGTCCTAGCCGGAACAGGCCCTAAGCTCTCAACCACTCTTCCGTCATGTGTGGTTATGTATTGTATGTAAGTGTAGGTGTGGGTAAGTGAGGGGTGAGAATATTATAAGGAAGACGAAGGAAAGGTAGCTCGCGGTCTGTGTCCCGTCTGTTAGGGTACTGCTCAGGCATTCGCCTAGTATTGATTAGAAAACTACCGATCGGAGCATCTAGAACTCTCCTCCAGACACCTGATAATTTCGACGTAGCTATACAGCTAATGTCCAACATGTGCCACCGCCGGGTCTCAAACTCAAAAATCCCTCAGAGTCGCAGCAGAGACAGCAGCAACGCTGGCTATGAGCTAAAGTCGGTCGGTCGGGGGAATTCAAATTGGCTAACTTTGCGCAGGGCTGGAGAAGCTCGCCAAGCAGCTAGCTACCGCTGCCGGCGTTCCGTTCGTGCCCATTCTGGAGCGTTGCTACGACTACGTGGAATGTCAGGTAAAACCCTTTACGACAGAAACTGCTCTCTAGATAATCCTGAAATAATTCCTTGCATACTAAATGTCTCTGTTTTTTTCAAATCCTTAACATTGAGTAAACACTGGTTAGTACGTACCCTTGGACCTCTTCTTGTTCATCCAACCAGGCAAATGATGTGTTTTGTTCTCCTGGAGGGTAAGTGATCATTGTTTTGAGAATCCATTAAGAAGAGTACTCAATAAATTTCTTTAAAAACGGGTAATTTTGTACTTTATACACCTAAAATGCGTTTTGGGTAATTTACGGCACCTCTCAAGGTGATCAAATAGCTCATTTGATTGCTCTCCGCAAGACAAATCTATTAGCACAAATAATACGTGGTATCTGGATGAAATCTAGAAAAATATGTATTTTGATGATTTGAAGGTATTCAGTATGTGTTAGGCGATTGTTTACATATATTCGTCTAAAACTTATTTTCAGAAGAGACAAACAATATCATTTGTTTGGGGGAAATAAACGTTTTATGTTAAAAGGCAAGTAGAAATGAATGATTCTACCTATAATAATGTACCGTAACCGTATCGTAATAATACAGGAACTATAATAAAAATAATGTTATGATGTTAACCACTTAGTATCGATATATTTAATATGTACTAAAATATTAATATATCGATACCATAAGGCAGCAACATGCAGCATCGCAAACAAGATAAGTATAATAATTTTTTAAACTTGTATCAGGTTTCAATGCAACTACGTGAACACTGGTAAAACGTGACTTGCTATTCTCTTACTCGTATTCCGGCATGTACAAGAAACGTTACGACTTACATCAGCTGATTGGCGGTAATTGAATCAAATTTTATAATGAAACAGAAAATTAAACATACTTTCTAATCGGCACTTTTTCATGTAATTATCTACGCCTGAAATTGGATGAGTTAGGAAACTGTTATATGTTTAAAATGTTTTTGATATATTGGGCGCTTATATTGAGAGCACCACTAACGTCTCCGCGTAATACTAGTCACAAATGGCGTGTAAGAGAGAAATAGTGTGAACGTAAGTTCAGAGGGTGACTTTGTAGTAGTGCGCGGTGGCACGTTGCTTTCTTACGTTTCGACATTTGTATAGTGCCCTTCACGGACCCTCCACCCTCAAAGAGTTCTCTCGGGCAACATCAGCTGTGGAGTTAATTATTTTCAATTGTATGGCTACTGAGATGCTCAGTATCACATGAAAACAGCTTCTGAAACATCTATGTCTCTGGAGTGAACACCTACGTCAGTGAATCTATTTTTGAAGTGCATTTTCACTACTGAAAGGATTTCCAAACACGATGGCTGTGTGAGCACGAAAAGGGTGTCACAATACGGAATCAGATTGTTACATCTAATATATAAAAGACTGCGTTTGTTCGTTTTTGGTTCGTGCTTAAGGCGCTGACGTACTGTTCTTCCGATTGCGATTCGTCAACTTATTTCTTGCACTTCCGGGAAAAATATAGGCATACTACAACGGAAATGTGCTTATGCCTGATACATGGTGATGCGCGCGTTGATGATGATTTTATGTAGGCTCATGGACCCTGATCAGAGCACTTTACGCAACGGCGCTGTCTACACAACCCGCCACACACGAAAGTACGATTATTAAGACGTCTTCATTGGTCTTCATTGCGACATTATTCTGCCCCTGCGACTGTGAAATTTCTCTCGGGAGAGACAGACACAGAGAGAGATAGAGGAAGATAGAGACAGAGAGAGAGAGAGAGAGAGAGAAACAGAAACAGAGAGTTAGAGAAAGAGAGAGACACAGAGAGACAGAGACCGACAGGGAGAGAGAGGCAGAAAGGCGGAGAGAGAGAGAGAGAGAGAGAGAGAGAGAGAGAGAGAGACGGAACCACACTCGTGAGAAAGTCTTTCGTCTATTAAATTTTTTTGCAGAACGTGGCGAAATACGTGATTAAAAATCACGTGACCACTAGCATGTGAAGTGTAATATATTGCAACAGCGAATCGTTGCCGGGTCTACTAGTTTTACAATAAAATGTTGCAACTACGTCACAATTAAATTGAATTAAAATATACCTTGGTTCGGCGGGCCACATAGTGTAGAACCGCGTGCCAGATGTGGCCCGTGGGGCCCATCTTCTTCTTCTTCTTCTTCTTATTCTTATCTTCAAGTATTTAGGCATAATGCTTGATACGCCGCTTAATTTTGGTCCCTCCAGCGCATTCTTGGACGGCTGATAATTTGCCACTTGTTTAGGAATTCTGTCGTTCATTGGCAACATGTGATCTCGCCATGAGAGTCTGTAGTTGGTGACTTAGATGATTGGAGACCATCTGTAATGATTAGTGTCTGTGTGCGTGGCGCGCGCGCGCAGGGGTGCGAGACAACGCGGCGGCCGGGCGAGAGCCTGCCACGCTACGTGGCGCGCGTGCTGCGCACGGAGCCCCTGCAGAGCGGCGGCTGGGTGCTGGCCGGCTTCCCGCGCAGCGGCGGCGAGGCCGACGTGCTGCGCCGCAGGGGCGTGCGACCCACGCACGTGCTGCAACTCGTGCCCTCGGCCACCACAGGTCGGCACGGCCGCACGCCCAGAGCCTTTGCTCTCTCCACCCAAAGACTTTGGCCTCTACACAGACAGCGTTGGCCTCTACACACACAGCGTTGGCCTCTACACACACAGCTGTGGTCTCTACACCCACAGCCTTTGCTCTCTCCACCCAAAGACTTTGGCCTCTACACACACAGCTTTGGCCTCTACACACACAGCTTTGGCCTCTACACACACAGCTTTGGTCTCTACACACACAGATTTGGCCTCTACACACACAGATTTGACCTCTACACACACAGATTTGGCCTCTACACACACAGCTTTTGGTCTCTACATTCTCCGTCTTTGGTCTCTTCACACGCAGCCTTTGGACTCTACACCCACAGACTTGGACCTCTACTCCCACAGACTTAGGCCTCCACAGACACACACAGACTTTGACCTCCACAGACACACACAGCCTTTGGCCTCTACGCCTACTGCCTTTCGCATCTACGCCTACAGCATTTGGCTTCTATGCCCACACATTTGGCTCTACACACACGCCTCGCCGCCCATCCCTACTGGCTTTCACGTGTCCTCGCCTCTATTCTATTGACCTCCGTCACGCCCACAGCATTTGTCCAATCCTCCCATCCCTCTCTACCCTCCCTCACCAATGTCTTCCTCCTCCATCACTCCTGAACAGTCTCATCCCTTCGCTCTTCAGACTTCCTCCACTCCACCACGTCATATGCACACCCTCACGTTGACGTGTTTCTTTTAGATCTGCACCTTCTCGCAAACTTAAGTCTTCTTGCACAGTCTCACCGCAGGCTCATACATTTACAACTTCCTTGATATACGATTTTTCACTTCTGTGCTTTCTCACCTCCACATCTTCATTTGTCTCCCCTACACGTACATTCCCTATCTGAACAATCGATTCTTCATGGCTACATCGCCATCTTGTATAGAAAACTGTTCCTCAGACTTGCAGCATTAAATACTTTAGCGTACGGATTGAATCGGTTAAGAGACTAGTTACCATTTTTTCAGAATCCCACAGAAAACAAATAAAAACATGAAGTTTATCGCAGATTTTCAAAAAAAGTGTTAGACGTGAATGCAAGATCTAGTAACCTCTTTTCATTCATGATCGGCAAAACAGAATTCAAATACCTTTGATGTCTCAAAATTCTCAAAGCAGAAAATCGATCATACTCCAGCAGAATAAATAAATGAAATTTCGTAAATCAATTAGCGTTTGCACAACTGACGTTAATTATACTTGTGCAACGTCTTGTTATAAAAATAAACCTATCTGCTTGAAATTACTTAATTATGCAAGTCAATAACCGCCTCCCCAACTCAGTTTGCTTCGTCATGGTTACCGCGGCCAGGAGTTCGATTGACCGAGCCAGAATGCGGAAGTGGACTTTCAAAAGACAGCCCGCAATTTGACCTAGTCTATATAACGTAAAATCTACTTTTGAAATACACCCTGGTGTGATCGCAAAAGAAGTTGCGAGCTAGGAACTAAGCTAGCTAGGAACTAACTAGCTTTAGTTAATCTTAGGTTTCAGCTCCGTGGGCAGGAGTAGTGGAGATGCTAATCCAATAGCTGCGTCGAATGCTACCTTTGTCAGGATGAATAATGTAGAGACCGACTGCCCACATCGGTCATTTCAGTGGTTTTCTCGATTTCAAATCAGGAGGTCGCCGGGGCAGTAACCTAATCAACGGGCCATGACAGCGTGAAAGTTTTCTTTCTCCTACCCCGCCTTACTTTCCTTCCTTAAAACCGAACATTGACGCGGACCCACCTCCTCAAATGAAATGGTCTCTGATCCAGAAAATTTCCTACAAGCTTTGGAGTTTTTACAAAATCCTGTTAGACCATGTAATATTGATTGATTTGTGCTTACGGATCGTCATCTAAGGTCATTAGTCCCGTGAGTAAAGTGTATGTACTTATCAGAGGAGGTGACGATGATATTCCTCCGCTAGATGGCGAGATCCGACTCCTACCTCCCCCGTCGCCTAGCGGAACTTTCCCCAACCAGGTATCTCCCACCAGTGGGGCACCGCCCCAGCCGGCACAAGCTCTAAGCTCCCGACTGGTCTCCCATCGTGTGGGGTGGTGTAGTGCATTTAAGTGTGTGTGTGTGTGTGTGTGTCTGTGTGTGTCTGTGTAAGGGTTTGAGGTTAAGAAAAGAAAGGGAAAGAATAATGGTGTGCCCGTTTATTAGGGTACTCCTCCGGCATTTTCCCTACTTTGATAGCAGAAAGTGCGGAGGACTACCGATCAGAGCAGCCGGTTGCTATTATTCTCCCCCGGCCTGTGGCAGAATTCAACGGAGCTGTAAATACATTGTCAAAAGTCCGGCACGATCCCTAGAACCTCCGGGTCAGAGGCACTGCAGTGACATAGACTATCCTCTGGGCCATTGAAGGCTGTACCTTGCAAGACAAAAGCATAAATTTCCTTCCAAGCACGAAAATCCTTGAAATAAACATATCATAGATACAGACTTCTTGTACTATCGTAGATATATAAGCAAATCTCGTTCAAATGCATCAGACTCATTGCTAATGGGAGAACTAGAGGCTAATGCCTCTCTTGAAATAGAAATGACAATCCGGATTTTCTGTTTGTCAGATTTTTCCAAGTTCCAACTTTCTAATAATGTAAAGTGATATAACTATACATTATTAAGTTAAAAATATAACATCAATATTCATTTAAGTCATCCGCATCTCACGAAGATAAAATCGTGTCAAGACTGTGAAACTAAATTCCGGGAAACGTTACCTAAGAACTCCATGAACTTGAGTCTTTAGCGTTCTTGTGTAAAATGTCCACTTGCCTCCATTGGAAGAAAATTCTTAGAGCGGCGTTGATTCTTCTCGTACTCTCATTCTCAGGCATGCTTCATTCATTTTACCACTTCACTTTCTAATTCTACCCGCATCTGGAGTTACACGAAATGACGACTGATACTTGATAACAACTTCTTAAAATGTAGGTAAAGATTACTTTTGAAGAAAGCCAGTATAGCACCAGAGAGTGTTATTGACCTAGAATTACTTCTTTCCCGGTCAGTACAATTTTATTCAAGAAATATCGAAGCTATGAAACTTCCGGGTGGGTATGCACACTTAAATTAATGTTTGCAGGTTAATGAGGTTCTTAAAACGTTGGGCAGAACAGTCCTTCGTTAAATTATAATTTGACGAAAGAATGTGTCACCACAAGGTTTTATGAAACATTGAGATAACTTCAAACCACTTTTAAGGGGTTTTCTAAAGAAAAGTGAAACGAAAAAGTCCAAAATTATTCAGGGAACTTATAAAAATTAGAAATGTAAAAATTGTTATTTTGAGTAAATTTTAGGTAACAACTGTGCATCGTACACCTGCATTTAGAAAAGTATTTCGTCAGACGCAACAGTGTGGTTAACACATAAAAGTCTGACTATTGAATAATGGATTTGCAATTTCTGTTAATACTGAGATCATAAGAAATGTGCAAAATAAACTTGGCAGTAAAAACGTATTTGTTAAAGTTTTTTACAATAATTTGTCCATGAGGAGAGATCTTACTGAGATGTATTAGCAAAGTAATGAAACTATCATTAACTTCCCTCAGGAACTTCTTAAAGGAGTAGTCCCCGAGTTATAATTCTATCAAGACAAAAATTGAATCACTTATTGACCAATAATCTATAATCTAAATAACCACAATAATCTATGAAAGTTGTAACATGAAATATCTGCTTCTTTTGAGATATCATTCTTAATTAAATAGTGATTGAATATTTGAATCGTGAAATATTTTAGCCTCAATGTTAATAAATAACATTACTAAATATATAATACACTTTCTCCATTATAATTGTTTATACTTTCGTTACCAAACTATTTTTCTGGCATATGAACGTAATTTTGCGTCGCACTGTAGTGGTGTACTATGCGGTCGACTTGATAACCTGAATACGATTTGATAACTTGATGCTTCAGTGAATATAGTTCTTTATTTTCCGCATCTAAATCTTCATAGACCGGGAGGTTAAGGTGCTCTCCTACGTTTAAATTCCATCACCAATTCAAAAATGATGACCAAGAGATACCTTGATGAATGATTTGTTCTATGTATTTCAGAGTGGATTATTAAAGTAATTAGAAGGCATTTTTAGCCTATTGAAATTGGCATTTCAAACCAATAATCGTTCTTCTAATGTTTTAAAGTGATGAAGAATGTTTAAAATTAATTTTCAATATCTAAGTCGAATCAGTAACATAGGCATTTGTTTAAAACTTCGATGTCTAGTGATACATGAATAGTTGTTTACAAAATAAGTGTCGTAAGGCATCTTATTAAAATACAAGGATTATTGTCAAGGATTATTCAAACAAATGTAATTAGAATACATTACTTACTCTTATACTCTTACTAAGGAGTTGATTTCAGTTTTGTTAAGCTTTACTGTAGATAACTAAAGTGGATTAAAGGTGTTAATTTTTTTAAAAAAAATAGGATAATTGTAAATAAATCGAAACGAACCGTTATCTTCATCAATACGACACCGTAAAAAAATACTTACCCCATATTTTTTAAATACTTTATATCACGGTTGTAACATGCAAATTTATATAAAGTTGACACACGAGTTAAATATGTTTCTTAGCACTTATTCCTTGGATTGAGATTGTATATTTGTCGTTCAGCTTACTCACTGTTTGCTTAACGGTAGGATTCCTCTCATTTCTGAGAAATTTCTTGATGACCGCAATGTTCTGAGACAACAGCAGTCAAGGAAATTTTGTACTTCAATACGTATCTCCATCAAACATTTGCGAAGTCATTTCCATTTCTGCTTACATGTATCTGACATATCATGATGTATGTGCGTTTATCACTTCCATGTAAGAATCTTATATTCGCTCTTTGACTGGCAAAATGCATTCAGAAGAATTCCTGACTTCATAAACTGGTTTTGATTCATGTTATTACTGTTTATTCTAACTTGAACAGAGGCAAGTAAACATTTCGTTTAATTGCCACAGGTGTTACTTTAGAGGATGATGTAATGTTGCAAACATATCAATGAGCTAATTACATATTCACCTGAATTACATTTTGTAACACTTCAATAGTGAATAACTAGGAATACCTCACTTTGACTTTCTCACTCCGGCTTACGCAGTAGACAGAAAGTTATGTAATGCTGCGCAAAAAACGAATTTATGCAGAAACACTCTTTATTACAGGGAACTAGTCAGGAAAAACAATAAATTCAGTCGCCAAATTTAGAAAAAAATGTAACACGTGATGTAGCACAGAACACATGTTTTGTGGATCCTTGATACCGAAAAATCAATTGGAAAACGTCTGTTCGTCTGTCGGCAAAAACGTTCAGTCGATTTTCTCTAAAACTGACATTTTCCTCTCGATCTGGCTGATGTCGCCGGCCTTTGAATTTGAAATCGATTTTTTTTAATTTTTGGGGGTACTTTGCATAAAGTCCCTGGGACATTTTCCAAATTTTCAAAAAAAATGGCTCCTTTGATTTTGACTTCCAGGCTGTCTGGGTGACGCCACGTCATTGGCAGAGTGACCGACGTTTTGCCTGTCATCTCGCAGGCAGAGTAGTGAGTACTGGTCCCTACCCTGAAGAAGCCTGCGATATGACAGGCGAAATATCGGCCTCTCTGCCAACGACGTGGCGTCTCCCGGACAGCCTAGAAGTCATGAACTCGAGCCGCGGAAGCCTACGTGTACATCCATTGTTTTTTATCGGTGTCTTCCTAACGGTATCTTAATATTACTGCAATGTGAGAATAGAATTTTTTTAGATGATTTTGATGATGGCACGTTTGGGTGAAAGAAAAAGATGGCAATATTACCGCGTGTTTATAGTGAGTCTGATTAATGACCCCACTGTACAATGTTTACACCGTTATCAATAATAGTTCAAGAACATTTTAAAGAAGGATTTACTAATATGGAAGGCAAGGAAGTGGCGAACAGCTTACGTCACTAACAATTCGCTTGGAAACAAACCGGAGTTGTTTCCTGCTGAACTGGTCTCCCCTCCTGTCCATAACGAACGTGTTGCTTCTAGTATTTGCTGCTATCAGGAGCCCCAACGGTAACCACAGCGTTTCTCGGCAATGTGTTCAGAATTTATAATCCGCTGGAAACGTACAAACGTAGGTCAAATGCATCTGAAGACAGTTGCTTTAATATGCGACGTACACACCTGAGGACTTATGCCAGTGGCATCACAAGAATTTAGGCAAAATACAAAAAAGCATGATAACAAGAATTTCATTACCTTAATTACTTAACAGATTAATAATATCCATGTATCTACAGAATTGATTACGCAGTGTTAGAAATTAGTTTTCAATTTGTTCACCACAAGCAACAGTATGGGGATTCGAAAACATGCACAGATTGCACTTGTTATCATAATGACACAGTTTTAACTGTTTTTAATTGTTTATTAAATATTTAAATAAATGAAAATATATAATCGTTAAAAATGAGTTTCCTTTCTATCATCAAAATCCACTCATGATCTTAATTATCCTATTACAAACAATTAGAATAGTAAACCTGAATGAATACCCATGATGACCACGAGAAAAGCAGAGTATCTGCTCCAAGTAAAGACTAGAGAGTTTGAAAATTACATAGGATATCGGTCATTGTCCAGGTTTCATCATTTTACAATATTTGTTCATCGCTTATTGAAAACTGCAAAACTGGATCAATTGCCCATTTCACCAGTGCTTACTGTGCGTGCTAAGAAAATATTTATTAGCTTCAGTGCTATGAGGGTTTCTGATCACGTAGCTCAAGAGGTATCCCAAGAAGTCTTTGAAGTGCCGGTTCATCTTACATTACTACAACGCCAAAACTAACTCGAAGTTTCAGCTTATTTTTGTAAGGGAAATAAATAGTTTGCGATCTAATTCTCGTCACTACGAGACATATACTCTACGTTCAGCGAGTCTGATGCCAGTGGGAAGCTTTCAATTCTTGTTTTTTTTTTAAATTTTTAGCTCAATTTGGCATGTAACTTTTTCCTAGTTGGGCTATTGCAAGTGCAATATCCAATTTTGTGAAACTAAAGAATAAAATATATTCAATATTCCAAAAGTATAGGAAGCATTTTTTATTTAAAAAGAAGTAAAAGACATTAATAAATTAAAGACTAAATTTTAAATACTTAATTTTGAAATTACAAAAACTGATTTAGTTGCTACTGCAAGGCTGTTCAGGTTCAAACGGTAATTCACTGCTTTGCATATATTTGTGTAAATAAACCATTGAAAAATAATTAATTTTAACTTTGATTCATTACTCCACACTTTCAACAAAGAAGTGTTATCCTATTCTAGTGCTAGTGTCAACCTGTCCTAAGCCCTGTGCCAACCAAAACCTCAAGTGGGTCTACTTAAGAACTAATAATTGGTGCCAACCAGCGCCAGTCTCCTCTACACAAACGTTCTTCGTTAATTAATGAATAATTGATGATCATTTGATTTTGTTGTAATGCAATTTACTGGAAATAAGGCCCCTGAGTTTGTCCGTTCGGGTAATGTGAGTCGTATTTCTTCTGTGCTGTAGATGACACGTGTCTCTTCTCCAACGCCTGCCAGTTCACCTCCAACGAGGTGGCCAGCTACATGGACTACACACGCAAAATCCGAGGCCTACGGGAAGCATTCGTATCGGCGCTCAAGGTGCGTCAACAATACAAGCACCACGGTTGCCAACTTCCCCATAGAAATGAGAAATGTTTCCCGTTGTGTGGAAAAAAAATGGGGAAAATAAATGGGCGAGGAAATGTTTGGGGATTTTTGGGGGAAATCCTGTTCATATGAAGACGTGATAGAAATATTATTCTCTCAATTATTATTAATAAAAAAGAAACCACAGACGTTATTCTCTCTTATTTTTAAGTATCAAAAAGGGAAAAATAAATGTCAGCCATAGAGAAAGAAAAACATGAGGAAAACAAAGATATTATAAAGTTTCGAGCAGCTCAAAGGACAATGATAGGTTGATTTCAATTATTTGAATTTAAGGGGACAGTCAATGGAATCGTCAGAATAATCCCATGTCTTTTATTCCATGAATTTTTGTTTTCAATATTGGGGAATTTTGTTTCATTGGAGAGGTTATTTGGGGGAAATCCGTAGTAGTGGTGGTGAAAGAGCTCACTTCACACCTGGCAACCCTGACAAGCATACTTAGCCCATAGCACAACTCCTGTTAAACCACATCGAATTAATTACAAAAATACGCTCGGACTTATGTTACGAATCACCACTGCCTTTGCACTCGTTTCTGGAGAGTTCATGAAAAATTAAGTGTTGATTCTTTAAAAAAGTGTTAATAGTTAAAGTTTGTATAAATGATATTGTCATTTTGATTAAATATGTAATGCAATTTTTCGAAGTTGATGAAAAGGTACACTCATTCTAATCTGTAAAAAAGACAAAATTTAACCTAGTTATTTATCTACATTTATTTTCTAGGACGTACATTTATTTGATGATTTGAGGTCAATTTGTATTATTATTATTATTATTATTATTATTATTATTATTATTATTATTATTATTATTATTATTAAATATATTTATTCATTGAACTTAATGCTTCACTTAAAATCAGTGTGGATTTAATGTAGACCCTTCTCGCGTACCCTGACTCATCGTTCATATCGTATATTCAACATCAAGATCATTCAGTCATTCCTTCCTAATTTGACCATAAAGCTTTGATTCTTGCGTCTCAATGTACTACATGTGTATATTAAATTTCATGTGTTTATGATAATTTCTTTAATGTAGATTTAATTAAAGTATTGGAAATTTCTGACTGTGTATTATAATAATTTATTATTATTATTATTATTATTATTATTATTATTATTATTATTATTATTATTATTATTATTATTCAATCTTGCGCGCCGACTCTTTCAGGCCTCTTTCTCAACTATCGTAAACGTCAGGCAAAACGCAACTCGGCATTGGACTACCTTAGTTCCTAATGTCGCAGCCTTAGTTAACGATTACAGCTCAACGCCAAACGCTGTTATTCCACTCGCGCCCACGCCCCCAGGCGACGAACGCCGCGCGCGAGGGAAAGGGGGGGGGCGAGGCCGGAGACGAGCGGAGAAATCGCGTCGGCAGGCGAAGAGGCGTTGCACTGCTAGCCGTCCGCGGCTTAAATGGTCGCGTGGGTGGCTCGACGGCTTTGTAAAGCGTGTCTGAACTGAACTCTGTTTGGTCGCAATTAACGAACTCCCCCCGATATATTGAAAAGAACATTCCGCATGAATTATTGCGATTAGAAAGATGCGTTTAATGACGGACTTTTACTCTTTACTCAGCACCCCGACCGGCAGATCGAAAGACAGCGCCGGGCATCATGTGAATTCCTACGGAGAACTTGAAAGGTAGTTCGTATGATTTTTGATTAATTAGTGAATCCGGGCGCACCAACTGTTGATGCCATTAGTCCCGTACGTGTAATGCATGTTTTATCGCGGGAGGTGGCGGTTATCTTCCCTCGCTAACTGACGTGTCCAGCGCAGGCTTGCATGGATTTTCCCCAACCAGGTATCTCCCACACCCCAACCGGAACATTTTTTATGTTTCCGACATATGTAATAGTGTAGTATATGCGCGCGCGCGCGCGCGTGTGTGTGTGTGTGTGTAAGGGGTGAGAAATAGGCAAGGAAGAGGAAGAAAAGAACGCGCGCGGTCCGTGGTTCGTTTGTTAAGGTACTGCTCCGGCATTGTCCAGGTGTTGATCAGAGAAACGACGGAAAACTACAACGGAAAACCCAGCACCCGGTCAATAGATTTTTTATTAAGACAGTGGGTGATTCGACCTTCTCTGATTTGTAGTATTCCGTGGTTTCTCCGATAACACCAGGCGAATGCCGGAAAATTTCCCTGACAAACGGGCCACGGACTTCGCGCGATCTTTGCTTCCTATTCTTTGGCGTATATTTGCCCCTTAGTTACACATACACCTACAACAATTGCCGGAAGTCTAGTCGGGAGTTTAGAGCTCGTTCCGGCTGGGACAGTGCCCCGCTGGTGACGGATACCTAATTGGGGAAAACCCCATAAGCCGAGGCGTTGGTAGGCACCGGATCTAGCCTTCCAACGGGGGAAGGTCACCCCCACTTTCGGCGATAAAACATGCACTGCACTTACGGGACTACAGATGTTAGTCCGTGACATGTCCGAAATCACCAATCTCTGCGGGTGTTGGGACTACGGCATTGACAGTCTCGGGAACTGATCTGCTATTCCCCTTAGAAACACTCAAGCACTGAAACGGGCCCGCGGGCTATCTGGAGCATTATTAAAGGTTGACGCCGAGATGTGCCTGAGGGTCACCTCTGGGTTGACGCTTGGGGAGAGACAGAGTGGGAGGAGTTTGGAGCTGGCAGTGGGCTAAGAGGTGGGCAAACCGGTAAAATCGATCTGGCCGTAAATAAAAAGGCAACAACAGTGGCTGAAGACCGAGAAATAAAAGCGATGCAAGATTGATTGAGAGTGTTTTTTGTTTCCCAAATTCCGTATCACTATATTACTCCTTTTTTAATCTATAAGATTTAAAACTGATAAAAAGCAGTTTGCGTAGATTTGTTGTAGAATTAAAACAGATTTTGAATCAATGATTCTAGTAATTGATTTATGTTCATTTTGAATACGTAATAGTTCCTTCTTGAAAGTAAAATTTGACAAGTTTTCTATTGCAAAGTGATGTAAGAACATGGAACAAATAACATGAACTGTTGTGTCAATAAGAGATTGCTGAAAATGAAACGTTAGCTAGTCACGTGACATGGAATAAATCTGAGTTCACATTTTATGAAATAAAACTGAAATGTAACTATTTACACTAATTTACATAGAAATTTCCCTTATTAAATATGTAATTTACACTTTTAATGAGAAGAGATTACTAATCCAAAAGTATACAACAGTAAATAAGAAGGATGTTCTTTGTGGATTAGTATCATCAGTAACAATAATTTTATTGGATTTAAAGATAATTACATGTTAATGACCCAGTTCTTTTGAAATTTGAATTTTGTTACGCAAAGTGAAGTAAATTATTTTAAGGAAACTTAACTCATTTGATTTGATTTCTCTAGTAAAAAACCAGTAGAAACAATATGTGACGGATGGGGGAAAATATCAACATTTTGAACTCTTTATACAAGATTAGATCATACAAACAATATTGGAGACGTTCAAAGTTTCAATTTGAACTGTAAGGGTACAGTTGCCACATTCACCTTGCAAACAACTTCTACTACAGGCAAGATCTCACCAGTTTTGTTCAGAAGAGCAGATCCTATTGAACTCCTGTCGAATTACAATTTTGCTTCATGTCTCTTCAGGTGTGATATTCCTCGACCACGCATCGTAAATTCCATGTGCTACTGGATACATGTACATTAACAGTCTGTTTCAAAGTATCAATCACCCGACATAATTCACTGACTATTGGTTCTCGACAGATGGTAGTTAATCCATTAAATGTTACAATTGCACCTCCCCAAAATACAGAAATATCTACTAAACTTGACCACCGTGTGATAAACCAATGTTAGTGTCGACTACAATCTCATGAAATTACACTGGCAATTGTAGTCGACTAAAGTCATTAGAGTTGGATATTATATTATATGAGACAACCACGCATTCTTCTGATGCGGACGAGAGCAAATCTCGACTGTACGAATGTTAACGCGGTCCTCCAAGGACTGAGGTGGTGTCCAAGTTTGGCATTGGGAGAAGTTCAGAGCGTTTCACGGAACTTGCACCTCCCCGTCACGGAGTTCACTGAATGGCGGGAATTCAACCCGCCATATTCGAACCGATTCCAAAACTCAAGAAGGAACCATTACGTATTCAAAATTAACATAAATAAATTACTAGAATATATTTTAATTCCACTAAAATAATTACGCAAACTGTTTTCTATCAGTTTTAAATCATACAGATTTAAAAACGACTAATACGGAATGATAAGGAATGATAAAAAACACTCTCAAACAATCCTGCATTGCATTTATTACTGTCTTCAACAACTGTTGTTGCCTTTTTATTTACGGTCAGATAGTGCACAGAACGTTTGAAAGAATGATGCAGGTCTCATGTTCCTTGAATATACCTACTTTTCGGAAATTGCAAAAGGTCAAAAGTTTTTGGGCGTCTTCCTACAACTAAAATATTAAGGATAGATTTTTTCCGTTAATGAAGTCTGTTCCTTAAAACTAGATTTTCAAATATGGCCATGTACAATTTTTCAAATATTTGAGTACTTTTCGCGTAATTTTTCGTGAAATTACGAGCGAGAAAGTACGTGCTATTTTAGCACCAATAGTCGTGCTATGTGGTGACAAACGTACTGTTTGTCAGCGTTAGTGGAAGGTGGCACAGGAGCGGTGAGGGTGAGGACGTGCGCGAGGCATAGTTTTGTCCGTCGATGAATCTGTAGACGTTTGAATGGCGATGTGGTGGCAAGGGCTGGCGAGCGAGGCCGTGCGCAGGAGGTGGACATCCGCGGGCGCAGTCTGAGCGAGCTGACCAAGGCGTGCCTAGAGGCGTCGCGCACGCCGCCCACCGCCGCCGCGCAGGGCCCCTTCCGCGTGGCGCTGGTCGGGCCGTCGGGCTCCGGCTGCAAGTCGCAGGCGCGCATGCTGGCCCGCCGCTTCAACCTCGTCCTCGGTACACTCAACGGCGCACGCCTTCACAGGGCGCCTTCACACGGAGCCACTCGGTGGCGCCACCGAGCCCTTCACACGCACCTCGCACCGCTGTGGGCTCAGGCAGCACGCAAACCCGGTTCGGTGGCGAATCTAGTGTGAAGGCTACTGTGCTGGTGGTGGCGCAGACGCGCATCTCCGCTGTTTGGAGGAAGGAGTTTGCCTCTCATGCAACTACGCATCTCATGTGAATGTAAAGGCCTCCTCACACGGCACCATTCAGCTGCGCTTACGCGTGGCAAAACATTGGTTTAAATGGATGTATTCACATGAGCGGAGCAGTGACGCACTTTTGCCGTCCACGCCACTACCAGAAGAACAGCTCTGAATTGGACCACTCGAACGCCTCTCTGAACCGTTTTCTACCTTCTAGCTGCCTTTCTGCAGGCAGAGTCTACAGCTGAGTCTCCCAAATTCTTCCTCTCTCGCAGCAGAAGCGGTTGGTAGTGGCTACGTGTGAAGCCCTTGGCGCTTTTCGATGATGATGATAAAGGGCGTTTTTCGGTGGCACCATCGAGTGGATCCGTGTGAAGGCAGCATTACACTAATTTTATCTGGACGAAACTATCACTGCAGTGACTTTACTCGGGAGGTCCTAGAGTTTGAGTTCCCACAGTGGCAGAATTTTCGACACTAGCTATATAGCTAGGGGATATGCAGCCGCTGTCTGGAAGAGATTTCTAGTGACCGGCTATTTTGATAAATATTTTCCGGGGTTTCTCCGATTAATACCAGACGAATTCTAGAGCAGTACCTTAGCATACGGGTCACGGAGCGCGCGATCTTCCCTTCCTCGTGCTATACATATCCTCAACCTATGCATATACATGCACTACACAACCACACTTGTCGGGAGAGCAATCGGGATCATAGAGCTTGTCCTGGCTGGAGCGGTGCTGGTGGTGGGAGGTACGATGGTTGACGAAAAAGACGACAGGTAGGTCGGTGCAGGATCCAGCGGGGGAAGGCCATCGACACCTCACGCGATAAAACATGCACTACACACGTGTCTGAAGAGCTTAGCAGCTCATGCGTGCGGAATGAATGAACAATAACCAATCAATCAATCAATTCCCTGAAGCTCACGGATTCATGTCTTCCAAAACAAATCTTCAGAATAGCCGCGGATCCCCCTTGACCCGGAACCATTAATAATCTTCTGTACAGGCTTGGTTATTGAACCCATGCTCACATCTATCTTAAAAATGTATCATACTCTTTTTCAAAATCTTCCCAGAGTTCCCGGCGCATCCTTGTATTTCAACCTAAGTGTAGACCAACACGCTTCCGTAGTGAACTCTCTTTCCACATCTTCCTACGCAAACTGTAGGCATAATATAATAAAATTAACTATCCCACGTCAAAGATGGCATCTCCTCCTTCGTATTATTTTGCCACCTCCTCTGTATTATTTTGCTTGAAATTACTCGCCCCTAACAACTGAATAGCCGCATGGCTGTGCTTTGTTTTACATTTTGCACTCAAACATTGATTCATTGGCTACTTTCTGTTTTTCAGGGGCGTCACAGGGGCGTGATCATTAGCCTCACAAATAGTATATTGGGATATTGTCATCATCAGCAACAACAACTAGCTGTCTGAAGGACATTTGATGTCGCTATTATGAGTAGAATGGTTGCAGCTGCTGGTCAATAGTATAGGGTAATTGGCCGGTGTGCACGCGCATGCTCAGAGAAACACGTGTGGTGTCGCTTTCATGAGTAAAATCTTTGCAGCTGCAGGTCAGTAGTGAAGGGTAATTGGCCGGGGTGAGTGTGCATGGGCAGAGAAACTCATTTGGTTTCGCTTTTATGAGTAGTGTGTTTGCAACTGCAGCCCAGTAGTGTAGGCAATTTGGCCGGGGAGCTAGTGCATGCGCAGGGAAACTCATTTGATGTCGCTTTCGTGAGTAGAATTTTTGCAGCGGCAGGCCAGTAGTGTTGGCTAATTGGCCGGAGCGCGTGCACATACACTTGGTGTCGCTTTTATGAGCAGAAAGTTTGCAGTTGCAGGCCAGAATTGTAGACTAATTGGCCGGGGTGCTAGCGCATGCGCAGAAAAACCCATTTGCTGGCGCATTTATGAGCAGAATATTTGCAGCTGCAGGCTAGTAGTGTCGGCTAATTGGCCGGGGCGCGTGCAGATACGCAGAGAAACCCACTTGGTGTCGCTTTTATGTGCAGAATGTTTGCAGCTGCAGGCCAGTAGTGCAGGCTATTTGCCGTGGTGCTAGCGTATGTGCAAAGATATTCATTCGGTGTCGCTTCCGTGAGTAGACTTACTGCTGCGCCGGCTGATGGGGCGGGGTGCGCGCGCATGCGCAGTGGACGCGGGGGTGGAGGAGGTGCGCAGCCGCCTGGGCGAGTGCCCGGAGAAGGCCGTGGACGCCGACGGACGCCCGCTCATCCCCAGCTCGCGCGTCGAAGTCGTCGCGGTGAGGAAACATTGCAGCACATACTTTCTCTCATTATTTTTAACTTTCTCGAATTTCGAAAATCCAGAGAGTTTAGCGTAAGTGATAGCTGCACAATTCTTTTAAGCGTTCCTTGTTCTATCCAGGGAAGGAAGAGAGGAATAAAGAAAAAAATGGAGCGGTTTTTGATATAATATTTATTTTTAAAAAAATTGCATAAATTTCAAGCTTAAATTGCGCAAAAACGATTCGTACTTTCAAAGAATTGTATCTATAGACTTGTTATTGTAGATCATTTTGTTTAAGACAAAAATTTTTATCTTCAATTTTGTAGTTTTGAAATGTGAAATTTTTGCATTTTTCGAAGTAGAGAGTTCGACGGAGATGAGACTAGCAGCACTTTTATGACCGTTTTTGATGGATACGAAGAGAAAATTTAAAGAAAAAATTTGAAGCCGTTTCTGAGAGAGGAATTGTTTAAAAACATTAAAATTGCTCTACCTTTTACGCCAAATCTACTCATATTTTTGAAAAATTGTACACGTTTTCATTTCGAGATCTGTTTTCGAAGGATTACATTTTATTACATAATAAAACCTCTATGTTCAATATTGTAGTTGTAGGAACACGCTGAAAATTTTTGACTTTTGCAATTGAAGAAAAATGAAAAATTTCTATGAAAATGTCATTCCTACGGATTCTTTTAAGCGTCCTTTGCACTATCCTACAAAGTTTAAAGGAAAAACGATGACTCATCTTTTAGATAATTTTAAAAGTTACTCTAAGACTTAATGTAAAGAAACCCCAAATTTCAAAATATCAATTTAAAACTCACATGGCCTTCAAGTTCATTCAGATTGATCGTTAAAAATCAATTTTAGAGAAAATAGTCTGAAGGGTCGAAATAAAATTCCAGAGGTGCCTACGGTAATAGTTTGGTAATAACCTAGCTAATAGTTAATATCCGAGTGTAATGATTCAAAGCGACCTCAGCCTTAGATATTGTCTGGACGGGACAAATCTGCACTGCGGTCCGCCCCCCGGCCGTTGACAGGGGTGTGGAAAGGTTTGTGCGCTGTCGGCAGCGCCGCCTGCTGCGGCCCGACTGCCTGCGCCAGGGCTGGGTGATGGTGGGCTGCCCGCGCAACGCCACGGAGATGCGCATGCTCGACCGCATCGACACCCCGCCCAACAGGTCGGCCCCCTCCCCCTTCCCCTCTCTGGCACACGGCGATGTTTCTACCCCTGATGCCGCCGAGATTTTGGCGTCCAATCACCAAAGCAGTAACACGGTGTCCGCCAAGAAAATTCAATACATTAGTAATACGCTTTCCACAAATTCCATATTGCTTTCCTTATATTATAATATTTTGTTAATATAATATTAAATTATTTTAGTTTTATTGGCGATTTTAACAACATAAACTGAAATTTCGAAGTCAACTTAACAACACACCCACTCACTCCGCCTTTGCACATAACCTTAAATCACATTACGAAAATATGATACCAAGAAGATGAAAAACTTTTTTTTAAACATAACAAAACTACATGCCAGAAGACTAAGATTTTTCTGAATATAATTACTTGGTAATTAATAGGGAATGAATTTTAATGAAATGTTTGTTTTTTTTCACTTTAGAACAATGCATTTGAGTATTTACAATAGTATTTTATGTTACATCAAAACGAAATGACCCATTTTATAGGGCTTTCTTTTGTGTTTTTCGTCAATTTTTAAAAAGTCATTTTATATCTTTTTGGTCATTTTTTAACTATATTTCGCTGATTTCGTCGATTTTAATATCAATGATACGTGCTTCAAATAATATTTATTAGTTGCAACAAATGTTCCTATTCGATTTCTTCGCTCAGTAATAATTGTAATGTCAGCAGTTCTGTTATCTACAGTTCCTAAGACGTCTATCAGCGCCATTGTCGGTTCGACCGATTTCAGGATAACTAAAGGCGGATATTTCCTGGTAAAGAACATTTCAAACCAGAAGTTTGCAAGCTGGTTGCACGTGAACGAAAGGAAGAAGCCTAGATTACATCCGTTAACGCATCCATCAGTTGGAGTTGTTCATCTGAACTGGTTTAGATCAGATAGAGGATTTATATGAAGTGCGGCCCGCACCCCCGCACCCTTAACCAGCGCCAAACGGAATACTACAATACTCTGTTTCTCCGGAGGGCACTGCAAAAAAACACGGCTTCAATTTGCAGCAAAGATGGAGCCATACGATGTAGTGTTATTCTATCTCGTCGGGTCCCCCAGTCACCACCAGCTCGTTTCTTGGCGCTGCCGCTACTGCCGCGCGCTCTATCCGCGAAGCGCCGAAGTGCGACCCCCTCCCGGGCTCTCGACAGTGGCGCTTAATTTAAAATGTTTTACCTGCCATTGCAGAAGTGACCCGTATCTCAAGGAAGCTGAGTCATCGCGCTGTCTTGCGGGGCGATTAACTGTTTTGTTGCCGACCGATAAATTGTCCGAAATGCACACCGGTCAACTTTTCCAAAGCCTTTGACCTTACTCTCAGGAAGTCATATCTCTATTGCATTCCGGTCCCTTTTCGTCCTTGGTGTACGGATTGATTTCTACGTTTACTGTGGTGTTTAGTATTGTAATGATCAATTATGATTGGTCCACTTTTGTTCTCAAGAAACATTTGCACTTCGTTTTAGAGCCGTGACAACGTTGAAAACCATATTTGAAACTTTATGAAAACAAAACATAACAACACTTATAACGAGCATTTTCTTACCCTGTTGAGTGTACACATACAATTTCGAAGATTCTGCCATGTTCGAGGTTCTCTTTTCAGAAGGATTTCTCAGCAAAGGCAAACACCTATTTATATACTGATCCTAAACTAAAGTATGTCCTTGTGCTCTACCACAAGACATGGGACGGGATGCAATCGGGCTGAGAATTCACAGGCAGTTTAACGTAAAGGCGGTTTAACTGCGAAGCGGATGTGACAGCAAAACATGACTGCGGGATTCAATCAGACGATTCCTGGTGGGGCAACATAGGGGAAAAAGAGCGAATTGGATAGAACCAGGGTTATGCACTCGGTGGTGAAGGGACGATGAGGTAAAGTCAACACTAAGTTTCAACAATATATACAATAAAGCTCAAGAAGCGTATTACATTCCATTTAAGATTCTTCCACAACTTGACATTTATTTTATGTTGGTTAAACAGCACACTGGGCTCTCATAGGCAGCAAAGATTTTTATTGATTCAAAAGATTCAGAAAAAATGCGTATGATTCAAAAGTTTGTAATTGTATTTTATTTGTGTTTAAGAATGCATGGAAACAAAAAAAAACACAAAAATGGAATTTAAAAAGTAAAATTTAGCGTATTTTTTAACTGAGTGATTGCAATTACACTTTGAAATTACGCCAAACAACAATGTAGAGTAGGGGAAAATGTTATGAAATTCCCATTGTCACCTCCAATAAGCATTACAGAAAGCATTATGTTTCTATTTTATTATTTGTGTACAATAACCAACCACACACCGGGTTCCAGTGTACTCTTGTTGCAACCATGACAAACTAGACTCCGTCCCGACAAAATGCCAGCACCAATTGAGACTGTAAGTAGCCTGATTGCAAGCTAAAGGTGTAACTACAATTTACAGAAAGGACTATGCGTCTGCTATGCGGAAGTACCCCCCCCCCCGTGAGCAGTTTTTGGATTGTATTTTCCCCCCAATTTCGCAACACAATCGTCTGCACTTAAACAACACTAATCACCCCAGTGACGATTTAATTCTCGCCTTCCCCGATTGAATGGAAAGGCTAGGAAATCAGAGAAGCTAATGGGTGCGGGCCGCTGGTGCAGGGTGCTGGTTCTGGACGTGCCTGTGAACGAGTGCCGGCGGCGACTGGTGTATCGGCGCTTCAACAAGTTCACGGGCGCCGAGCACCACCTGGACCAGGGGCCACTGGCCGAGCGCGAGCGCGCGCAGCTGGCCATGCACCCCGACGACAGCCCCATGCGCGTCGACCGACGGGTGAGCCACGCCCCTTTCCACCCGCCTCCCTCTGCATCACCTCCTCTCAGCCCTTGCCATGCATCCTCAAGGTCAGCACTAGTGCGTGTCGACCGAGAGGTAATAACACCACATTTATCCCTGAAGAAGGAACTTCTTAAGAATACAAATTAATGTAATTCTTCGCGACAAACGGCCAATTTTCGGCAGAAAAAGTCTTATTGCAGAGCCATAGAAACGAAAAAGTTAATAAATCCAGTTTTTTAAATAATGTAATAATTAATTTTTCGAAAAACATATATTTTAAAAAATAATTTAGCGTGGTAAAAATTAAAAAAAAATTAAACATTTATTTCCTCAGAAAGAATTAAAGTTTTTCTTTAATTTTTTCTTCGTGTTTAACAAAGAACGGTAAAGAAAGTGGTGCTGGCCTCATTTTCCGGACACACACTGTATTTTTGAAAATTGGGGGAATGTATGAGATATAAAGAGCAACTGGCGTGTGTCGTCAGCTGCGCGAGTACGCGTGCGCGCTGCCGGCGCTGCTGTCGTACCTGGGCGACTCGGCGCTGGTGCTGCACGCGAGCGGCCTCGGCCACGACCGCGTCTTCGAGCTGACGAGCGCCGCCGTGCTGCGCGCGCCGCCGCCCGGCGCCCCGCGCGACGCGCGCGCCACGCCCCCGGCCACGCCCCGCCCGCCCACGCCCTCCTCGCCCGCGCCCTCGCCCGCGCCCGCGCTGCGCCCGCACGCGCCCTCGCCCTCCAAAGACGTGAGAAGCGGCGCCCGCGGACCGGCGCGGGAGATTCGCAGGCTACGCGGAATTATCACAACGGAAATTTCGCGTCACGTGTTGCCTTATGAGCACGTTCAGGCCTGCACGGCAGGCGAGCGTCGTGGCGGCGGATTGGTAGCGTTTTCTTACCTGCGGAGTTTAGAACGCAGTCGGTCGCGTTTCGACCTCTGCCGCTCGAACTTCGTGGAAGTCCGTCCGCCTTCGGGAGTCTTGGCTCTACCCTTGGATCGAGTCCCCTTGCGTTTGTTTATCAGATGAGGAAAACTGTCACCAAACGCTGAGTCATAACTGACTCTCCGGTGTGAACGGTCCCGCGGATTTCGCCGCCGCTTCTAGCGCGGAACTGTCCGCGCCGCAACCGCTGCGGAGCTCCCGCGCCGGTCTGTAGTGACCTTAAATGTTACCATCTGCTGGGAATGGGGCAGGTGGCTCAGGACATCAACTGCAGTGCCTCTGACCTGTGATTACACTCCCCGCGGTGCCAGGATTTTCCACACTAGCCAGAGAGCTACGTGGAATGTTCGACGTCACTGTATGGAGGAGATGTGATTAATGTCTCAAGGACAGTGTACACGGTACACTTTGCGTGCAGTTTGAAAGTACAGAAAACGTGCAGTCCAGACTGCTCGATTTCTGCATGGAAACGTTTGAGCATGTTCGTAATTTTTCAAGCAGAAAGCTTACAGGTTGACTCCAGCGCCTCTAGCGGCCAAATTGTTCAAGAACGGATTTGTTTGCCCGCGTTTGTACGCGTCGCTTGTACGCGTCTGTGATCAGCAATATTGAGTTAGTGGTTAGGTGCGATTCAATGAAGTGATATTGTGATAAATTACCTCCTTCCCTGTCCCCCTTACCTTTTTGTGTTCTTTATGCTCCTTATGGTTAATTAATACTTAATAATGATCAGAACGCACGCGCATAAATACCCCCACTGGAAATACTCGGACGACACAGTTCAGTTGTTACTCTGTAGACCCCCTAGCGACGTCTTGGTGATACTCATACAGAAAACGAACAGACCGTTTATGGGCGACTTTTCACTTTTATACTTCTAGTTTGGGATCTTGAAATCAGTATGGAAATCTTCACGAAAACTGTACCGTGTATGCCAGCCTTTAGAATACATTTTACAAACTTCTAGGTCGTGTGGATTATTACTTTTTGCCAATGAATTAATTTTGGAAAATTGCATAAAACTACATGTGGTAATTGCCTCCAAATGTGTGGTAACCCTGTGTGCACAGATGTTTGGTAGGTACCCAAAATCTCATTGCGTCAGAACATGTCCTGCTCAAAACCTGAGCATAAGGGGTTGTCATGGAATCGAGAAAATACGTCATTGCAATCCCATTGTATGAGATTTTATGGATTAAAATATCTATTGATTATAGACAGTCAATTCCCAATAAAATGTTTTATTGATTGGCACTACGTTTCAGAAACGGATTTGTCTGCTTCTTCACCTTCAACACTAAATAATAACAATAAGTAACAATAATAATAAAAATTCATAAATGTTTACATACATTTTGTACAATATATAATGACTATATATTCAATAGAAATTTTAATCCATAACATTTAAGAGACGGTCACAAACACAACATAATTTCCTACGACATATTCATAGGTAAAAAGTGATTTCCGATCCGTCCACACGCACCAGAAAATTATAACAATTAACCAAATCGGACTTCAAACATACTTGGCCAAAATTATTATAATAAATATTGTTCATAACGAAATCATTTGTGAGGAAGCAATACGTGTAGGAGAAATGGGAATTAGGATTTCCTGAATTATCAACATTTTTTAAAAATCGTATTTTATTAAGTTAAAGCTTATACTACAAATAATTGTAAGTTTATCTATACGATAAATACCATTATTCGTTTATAATAATTTTAAATATAAGTGTTAAACAAAACACCGAGATTATTTTGTGTTCTGAACGTGCTACAGTACTGATGTTTCACCCACAACAATCACTCGAGTCAGAAATTTCAGTTTGAATATTTTCGTTAATTTTGTGCATTTAGCCTGGATACTTTATGTAAGGTCTCTTTCCTTCATGTAAATATTTTTCTACCCTATAATAGCTCAAATTATAACATATATGATTGATGAATTGCATCATTTTTTGAACAGAAGGCACAGATTATAAACAATATTCAAGGTTTTTTAAGCTTCCTACAAAATTGAAACATAAAAAACACGTAACCTCTGAGCTCTCCCTCCCATTGCTATGGTTAAGAAACCAAGTTTTAATGTTTATTTTTAATAAATTATGTTACGTTACTGCAACATGCTTTCAAATTGTTCATGTCAAACGGCTTTGTTGCACAGTTTTGTGAAGATGCACCCAAGTTTTGACTATCGTCAGACTGTCATTAAGAGTTTATTATTTTTGTCGAGATTTTATTTTAGACAGACATATTGAAAACCAAAAATTGATTTTAAAAAATTAGTTAAAATTTTATTGAAATGTTCTCTTAATATTTTAAACATTCTTTATCAATTCCCTAATCTCCCTTTGACTGACTCCCTGCATCCACCCAAGGATGCAAGTATCGAGATGGAGCCACTTGCTACTTCGGAAACACGTAATACAAGGATTGGATGAAAGTAATAAGATTTTTTCTCTGAATGACTTTATTGACAGAGGTATTTACATTTGCACACCTTCAATACAATCTCCTTCACTATTAATGACCTTTTGCCAAATGTTAGAAAGGCGTCGTACACCACCTGTGCATCTATTTCTGTCCACGTCACGTACCGACCACCCTATTGCATGACTAATTTCTTCTCTGGCATTGCACCCGGTTCTTTGCAGTGGTTCTTTCGTTTTGCAGAAGATGTCATAATTAAGGGAGTCATATCGGGTGTGTAAGGTGGATGTTCCAGAATCTTCCATTGCACGTGGAGTTGTCCTGTACGAGGGTTATCCTTCACATCATTTCTGCCTTATTTGAAGGCTAAAGCCTTCAAATTAGACAAAGTGGCAAAATTAGGTAACCCATCGGGCGACTATGGAGTATGGCGACACTGCATTCCCATATGCTTCACGGAGTATCCGAAACCATTCTTTCTTACTCCAACCTCTTGCTTACACCCACCTCGTTCCACTTCAATTTTGAGACACGAACTTCGCTCTACCTTTATAAGTATGACGATACGGCGTTTGTGCTATTGCTATGAAGTTCAACGAATTACATACTGCAGTAGACTCACAATATAATGTTCCCGCTCGTTTCGAACACTCGTCTAATAGTCCTTCCTTCTGTCACGACAGATGGCAGCACGCCGACTCAAGGACCGTTAGTTTTTAAGTTACAGCAATATTCTCGTTACTTTTTATCTAACGTATGTAACAGTAGAGTATCGTGCCGGAGCAGTACCCTACAACCGGACCGCGCGCGATCTTTCCTTCCTCGTCCTTGACCTATCCACACCCCTATTTACACACACTACACTACAACAAACGCCGGGAGAGCGGTCAGGAGCTTAGAGCTTGTCCCGGCTGGGGCGGTGCTCCACTGACGGGAGATTCCTAGTTGAGAGAAAACCTTGCTAGCCGACGGTAGACAGGCCATCCAGCGGGGCATAACCACCGCTGCCTCCCGAGTAGGAAAAAAATTCTGCGCTTTAGGGACTAATGGGCTTAGCAGTTGACGCGTGCGGAATCAGCAACAAGCGACCACCGTCGAGGGTGGTGCTGATTGCGAACGCCGGTCGCAGGGCTGCGAGCTGGGGCAGCGATTCCTGCAGACGCCCATGACGGCGCGCGGGGAGCCCTGCCTGGCGCTCGGGCAGCGCGCGTCGCAGGGCCTGACGCAGGACGACCGGCCCTGCCGCTACGACCTGCAGGGGGAGCTGCGGCGCCGCGACACCACCTGCAAGAAGCTCGTGCCCGACCTCGTCAAGACCCAGGAGGTCTCCTGAGCCCCCGCTCCCTTCCAGTTCAATAAAAGACTTGTTTATGCCTGAATACATTTTTTCCAATGGTGACAATGCTCCTGATTTAGTGGCGAGAACGTACGCTTTCTACTGCTGGGGTGCCGGGATCGATTCCCGATCACTCCATGTGGAATTTAATTTGTGGTGGACAAAAATGTGAGCTCTCGACGGGTTTTCTTGGGGTTTTCCGAATTCTCCAACGATTTATTCAATGACCTCGGACCTATCCACGTCACCCTATTGTAACCCAGGTGGGTATTTTTGAGGAAGTAGTAATTAACTTCATTGATCAATTCTAATAGGCGCAATAATATTCAGGTAGTCGATTACATGAAAAACGATACTTTTAAGAAAGTGTTGAACATTCCGTGGTATATCTTTAAACCAAATCGGATTGTTCAACTTGTGAACCAATGGTGATAAACAAATTGAATCAAAACATCGCACTAATTTTGCAATATAGTAGAAAACGATTTTTTTAGGTTATTTGAGTTCGCGCATCAATCCTTACAAAACATATTTTTGCTTGTTATACGTTTTGTACAGTCTGATCCGTTTAGATAGCGAAAGTACACATCTTGTGCAAAACTTACAACTGTATGATTTATTTTGTAATTGTTCTCAAAAGTGCGCGTTGAGACAACGTTAACAACACGCGATCTCTAGGTGTCACATTCTGGCATCTTAGGAAGTAGGACGATGTGGTTTCCGTGTTATGCGTCCAGGATAGCAACAGTGATCAAAAGAGACAGGATTTTCATGTAATAACATATTGTTTGTATTACTGCTTACCGTTCTCAAAGCTGTAATCCTAGCCAATCGATATCCTATCAATATCCATTTTTTTGTTACACATTTTTACATATTTAATAATATATTGCAGTAGTTTTTAAACTTTTTGCTGTCGTGACTCTCTTCACGTAACAAATTCTGCACATAACCTGCCCTCATTAAAATTAAACTGTTAAAAATTAATATTTTTCTGAAAGTAAGGACATTGTGTATACTTTGTTATTATATACTTTCAGGGTACAAAATTATTGCAAGTGATTTGCACTGTTCACTCTTACAACGAATGAGTTTAATAAATGTTTTACAAAGTAAGGAAAACTATAAAAATGAACATATTGATAGTCCAGAGAAGTCAGTGAGATGGATAACTTATTTGGTGTCGCACAATTCATCGAATCTCAGTACTAATTTAGAAATGTCAGTACGTATCTCATTCAGGAGAGTTATTCTTGATCACCGACATGACTGAAAATCCTTGTTCACGTACCTAAAAAGTGGAAAAAGGAAGCAGAACCCTCAAGGCGTTCTTATTTTACTCTGGATACGGATTTTTACAGAGCACCAAAATACGAATGAATTGTGGAATGAATCACGCCACAACAAAGCGAGCCGTATTCTATTGCGCCAACTGCCAGAGCTCATTTCAATTAACTGATAGATGACAGTGTTGGTTTCATGGAAACAATGCGATTAGATTTTATAAAAATATTATCTCGCCCACTCGTTAAAATTAATGAAGGCACATATGTAGTTCGAAAGTAATTTATTCATGTAGAAATACTTAGAGCATTATTTAGCATTTGGACATTAATTAAGTAATTACGAAGTTCTCGCGCATCGGCTCTGAAACTTTTGCGCCTACCTGGGGAGGTGCGCCTCACGTTCGAATAACACGGCGATATTACATATTGTACATATTTTTCAATTTTAACATAATATTATTTTATCAATGTTCTTCAATTTAATACATATTTTTATGAAAAGCATTTTCAAATAAATCAGCAGGTTTTCCTCTATTTTCGCTGCGTGCTATATACTCGCTGTCTACTTCAGTACCTGAAGACACGGGCAGATGGGGGCCTGCTTACGTTATCGCAGGGGCGGGAAATGCACGTGAGCGGCTGAAATCAGTTTCACCTTTGGGAGTGAAAAGTAACACTGACCCCGCGTGTAGTGACCTTCAACCTTTGTTTCCGAGAAACCCTGCGAGTAGTAAGAAAAAGCCCCGCCTGTAGCTGCTTAAGCCGCAAGGCAGCAGCATAATATAAAAACATTCATAGATAATAAATTCCCCTTCTTCATAGGGTTACTGTGGAGGGGACATAAGAAAAAAAATCCTGCCGATCGTCGACGAGAATGCTGCACGCTGCAGTCTTTGTTTGCTGGTCGTAGATATCGCCAACTTGTAGGATGGTTTCTATTGCGTCTAGTTTGGCTGCTAAACGACCGTACTGAATAGTAGTAGATGAAGGTTTTACATATGACGGGAAAGTTGTATGGTACAAAGCATGTATCAATTTCTAGTCTTAAAATTACTTTTAAACGTTTGTATTCCTTTTAAAATTTATTAAGGAAATGTTTTATAAATGTAATTTTGTATTATGCAAAATTGTTTTATAATAAGTGTATTTGAATATTACATATTACATCCGATATTACATACTTATTACATATTCTTACTGTTTCAATTAAATATTTAGAAGTTATTATGTATTTCGACGTTTCATGCCACTTTATTTTTCTGTCTTCTAGTGATCAGTCATAAGTCAAATCTCAGTCACTCAGTATAAAGTACCTTCGCCGCCCCGCCAAGAGACCTATCACACGGCTCCATTCTAGTAGCACGTCTCATGACAAAGCATTTGTTTCAATGGAGGTATTCACACGAGCGGCATAATCGCGCTCTTCTTACGCACGAGGGCGAACTTCCGCCGCCAGCAGCGGAACACAGTTCTAAATGGCAGTCCGCCACTGAACCGAGTTTAACCTTTCAGCCGGCGGGAGTTTAGAGCTTGTCCAGGCAGGGGGGGGAGGCTGAATAATACCTTCTAGTTGGGGAAAACTAGAGCCGTATCTCGCCATCTAGCAGCTTCCAATTGCTGTCATACCCAGCGATAAAAAACTTACGGAAATAGTGACATTACCCGTTGACGCACTTAGAATCACTAGTCAATCAAGTCTTTTGAGGAACCATTGCGTGGGTGGTGTATCAACTGCTTCCCGCCGGTGACCAACTGCCCTTCAGGCCAAGGAACTTATCATGCCTCCTTCTGTCACCGAAGTGGCCCATGACAAGTGAATACGGTGACCTCCCCACGAGGGTGGCCCATGACGTCATGACACGAATCCCAGCGCTCGCCCCGGGATCGATTCCAGGTGGTTCCAAGTGGAATTTGTGGTAGACAAAGCGGAATCGAGGCAGGTTTTCTCCGGAGTCTCCATTTTCCGCGGTACCAGTTTTCTACCGGTACTCTCGGTACACCGGTACCGCTCTTTCGAGGCACTCCCGTATTTCCCATCAATCCGTCTCAATTCTATCATTCCGCTGAAGATCTACGTACCTCTGCGTCATCCAAGCAACACCCCAGGAACTGGCTGACGAGACGAACACGTGTCTTCACCTGCGGGTTATCAAGAAAGAGAGAAAATGGTCAGAGAGCTCAGGACGCCTCCACCAAAGTCCCTTCATAATGATAAGGGGCGGATGAAATTCCTCGCAGGGCTAAGTATATAGTGAAAAGAACAGCGTTAATTGACTAAACCTGCACAAGCGTAGCCGGCAAGCCCCCTTTCGCCACCAGTTCATTAGAAGATGGAAGGACCGTGGCCTCACCTACTAGGTGGCTCTGCTGTCTTCCATTGAACCGTATGGAACTTGCGGTGTCGCCAGCCACATCGACTGTTTCCGGCAGAAGGGATGCAATGGCTGGCGGAGTAAGGTATGGGGTTTCGGCGTCTTCCATGAGGAAGGAGGCCATGCTCCCAAGCTTCAAGAAAGTCTCAAAAACGCATGGCAGATGATGGGCGGCGTTCCAACGTGTTCGGTGGATTTCTGTTCTTTGTGGGAAATTATATACTGGGGAATTATAAATACAAATGGCAAATAACTGTATGTATCTCCTGTGGCCAAAAACCGCCGAACCGTCAAACCAAGTCTCTTTCCGAAATAAATTCTTTTCCACTTTTCTTGCTTTTTGATTGCGTGAGATACTTCCTAATAAAAAATTCAAATTCTTCTGAAGTTACGAAGATTTTGTACATAACTACATTATCGTTTATAATATTATTTTTCATTACATCCTTTAATAAATTAAAACTTCAAATTATGGATTAATTGTAAAAATTTGTTATATAAAACCATAACCTTTTCTTTTATAAGCCTGCCCTAGGTGTAATGCCTCTTCCACCAAAATTAACAAATTTCAAATAATTCAAAATAATCTCCTTCGCAACATTTTACATCTTTCCTAGTTTATATCATAACACAAATTTACAGAGAACTTAAAAATGATTCTTTCAAATCGTTTATACTTAACTTCACTAAAAGTTTCTAAAACAAATTATATTTCAAACCTTTACATTAGGTCAAAACGATTTTCCTCATCCTGGACTTCGACCACGTTTTCCAAAAAAATATTTTTAATCGTCGGTAAATTAAAACTTGTTTCATTTTATTGTCTCTGAAAAAATGTAATGCAATTGAACAGGTAGCAAATAATTTTTTTTTAAAATCCTCTTCTTGCAATTCCACCATCAAAGTTTTATAAACTCAGTTCTTCTTTTCTCAAGAAAACAAAATCACTCACACTTGTCTCTTTCTTTTCCCCCCTTCTTCAAAATTGTGAAAGTGTCACAGGCAGCTGAAACAGTTGTCACATTTTAACTTCAAACTTCTCGCCGCTGCTTATTCAAGATGGCTGCGCCGGAGAACATCGAGAGACATTTGTATCAAGTGTAAACAAGGAGGAGATACTTTTCCGGAGATATCTCAGGAACCAACTCTCCCGTGTGATAGGAGACTCGCGTTCCGGGAGATATTTCGAACCGTGTAAAGTCGTCAGAGAGAGTTTATATCCGTGACGTCATGAAGTTAGGAGACTTTGTCTCTTCGTGTAAATGCACCTTTAGTGACCGTGCCGACTTTATATTAAGAATCACCCCCGAACTCGTGAGGGTTACAGGCTTGGAAGGAAGCAAAAAAACCCATCTTCAGTTTTCCTTTGGTGATGATGGTGCAGAATTCTGCTTAATCATCAAAAGGTATGAATAATTTTAATCTTCAATAAGAGGAAGTGAAGGAAAAATAAAAAGTAAACATTAATAAATAGAATTATAACAAACGTACTTCAATTGGTATTTCTAACACGCACTTAATCCTATATCACAAGTAGGTTCCGCAATTATTTTCATTAGTCGACACTTCTGGCGAGGTAGTCCATTGCATGGAGCGGAGATTTCACTGTGAAACCGTTCCAACCACCCGAGTCCCAAGGTCAATTAATACCTTGACACCACTGCACGAATGTCATTCTTTCAACTACCCATTTTTTTCTAATGCTCAAGAGAGACAAGTGGTCTCTAGTTTCGTGCTTCACCTAGCGTACATTGTCTGGCAGCGTGTGTAAAAGCGCATGTTTTAATTCTTTCAGTACAAAAGGGATACTGAAGTTTTCGTTTCAAGGATTTGTTCAATATCGAAGGATATTATTGGCAAAAGCAAATTAAAACCGCTTTCTTTTAGCACAGGATGTTATTCAATTTACGCTCAGCAAGGTTCAAAAATGATTGAAAGAACAGTAAAATCTGATGAAACGGCCACCTTGATAGTAATGCCAGCTGCATCTTTGGCCTCTTTTTGGAAACCCATTGATTTTCACACAAATCGCGAAAATATTTCCTCTTTTAAACAGCCACCTGTCCCCCTCAGTGGTCGGTACTGTGACGTACGGAAGCATTATACAATAAATTTGCCCGACTCCCTCTCGATACACCACATAGCTTGTGATTCACAATTTCCCAGGACATGATTTAGTACCTTTTAAATGTCTCCATACGAATAACATTGTATATTAATGAGAAAATAATGTTCCATCATTGCTAGATGAAATTATTATTACTTAAAAATGAATATCTGAACGAGTTTCTATGTTGAACAAATAAAATTATGTAAATTAGTTCTAGACATTAATAATAAAAACTGAACAAAAGAACTAGAAACAACATTGTTCACAAACAATTTACCCACCCCACTCTAGGCTTTTGAAATAGTAACACTGTTTTAACCATCACTTTTTAATACTAATGCATGCATGACTTAGCTTCATCTCTTTTGCTATTGCTCTTTCCCAGATCACGCAAGCTCCTCCCTCACATTATTACGACTTCAGCACTAAATTTCACTCATTGAAGTTACTTTCAGATTCCACACGTTTAATTGTCTCACCTCCTTTCTCAAATACTATATACATTCCACGAAAATTCTCTTACTGCTAAAGGATTTGTCAGTTCAACATACAACCAAAATGTCATCTCTCGATCTTTTTCTTTCTTCAGCCGAAGCCTCCTACATCCGATCATCCACCCAAGCCGATCTATGTCCAAGTTTGCACACACTTCACAGACGACGCAACTCACAATTTACACCCAATACAAACAACATTCAATTTAAAAAACATGTAATATGATATATTAGAGCCCCTTTAGTCCGATGCATCTTCTGACAAATTGGCGGTTTTGATACGTAACCATATATAATCGGAAATGTAGGGAAAATGTCTGTTTATTCACTATCTTTCTACATACGGACGCATTGACTCATAAGTGATCACTAAAGTAACTTATCTTTCCAGGGCGTTAATTTCTATTTCAAATAAAAACAGTTATTACATGTACGTATTGAATACTTTATCAAGTCAATGAACTGAAAAACCTAGAATTCGGAGAAAAAAATTAATGGCGCAATTCGATTTGCCTGTTTGAGCAAGTCCTTCCTCCAGTTCATGCAGGAAATGGGCGCCCCGCAAACGCCCGAGCAATCGCACGGTTCGGAACCCGAGGTGTGGGGACAGGGTTAAATGTTCCTGGTCACGGCGCACGCAAGGGGATTAAACACAGTTGGCGATGAAGAAAATGCAAAATGATCTCAAGTGTAAACGCACTGTTAGTTTCAACTACATCCACATTTAATTTAAAATATAAACTAAGATACAGATTTATTACGAAAAATGTATACCATAGTACACAATTACTTTTGAAACAAATAAATAAGGAAAATATATAAAGTGTAGCAAAAATACAACACACACGGAAGGACAGTCTTTATGAGATACTACCGAGCTTCCTGCTCCAGTGGCTGAGGAATGGAATGGGAGAGTTTCTTGGACGTACGTGCGATTACTGAGTGACCCTAATCTTTCATACACACGCTGTTCTATACCAAGAATTGTCTTCTACTCTTCATTGCAATGAATTATTAATGGGAGAAATAGATTTCTTTCTGTCATTTTGACAGGTCACCTGTAGAATTATAATACTAAGAAACCAGTATCAATTGAAGTCTTGAAATTAAATATGATGAAAATGCCTTTTACACACTTTCGAGAAAATGAGTTTATATTTATTTGACTTGACGATATGACGAACAATTAGCTTAATTTTTTCTGATACATATGTACCTCTTTTACATTAGTAACTGTATTTAAACAATAATATATTTCATTAGTTCAATAACGAAATGTTCTCAAAGTGTTGTAATTGTATCCGAGCCAAGTGCCAGACGCATTAACGTAGATCGTAGACGCATTGACGTAACGCAGATCGTTAACACAGTAGTGTCGAAGCGATCGCGGGTTCGAGTCCCGCCTCGGGAATGGTTGTATTTGTATTCGTTCTTTCACCCCTATCATCACTACATCATGTCATCTTCACAGTTTCAATGCCCTTAAATAGTGGTCGCTAATGAGTTAGATGTTATTGTGACCTTGAATAACAAAAAAAGTTCCAAAATTGCTAATTTCCTAATATTGTCCCTTCTTTATAAATTTATTGAAATCACATAAACATTGAATGTTAAAATTGTGAAGAGCATTACTTTGATTTGAAAGTTTGTCTCCAATATTACTTCTTTTAGCAATGAGTTCTTCATAAAACACTATATGCTGTTTGTCTGGAGGTTATTTCTTCTTTTGCTGTTGTTGATGTTTAGAGTTGCGGGGTAAACATGGAAGATGACAATTTACTATTATGTCCTTAGTTGTGTCTCTGCGGTAAACAGTGCAGCCCAGCTTTCAGCGGCATGGAATGTTTTCTTGACTTGGACAACGTCAACCGTTGCAGTAGAAACTTTCAACTATTGTGCTGTAGATATTTCTAGTTTGTTAGTACACAGAAATTTCTCAGCAGCTTGCTTAAAGACAACAAAGTTATTTCCAACATGACATTCATAGCAAAAGAGTTCTTCTGTTTTACATCATCATTGGTTTTAAATCTTCTACCACAATGCATTATGACTCATAATTTGAGATTAATTTTGTCATATGTCTATATTAACGTGTTATATCTACAAAAACAGTAACTTTTAGCACTTTCTAGAAATGCATACATATTTAATAACTTGGAAAACAGAATACGCCACTTTGTTTGAAACTCTTCCATGTCCGATTTTGCTTCATGGTAAAGATTCATCACACTTGTGCAATCAAGGAAATGTGTTCGAAGATTATAAAGGGACAGCTGTTGTGAGTTGAACATCTGAGAGTGAGTCAAACAAAAGAATTTATTGAAGGTTCATAGCAAAGACACGCTCCTTTGAGTTGGGACTCTGATCCTCTCTGTAAAATCTATCTTCATCTATGATCTAGCTTTATTCGCTTTCGAATGGTGGAGTTTCAGTTTCTCTTGCAAATATGTCTTATGTTTGTCCACAGCTGCTGCATCTCATTTTAATAACTCTCACTTACTAGCATGTTTTACAGATATAAGTCCTTGTAAATAATTATGTTGCTTCCATGTTCTATTTTATCATTCTATGATCTAGTTGATTCTCGTACAGGTATTGGAACAACTGATTTCTTCGCAAGTAAGATAAGGATATTTCATTTGCAGCTCGAGCGTTCCTTCGGAGTTTCTTTACATGGAACAACGCTTCTTGACTTAACTGGCGTATTCTTCTGCATTTCTCATCTTGTTTTCATCAGACGCTCTCCCTTCACTTTTTTTCATTTCGTTTGGATGTGTTATTATCAGTATGTTCGGACATCGTATAAAGTGTAACAACAAGAATACCACTAAGCATTACGTTTTCAAGACGCCAGTTCTCTTAATACAAGTGTCTAGCTACCCTTAGTACATTAAACTGACACTTCGGAGCGCTGGCACTTTAATCGTATACGTTAAATGTATTGGCACATACATCTCCTGCCCCCTATAATCACCCCTCAACACTGTCAAGGATTGCGCCTGGAATTCGGTTCGTAATGGCTTGATTCATGTTAATCCGCTAAAAAGTAAATTTTACAGAAATGGCACATGCTTTTTAACTTCTTTTTTACTTACTTTTACTCTTCAATTATACTACAATGTATATGCAAGTTGTAGCACCAGCAGTTTTAAGTGTACACTTATTCAGTACCTGGTATTTTGTACTTTAATAGTACTGATTGGTATGTGAGAACTACCAAAGCTAATTTTTCTTAATTTGCAAACAACAATAGACCGGATGTTTGCTTTCCATATCGTCATCCCGTTAATTAAGCAGCGACTTGTGGTGACTGCTTTTTAAATCAGCTTTACTATATATTGAAGTCTGTCTTATACGCACATTCTTCATTAAAAAACAGCAAGTACTCTTCATCCGCTTCTTTCGTGGTTACGAATCCAAATCACAAATTTGTCAGAAAGATGCGACTGTCTATTGCCTGTTTATCTTCAAAATTAACCTGGACGTTGACCGCAAAGCGAGGTAACGGCTTAAAAGAGGGAACACTTTTACACTATCATTGGGAAAATCAATTGGCTCCTCCGAAAGTCCATGAATGCAGGAGTTCGCTTCAGCAGATTTCACTAGTGCCGCGCTCCCTCTCTAGGAGGCCTTGGCTTTAGTGTCCTGCGCCGCCTTCCGGCCGTATGTGCGCTGGTAGAAGTGCGAGAAGAGGAGGATGAGGAAAATGGCCTGCGGCACCAGAACGCGCGGCACCAACATGGGGTAGTTGCAGGGGTTGTGCACCAACAGCTGCGCCAGGTGCGATCCTACCGCCGTGTGCTGAACCTGTGGAGAAGAGTATTTTCTTTTTCTTATAAATACAAGTAGTTTCTTATGTCACAACTATCTTATTTTTAAATATTAATATGAAAAAACTGTTTATTCTGAAAACTGAACTTGTTATGCATATTTTGTGAGTTAAATTATCATGAATACGAAATTAGGAAATCAAGTAAAATATTCTTTATTATCTCGTTTAGGGAACTTGTCTTGTTCCCTTCATCAGGTACTATAAAAACGACGTTGCGGCATACATATTAATATCACTAGTGTTGCTATAAAATGGCATAGACTTTCCCGTATTAGTTCTCTATTTCCTTTAGCTAGCTATACGAACTTGCCGTATACACTTGCCAACTACCATCTATTTGCACCCAAAATTCATTTTTTTAAAAATGTTCTTAAGTTGTCGGTTTCCTAATAGTAGAACGGCGAATAGGAGAGACTTTTGGGAAAATAATGTTGGTGCGTTTCTGACAATGCGAATGTTTGAGTTTGTTTTCACTGAAAATTGTTCAGTTTTTGAGAATATTTTTCTGTCATTATTTAAAGCGCATGTACTCGTAAATATAATAATGTCAACAAATCTACACTAGTATAAATATTAACAAAGCGGGAGACACGTGAAAAGACACACTTTTGTAATTTTTGAAAAACCAAACGAATATTACGAGAATTTACAGGGTTAGAGAATCAACTATAACAGTTTTCAATATTTTCTTCCGAATCTAAAAAATCCAATGAAATTTTTGATGAAAAATATTGCCATTTATTGTAACATGTTTCATACTATAACTTTATAATTAATATATATTTTTAATTAAATTGGTAAAAAATGTAAACTTTTAATGTTAGACTGGATTAAAGGAAATATATTAGCAAATGTTGAAAAAAATTGGAAACATTTAATTATGACTTTCCTCTAACCCTTACCCTGCGTAACGCAGCGAAATGTAGCCTCAAACCACTTCCCCTTTGGCGTTACGTAATTTATGGACGACCCCTAATGTAATGAAACGTACGTATTTTGAAGTACTACTATCGATACTTTTTCATGCAACTTTCTGTTTCTGATGATAGACGAGCCGCGCAACTAAATCAATTTTAATATGAAATTGCACCACACTCACAAAAACTGTCGACATGAGAGGCCCCGTTCCCGAAGGCGCCGGGATAGACTGCAATCCTTTAAATGATAGACACTAATGCTGACAGTTGTAGATATAATAAGAGCTACTTACCAGTTGGAGCTGTGTCACGTACTTCTTCCACCAGATATTATGAGGGTATACTGCCGCAATGAGGTAATATGTGTACATGCAAGCATGCACAAACGTGTTGAACAAACCCAAAAATGTCCCGTGACCTCCTACCGAAAACAAAACAATTAGAGAAATCGACAGCACATCAAAGCTTATCGTTATATTTAAGAAATTCATTGAGTTCATGAACTGAGCTTTATCAGTCTGGTTTAATATTTTTGTCACGTGAAAATTTTAAACGATAAGGAACGTCCGTTCTTTTGTTTTCGTGGTGGGATCACTGACCAGCGCTGGATACATCAGAAACGAAAATTATATGAATGATGAAATTTTTCAAATATTGCTAATCTTGCGATTTTTAAAATTTATTTTTATTTATTTATGTTAAACTTTTACTCATCTTTCAACTATTTATAGTTAAAATGACGGGAAGGGATTCTGGAACTCAAGAAAACGTGCGCAGATGATCTTTTCTCCCCTACGTCACATACAGTTTTTACTGTTCTTTTTTACTGAATAAATCTAAATCTAAATCATCCAGCACGTTGTGCGGCCTGCTCTGATAACTGTCTTGCAACGGGAGGGCGTTGCGCTGTTCCGGCTGGACAATGCCCGCGCCACGCAAAACACTCTCGCGATGCTCGTGAACTGCCCTGGACGAATTACTTCCCGATTCAGCATGTGTGGGACATGACGGGCAAACGCCTGAACTGTGCTGCGACACACACAACATAACTGCCTGTTCTGCATGAGCTGGTACAGGAGGGGTGGAACAGTGTACCGCAGGACACTATTCGTCACCTTTACGCAGGGGAGGCCAACCCCCATTCAGTGCTTGCCGCACCGCATTCGGTGGCTACACGAAGTATTGATGGCGCGGTTTACGATCCATGGTTCTCTCTGTAGCTGAATATGTGAGTCACACATGGCTCTGCTTATGTAATCATTCCGTATCCCTTGTACGAAGCTCGTGTATTCTATTTGTGTGGAGGGATTAATTGTACAATGCAATCGGAGTGTTGCAATATTTTTTCCGCTGGTGAATATTGAACGTTTTCTTTATTCTCTGTCTTTTCCACGTTTTTTAGAACTAGTTAAATATTCACAACGCTGCTAATGCACAAGTGTTTTGAACAGAAATAGGTACTAAAATAAGACTGCAACGTGTTTATGCCACACTTAGCGAAAAGAAAACAATGAAGTTCGTACGAAGTGATTACGCATGGCAACGGTTTCAATTATTTTCAAACTCCCGATAGGCCGTAAAAGACAAAAAAATATCACTCATATTGAGGAAAGATTTTAATTGTAAAACTTACAAATGATGAAACAACAACTGCCAACCTAACCCAACCCGACCCGGCCCGACCCGACCCGAACTACCCTAAACAAAAAAGACAAACACTCTGCTTGCCTATCGTTGATCTCCCCTCCCCCCCTCCCGTGGTATGCGACAGCAAGAGGGGAACCACATTAGAAGGGAACGCCCGAGTTCAATAATCGATTTCCTCAAATAATATTGCTTGTCTCAGTCAATATAATTCTTTCATAAACCTAGTTTGTGTCAACCAGAGAACTGTTGTTCCAAAATGTTGGAAATACAATTTTCTTAACGAATTTTCGTTGTTTCTTCGACAAATTATCAAAGAAAATTGTTTTTTGGTAAGCGTATAAAGTTGTATTAAGAAGCGAAAAACCATTTAATTAATTACCATTGGTTTTTTAAAGTTACTTATATTATGGGGGCTGGGGTTATTTACTTATATTTAGAAAGCAATTTTCTTGCCGGCATACTAGTTTTAAATGTTAATGATTCCATTTTTTATGTACATTACTTTCTAAACAGTAAAAGATGGTGATGCAGTTGATTAGATAGTAACATTTGTTCTGTACTTGAAAAGATATTGTTTTAATTGTGTGATGCATAAAATCGTTAATATACATCATCAGGGATTACAAATTATTTCACAACAAATGCGATCTAATTTTATAAAATATAATTTAATTTAATAATTTTATTAGTGACACTTTTCTTTGCCTGATTTGTCTTATAGCGAAAGTCTTTAAAATATTACCTGCAAAAAATTTCACCGCGCCCCAGCTGAGAAACACCATGTTACTGTGGTGATACAAGTGCAGGAAAGAGATGTGGGTGTTTTTCTTGCGAAGAACGAAAAATATGGTGTCCAATAAGTCGGCAATCTTCAACCAGAAGTAAAGATTCACCAGCCGGACCATCTGTAGATATTGTGAAATTTTAAAAACATTCCATGTTGATATTTAAACATTCAGAATCTTTGTTTTTGTGTGCACTATCAATTTATATCACAAAAATGGCTGCGTGACGTTCGCTTACTTATATTTCAATATTTTGCTCGAACCTTAAAATCCTTCCGCGAACCTAGCGTGGCCACCAAAATATTGAATTTTTCTGGCATCATTCAATTCTTTGTTTTAAAAACATGATTTGGAATGTAAAAAACAAAAATTTTGGTTTTCATTTATGTCAAAAATATATTTGCTATATTTTAATTAATGTTCGCGGATTATTACACTATTACAATTATCTTATACTTCAACTCTAGAAATCCGGCAATTCTGAAGCAACGGAAGGGAGCGGTCAGAATTGAAACTTAAAAATAGTGGTGCCACAACAGCATGTACTTTGTGGCTTTATTCCTATATTTGAAATTTTCTGAACACTTAGAGTTCAACGAAAATTACCTACGCCATTGTTTTAAGCGAACCTTGTTCTATCCATGAAAAAAATTAGAAGAAAAAATTTGAAATTATTTCTAAAAGAATTCTTTTTTAGAACTTGCAACTTCAAGCCAAAATTACACAAAAGTTACTTGTCTTTTGAAAACATTGTTCACGACCGTTTTAAAAGAGCTCAATTTTTAGAACATTTTGTTTAAGACAAAAATCTGTCTTTAATTTCGTACTTTTCAAAAGTTAAAGTTTGCAATTTTCGAAAAACAGAGTTCGCCGGAAATGAGACTAGCTCCAGTTCTTACCGTATTTAGAAGTAGGAAGCAATAAGGTGTTAATGCGTTTCAGTCACATTTCTTTTATATTTACATTACATTTTTTTAATCTTTAATATTTCAACTGTAGACCTTCTATATGTCTTATTGCATTAGCAAATACAATGGTTTTATAAGATTTACTATGAAGTTTCTCGAAAAATCAAAGGTTTCTTGTGAAATTTAGCTGAATATTACATAAAAATGCTGGAATTAAATTTTCTTAAAATGTCTCCTAATGTCTCAATATAAGCATAAAGGGTCATATTTTATTCTTCGGTCAAATTCTTAGTCATAATTTAATATACTATTAGGGGTTCAAAAATTCAAAAAATGAGGGGAAGAATATGTTTGGAGCGCTTGATAGGTAGCAGTTGGAAAGAGGATGGAAAAAAACAGCAAGAAAGCTGGCGCAGAATAAATGTCAAGAGAAACTAATTAGGATGAGACAGTATTAGCCATTAATATAAGCCATATCTTTTCTGCTGCACGTATGTACGAAAAAATAAAGAATAGGACGTAATACACAATAGGAAAGTATGCATAAAGGTCAACATTACATGGTCCTACAGTTTCAATAATAAGAGAAGGTTAATAAAATCTATGATATTTTACCTCTAGGGCACTGGGTGAATTCGAAAAGTCGATTGGTTCGCACCGCCAATTGTAGGTCGTAAACCAAAATTGAGTTGCAAGCTGAAAATTTCATCAAATTAACAATGTGGTATACAAGAAAAAAGTAATTGTTAAAACTAAAAATGTTATAAATGCTCCTTATGGAATTATATTAAATTTGTTCAAAGAATTGTTACTCCGACCGGGATTCAAACTCACGTCTCGTGCTTTACGCACAATTACTCTAACCACTTAGTGAGAGTAATTGAGGCAAACAAACTCTGTAATTAGTGAGAGTAACCGAGGCAAACAAATTCTTTGAACAGGACTCTCTCTCTCTCTCTCTCTCTCTCTCTCTCTCTCCACTCAGAATTACATTTGTTACTCAGTATCAAATTCGCAACTTGGTATTCTTTATGTCTGCGGAAAAGGGTGCCAGTGTGGTGACAATTATTTATGTAATAGTATTTTCCTTTTCTCTCTCACATTATAATAAAATTTAATATTGAATGTAATTATCGAAAACGTAAAAATATTCCAAACACATTTTGCAAAGTATGTGGTTCAGCGACGTGGGCACCAAGATAATTGACCATCCTCTTCATATGAAGCTTGGATTGTTTGGTGAAGACAATGGGTAAGACAACAGAGGACATTCACCTGGAACATTCCCGTGCTTGTATGACATAAACACATGAAACATTCCTGTGTTTATGTGAAAAGTTCCCAGCATCATTGCATCAAAAAACAAGAAAGGAATCTTGGGGGTGTTCCAAATCTAAGAGATTTAAAAAGATAACGCGATTACCCAAACGATGACTCCAGAAGAATAAGATGCCTGGGCAAGTCTTTAGCAGGTATGAAATTTCTTGGAAAAAACATATTTTCTGATTCTGTTAATGGAACTTTTTAATGAAATAAATGGATTCCCTACTGTAAAACAATGATAGGTGATGGCTCAAATCTGAATGTAAAATCGTAATCTCTGTTAGAAACTGGTTTAGAAAAAGTATTAAATTTCTGATGATTTTAATAAGTTTAATTTTGTAGACTTGTATAATTGGATAATTATTCAATATCATGTATTTAAACAACATTAGTAACAACCATCCGTTAAAAACAGACTGGAAATGGTGATTAGAATTAGACATTTGCTGAGTTATGTTTCTTTTTACTTTTAAAAAAGACACAGAAAGGAAAGTCGAAAAGTCTTTCATGAGCACAAGAGAAACATTATTACATAGATACCCTAATTTACTACTTACATTACTTACCTTTCTAGATACTTTAATGAAAAGTAAAGAAATACTGTTTTTCTTCTTGATTCCACTTTTCACTTTCAATGTACATCATTCATTAGATTTAAACTATTTCATTCCTTAAAAGTTATTTAAAACGTCTACTTCATACGTTACTGTTTTAGTCATACTCACGAGATAATTGAAATACATGGGCATTTACTTTTGGTCACATTTAGCCGAACGGTGCTGTAGTGTGAATGGTAAGGAGGCGTAGTGTTCCGTTGGTGCCGCGCGGATCGCTAGTCTCTCACCACCCCGTCGCCAGAGGGCATTTTATACGGCGGTCGGCACCGCTGGCTGAGAGGGCTGGTAGTTATCGGGCTAGCAGGCGGGCTCTGTGGCTTCGCTTGGAAGCAGTTTTCGGGCCTGAGTGCGGGGCTAAGGTAGATACCGGATGTCTTTCGTCGTTGGTGCAGAGTTCCGTGACAGCGGCTGACCTCGCCATCCGGGTTAGCGTTTCGAGGAAGGTTACCACTCCACGCTTGCACGGTAAGTACCTAAAGGATAATTTATTTCTCTATCACCTTGCCTGAATCATTTAAGTGAGTACAACTGAAGTGTTGAAAAGACGAGACTTTGCTAAGCATTTTGTTGAATTTAAAAATTAACTAGACAAGGCAAACCTAGGGAGTATAAAGGCTGTTATAAGTGAAAGTTTGTAGTGACTTTCTCTTTTCATTATTGAAAAATGTTTTTGAATTGGGGGTTTATGCTGGGGGACAAGAATTAATGTAAATGGATCGAAAATGATTTAATATTTGCCAATTAACATGGATATGCAAAATTTCATGTAAAAAAAGTTAAAATCGTGACATTTGCCTCTGATTCTTAGTTAACTACTTATGCACCAATGTTCGGTAGGTACACGTAATTCTTACGACTGCATTAAAACGTGAACGGCCAAACACCAAAGCATCAAACCAACGCCGAACAAAAAGAGTTGTCTTCTAATCTAAAGAATATACCACATGTAATTTAGTTTTATGAAATTTTTCTTTACAAACCTGGTCATATTCGGTACCTCTACATGCCTATGAAGCTCGTAGCAATTATTCGTAGACATGTCTACAGTAACAGAACTACACTTTATTCCTCTTGACATTGTGTTGGACGCCGCATCTAGAGACAATGAAAGGCGACGCACCTTATAGAAGATGTAGGCGTTGGCGAAGATCTGCAGAGCGTTGTACACAATGAGCGTCCTCTTCAGTTCAAACGGCTTCCGGTCGCGCATGAGCCAGGGGCCCAGACGCGTCACAAACACAGTGTACGCGACCACCAACGCTAGTACCGTGAACGGGCGCGTTATCAGCGGCAGAGACTGAGCTCGGGGATCTGCAACAATTTAACATGCATAGTGGCACGAGGTTGAATTCATGGTTGCCAGAAAGTGTTGCGAACTGTTTCCCCACCACTACTACAGAATTTCCCCCAAATAACCACTCCAACGAAAGAAAATGCCCCAACTTTGAAACGAGAAATATTCTCCAAATTGCCCACTTTCTCTGCAAACCTTCCAATTTATGTAGAAGGATAACGTTTCAGACATGACACGACGATATTATCTGCCCCTAACGTTTCCATCGGCTGTTCTTTTAAATTCAAATAATTCAAATCAACCAACCATCGTTCTTTTAGCCTTGAAAGCCTTATAACTTCGTCTTTCTTTCTCTATGCCTATCATTTAATGTTCTTATTTTGAAACATAAAAATGAAAGAAAAACTCCGAATGAATACAAAATCCCTCCCCCATACTCCTAAACCATTCCCCGTCCATTTATTGCTGTTGATAGTGTGTTATCTGATAACAGTTCCAGAGGTGTACAAAGAGCGCCAACGCGAGGGACTAAAAGCTAGTTATCAAAATTTGAACAATTCAAGCAAAAAATGTGTAAATCACTTTTAAGGTTAATACATGCGGACAAATGAAATACAAGATGTTCACAAAGTCACAGACATCTCGATCCATCTTCAAAATTATTATTGTACGAAGTCACTATTTCGCAATTTTCGAAAACTCATATTTAACAGCAAAAATCGGACTTACGTCATCTTTACCGTAGAATTATATCGAGTGAAGAGTGGTCATTTGACAGCACTTCTCAGATTCAAATGGAATTATTTAACTTCGTCCAGTGATTACATGTATGTAAGTTTGTATCTATGACTGAGATCCAGGGGGTGACGTTTTAATCTCCTGATGCCTCCACGGTTGTCCGGGATGTTCACTGCACGGTAATTTGGATGTTTTTGAGTCTGTTCTCATATCGTGTGCTGTATTCTGTAATGATCTGATAAATAGATAGGATATGTAATCAGAATGTAGAGTATTATTATATACATAGCACGGTGCATTGGTTATGTATCGTAGAACGTTTGATTGAAATCTTTGTGAATTTTCAATATTAGAATGACCAAAGTTGAACTCCAAAGTTGCAATCCTTAAGTCCAAATTGGTTTTTAAATCGCCTTGTAAACTAGTAATTTATTCAATCCAATAGAGTTTTCTCAGTGTTAGGTCCAGCTCCATTCGTTTCTTTAAGATGTGGGCTCTCCAGATTTGTGTTTGTTCGAGGTGTAGAGGAAGATATTAAACTATTTACGTTTGTGGTAATTGTTTGTCGATCATATTTACGGGGGGCAAGTATTGCTTTTTAGAGTGAAGGTTATGTGTGCAGATTTAGTTTTATTTGGTGAAATTTTTCCGTTTTTCAAAAGTCGCGGAAATTCCATTTCGATGGGTTGCTATCGATTGCGTAGTATCGCGCCCTGTCTGTTTCAACCCTTCGGCTTTCCTAGTATCATGAGTTCATCCAGCGCAAGAGAGACACGAGGTAGGCGAATGAATGTGTTCTAACGGCGCTAATAAGCGAGCGAAATATTCCACAGCATCACTGTGCAGGAAATTTCAAAGCTAAAATCTGTGCTCTGTCATTAAGTGAAGTATACTCTCTGAAACTCGGTATATTTTCTGGAAGTGTATTCCTGTTCTGAATAACAGGAAATGTGAAAGGCGAAGGCTTTTCCTGTTGATCTGTCAATTATTGTGAATAATGATCATTGTTAATTGTGCCAAAGCGCGACTTTGACATGTGAAACTGCAATATAATGCAATATCCAGCGTAATGCAATTTGATGATTATGCGACTGGTGAAGACAGCAGAAGAAACAGTATACGATCTGATTCGGTCAGTTTATTTATTATCACGTGATACATTTGGATGAGCATACCCTACAAGGGCCTACTAGGACATCGGTTTATTCGTTATTCTCACTATTCGATGTATTGTGGCATTAACGAGTTTGGACGGTACTCACTTTCTTGAAACTTCTCTTGACTCGTCTTAAGAAGGAAGTTTGGAAAATCCTTTAAATGAAATTTGTTCTCCATACTTAGTTCTTTCAAAGAGATAATGTACATTTTTTGAAACTTTTAGTAGTTTTCTCGCAATATTGGGTGCAATGTTAAAAAATAACGAAAACAGATTTTCACGAATACAGCGTCATTTTTTTCTTTAAACTTTTAGTAGAAATGGTGATAAATGTACTCAATGAGATGACATAAACGCCATATTGATCTATTCTTTTTCTAAAATTACAAAATATTTTTTGACTAGCTTCTCACGTCATCAATATTTACATTAGCGGCAATTTCATAATTAGCGGATATTGCATGAACGAGTGTTTTTGCTTTAATTGATGATATACAGTTTCTCGAAAACGTCCCAGTTTTCTGTGAAAATGAGCACAAAATACCATATTTTCAGAAACGCCCAAACTCATTTTCAAAAACATTGCTCCCATTTTTATCCAACGGATAGTGCTAATCGCACTGTTTAATATGCCATATAGTTCCTTTTTTTGTTTTTGTTTTTTAGAAAATTACACAAATTAATTTTTTTCGTATTTCTCGCCCAGTTAATATTCACATTTCTAGTGATTTGCAAACAATAATGCGTTTTTGAGCGAAAGTGCATCAAAGAAATTAAAATGAAATTTTTCAAAAATTCATAAAATTTTTGTGAAAAAGCTTCAAATTTCGCATTTACAGCCTTAAACACCATTTTCTCGAAAATCTCCACATTTTTTAAAGGAAATTCACTTTTAGAACGAAGTTTTACTCTCCTTTAATATTCTTAAAGAAATATTTCGGTTCTGTCATTAGAAAACGAAAGGATTGAAAAAAAAGTACTTTATGCGGCAATAGATGGCAGCATGTAAGAGTATGAGCCAAGTCCAAATATCTTTCCCAGACAAAAAAGACAAATAAGAGTGTCTGTGCCATTTGTAGCACCTCTAGTTTAATTTTGCTATCAGCCATGCACGCACAAGAATAACGATACAATACACATGTGAGCACACAAGTCGCGTCTTCTATCATATTTTACAAGAAATTGGCCTCAGTTTTGGCCTAAGTTAATATCTTCCTGACTGCACATATTTAATTGAAGATTAAAGTTTTATAACACTTATTGGTATTTTCGAAATTACAGTATCGAAGTTGTCTCTCTTTACAAGGACAAATATTCACTACGTTTCGCAAATATACACATGAAACACGTATTTATCCAGGTGGAAAGGTTATACTCGCCAAAACGTTTTAGGTAACGCATTAAAAATGTTTACGAGGAATTCACAATTGTGGAAGTGAATTAATGCATGTTGACGTGAAAGACAAGAATGACAATTTCCTTTGTTTGTGAGTGGGAAAGAACTTTATAAATACAATGGGTGTCTCATAAATGAAAATTAGTTTTGGCTGAGGTAGAAATCATCTTTACGAGTATATGGTGCAAATGTCAGGAAAATGAGTTTTTCAGTATTGATTCAAATAGTGATATGTGCTACCGGGATGTTGCATGTTGCTTAATTAAAACAACCGCAGCGGTTACAACTGTGAAAAATTGATTTTTTTGAGACCAAATTTTTCGTCGGCGCCGGCTATTTCAAACAATTAACTAATTTTCATTATTTCATTATTTCGTTTTATTCCAAGCAAAAAAAGTGTACTTTAAATGGTTCTCTAAAACCATTACTCCAGAAGTAACTCTTTCCATCTGGATCTTCATTCTTTACATCATCATAAGTTTTCTCCGCCATACGTCACATAGTTACTGTTTTTTGACTAAATACATAACATCAAAACACATCATATCAGTGTCAACTTATTTTGGGGTGAGTGGATAAGATACCTTGAATTGATATTACTTGCTAAATCGTTCAGTGCCAACGTAAATGATTATATAGTTAGGTTAGAACTTGATGTTCAAGGCTCCTTCACCCGATAACTTAGCCCCGAATCAGAGGCAAGGGGCACTAACAAGTAATCGACTTTTCGATGAACACTTGTTTCCTCCTAGACATATGACCTTGTTACTTCTGTCCTGCACAATTGAAACGACGGTCTTATAATAATTAAATATTATGTCAAGATAAAACTTAAAAAAAGCGAGCATCATCATTCAGAAATTTAAAGAACGAATAAACTCTCTCCTTGGTAAAACCAGAGACAAAGCTCTGTTTACCAAAAGTTTTTCTCGGGTCCGGATAGTCAGACGTGCGTGTCCTTCAAGAACGCCTTTAGCCAATTCTTTCCAGCAGAAGCTTCGTGTATTTGTAAAGTATTCTTTATTTTGTTTCATAGCACCACTTGCAGGGGGTCCGAATATCACATGTGAAATATCACATCGTGACGTATACGTGAGGTAGAGGCATGGGCTTTTTGAATGCTCGCGCGACCGCCGCAGTAGCGGTGAACGGCCTAAACTTTTCACAATAAACCCAACATTCAAAGCTTCAAAATGTTGGGAAAATTTACTATTCTTCAAATTTTATATGTGATGTTAACTGATTATAATAGCAGACAAATAAAACGTTGCTAGGAATCTAACTGAAATGGAGTCTACCGAAGATGAGGGGAAACAAAGGCAGAGGGAGCCACGGTAGGAGACGATTTTCCACAGGAAGCAGCTGTTTTGGGAATCACTTAGGAATCACTACAGACATCCCAACCCTCGTATGGAACTACGATTGAACAGATTATACAAGATAATGATTTAATGCCTGCTTTAACGGGGAATTTAATGAATTAAATGGATTCTAAATGACAGTCACAAACGCTTAAAATAAATGAATCGCAGTTATTAATTACTATTTCTCAGCTAGGAGAAAAAATATCCATTACTTCTTCTCAGTTACAAGGTAAATTACAAACTGTTGCTACTCAAAGGAATGAAAATTTGCAATTGAAATGTGAACATATTACTTCTCAATTACATGACAACATATATTATAAATTAATTCAGCGTGACATCTCCGAGTAAAAAATTGGTGGATTTGGGAAAAGACTTCATATTAGAAGCAGTTACGTAGTCAATTTAATCTGAAAACGTTGATCAAAAGAAACAAGAATTGCAGTCTGACATCCGAGTAGAGTGAAAATCAAGATCACGGGAAAAGTAAAACAGGAGGGAATAATTGTTTTAGTAAATAAAAGGCAAAAAGATGAGATTTGCATGAAACAATTGCAAGAAAAAGTAATCTCCGAAGTAGGCCAACAACATTGTACGGTGCTTGACAAATTAAAATAATGTAGGCGTTCGGATAGTAGAAGTTGAAACTAATTAAAGAAATATACTGAACACATGAAGCTCATGTGATATCCAAGACAGATAATGTATCTCTTGTCAAAGAAGTGATACCGCATCAAGTTAAAACTGTACTCATCAAACTTATTGTATAGTGCGCTACGAAATGCGATCCCTGATGAAGGTAAAGGAAGAATGTATCCCAATTACATAGTATTCCCGAAGAAAGTTAGATTGGATTACCAAATGTTGCAAGGAGTACAATATGAGGTAACACTTAAAAGAAACTCCCTACGAATATGAAAGAATTTAAAACCATTTTTTCGCGTGTTACTGGAGTCAAGAAATGCAAGTAAACTTCAAAATCGGTTTGTTGTATGGAATATGGAGAAAGGAAACCGTAAGCATGGACAACTATGCTACAGAAAAAACAGTCTGTGTTTAAGGCTTTGTACACCGCCTAAGCCGCAAGAAGAGATGGTGTTCTTTCTGATTCGACATTTTCCCATAGCTATACAAAACTTGCTAAAGAACGTTCTACCGATGACCTTGGAAAAATTGGGCGATACGCATTGCAAACATTTCAAACGAAAATTGTAGTACTGAAAAGAAACAGAACATGTCAGTGACTTCATCCCTTCCTCCACGGTACAGCTTGAAATTTATAGCCTAAAGACTGCTTCGATATGATTTCATTCTTCACAGTACAATTTGCCTAGCTTTAAAAAAACAATTTTTCAAAATAAAATCAAATTTGACTTTCGACTTTGAACTTTTGACTTTCGAAATCGACTTTGACTTCTTCCCTTTGTCCTCGTGCTCATTCAGGTGATAGAACGGACGTGTTTACACTCCCACTTACTAAGCTGATAATAGTCAGAGTGGCTCGCAAAACGTAGAGGCAAATAACCATACCAGATTTCTTAGAAGTGGAAATATGAGCAAAACGGTACGATGTGGTTGCCATTGTAAGAGAAAAATGTTTATATCCACTCATTCTTGATCTGGATTTCATCACGCAATATCAGGTTGTCATTGGTTTGCCAAGGAATATATTAATCCTAAACGCAACCAGAAAATTGGAAAGAGTCTACTTTCTATGTGCGTCAACACTAGGAGATAAATTGCGCTTTTATCGAATAATTAGTAGGTTCCCTCCAGAAACACGTCCAAAAAAATTCCATCCTGACTGAGAGCCAAAAGCGTTAATAAATAGATTATCATTAAAGTAGAAGAAAGTTTATGGAAGTCGAGAGGGGCTGAAAAAATAATAATTCTGATTTTTTTATAATTTGAAGCCGGCCTTCGAATGAGATAAAACATGAATTTCAAATCAAATTCAAATGAAAAAAAATCAATTTCAAACGAACGAAAACTATTATAAACATTTTTTATTTCCAGCACGTCGAACAGAGAAGCAAGGATAATTTCACAAATTAATGGAACATTCAGAAATAAATGCCATCCAATATATCACATTATGAATATTATTATGAATGTCATAATGAATGTATTCCACTATGAATGTTAATGTTAACATTATTGATTGGGTTACAACATGTCTGAACATGAACCGACAACTGCATTGACATGGAATATACCAGAGAAAGCGATACGGCATATTGCGAAAAGTAGTACACGTGGAAAAAATCATTTTAATGGAATCAGAATACATACGTTTTTAAGATACGCGTTTCTGATTTAATATATCCAATGATTGTCTCTAATTAATAGACGCGAAAAATAAATAACAACTAAATAGACAATTAACAAACAATAATAAGTGATGTAATAGAGTATTTTTATTTTGTATATTAAAATTAAGAGTGTATGGCCGGCAACACTGAGCGCGTATTCAAGATAAATCTTGTAAATCGTATAAATTAGAATGGTCTGTAGGTCTTGAAAACAAAAACGCTTAAACTAATAAATATTCCAAATTAATCACCTGGATATTACTTCTTGAATTAATTATTTGATAATTACCATCTTAATAATTAAACCAGTTCATTGTAATATCAAACATCTAAATATTGACCGTCTTATTAATTAAATCAATTAATAAATTATCACCTAGAAATGCTAACAATTAGGTATACAGTTTCTAGGTGGTGTTGCTTGCACTCCACAGTTGTATGGTATCTTAAATTGGACAGCATTATAATTTTATGAATGATGGTCTAAATAATACAGCACTTTAAGAAGTATTTGCCTCCAGTATGAAATAACTATGAAAGCTATTATACCGTCGGCAGACCGTCAACTTTATGTACTCGTGCATCAATACATTGAGAATGCAAATTGTAGACTTAAGTAAAGTAAAATTAAGAGTAAGCAAAAATAGACTTAATATTGGAATTTTCAATAGGAAAAATGTGATTAAAATTATATTAATTTTCATATCTTTCATTCAATTTTTCTCATGACCCGCAGTTAGTGGGAAAGCTGTATATATTTTATTAATTTCAAGCAGAAATTAGGCAAAACTACACGTTTTTTTAAAACATTGTTCATGATGTTTTTTGAAGAGCCAATTTTGTACAAACATTGTCTTCAATTTTATAACTTTGAAAAGATTTTTACAATTTTCGAAAAAAATCGTGCAATACCAGAAAATTAGACTTCTATCATATTTCTTACCGTTCCTTATTACATTTGTGCAGACAATTTAAAGAAAAAATTGAAGCAGTTTCTGAGAAAAAGAACTATAATTTTCAATCGCAAAATAGGCAAAACTACTTGTTTTTTCAAGAAATTGTATACGACATTTTTTGAAGAGCTTAGTTTTTTACGACGGACAAAATCTCTACCTTCAATTTTGTACTTTTATTTTTTTTTAATTTTCAAAAATCTGTAGAATATCCGAAAATATAACTAGCACCATATTTCTATCGTCTATTATTACATAAGTGTAGAAAATTTAAAGAAAAAAATTGGAGATGTTATTGATTACAAATTGTACATTTCAATCGCAAATAACGCAAAAACTACTGATTTTTCAAAAATATTGTACCTGGCCTTTTTTAAAGAGCTGATGTTTTACAACAGACTTTATCTGAGACAAAAATAATATTCCCCAAACTTTGAAATTTTGAATTTTTTTTTATTTTTCGAAAAATCGGGTATGTCAACGAAAATGGCACCTGCATCATTCTCTTAAACGTCTTTTGCATTATTCAAAAACAAAGCTTAATCAAACAATTCGGAGCTCTTTTTTTTGAAATTTTAAAAATGACCCAGGGGCCTCATGTTAAGTTTCCCCCGAAAATTAAAATATAGGTTTCAACGTCCAAAGTCCGCATCATCAGTTAGAACTATTGAGAATATCAATTTTGAAGAAAATTGGCTCAACGGTTTATGCGGTAGTGCACAGACGGACGGATGAACAGACACACATTTTGCCTCCAATGAATTTTTTGGTATGAAGGACGCACAAAACATGGATTCTGACTACATCACGTGTTAGAGGAACTTCTTTTCTATATTAAGCAACTGGAATCATCCACATTTTCCTTACCAGGGCCCAGCAATAAGAGTTGTGTCGACAATATGCAGTTTTCCGGCGCAATACTTTCTCTTCTTACGCTATTAAGTATGAGAAAGAAAAAATGCAGCGAGATGAAACTGTCAGTGCAACAATTGGTGTTCCGGAACGTGACGTCTGCAGTCTGCGTGGTGTGGGCGTGCAAAACACGGCCCGATCAGCCATTCGCACACTTCGTCGTGCTATGTAAGGACGACCTATGTAAGCTGGGCCACAAACAATAGAGTGTGCACGTGTATCTTCACAAAGATCAAGTCAAAAGACACTCATATTGTATGCAGTTAAAAAAACTTGCAATTAAGCAAATACATTTTGTTTCATGCAGTTCTGATGTGTACGTGACGTTGACATTTCTGTACCTAAGTGCAGGTGCTCAACTTAAATTTTTAGGTATACAGTATACGTATTACTAATGTCGAAATTATCGATTGTGGAAGTTTCCAATGTATTACAACATACGGATAGAACATTATTCCTTATTATGTTAAATATCGGTTAGGTTGAGATAAGTGGATTGATGGATGAGGATAAGTGGCATAAATGGAATGGTAAGGTATGAGTAATGTTGCAGCAATGGTGAGAGATAGATGTAACAGCAACACGGAGTAAACGTACTGCAAAGCTTCTTCGACGACATAAACCGACTAAGATTTGCTACCCTGTCACTTCAAAGGCATGCAAGTGCTCTGACCTGTCCACCACGAGCCTCCCCTACCCAGTTGTCGTACCTGCCCATTCGTAGTTGAAGACTCTGTAAGCGCCCTGCAGCTTGTACCACATGGCAGCCATCTTCCCAGTTGCCGCAGTTCAGCCGTGCGAAGTGCAGTCCTAGACACTCACAGACCTTCTGCCATTGCGCGCTGCCCTCGCGTCCTCTTCAGGGCCTGCCTTCCCCGCCCCCTCTGCTTCCTTACGCCGACCTCGCGGTTCTCTTGGTGCCCACCAGGTGCGTTATTGTTTGTGACCCCCCACTCGTCGTTCATGTTATTTAGATAGTGACGTATGAATCGATTTGTTAGTTCCGCTGAAGACCTTCCAGTTAGACGATTAACCTTTCAGGTCAAAGAGATTCAAGAACCTGTCAACTCAATTATCTAACTACGTCATTGATTCAGAGTACAATATAAATATTGTAGAATATACACTGTATTCTACAATGTAAATCTGAGTAACAAAATTATAAGAAACTATTCGAGATGCACAGAGAACAGCCACTGTATTTCTACATGTGGGATTGGATTTGAAGGACAGATAGAGATGGATTGTTGCTAAGCATACTATGTATTGGCCATTCAACTCAACGATCAATTATACGGCACATTATTTATTGGCCATGCAAAAATATAAAAATTTCACTTATAATATGAGGTTTTATAACAAGTAAGGAGCTGTTTCAACCAGAATTGTAAAGAGATATTTGCACCTGAGAGCTGAAATATCACAGATACCTTAATAATCTATTTTACCATTATCATTTAACATAACTTTTACACATTCTCAGTAATCGTGTAATAAAATTAGAAGTGAGAAAATTGTTTGCAACCGTGCTACTAGCTGAAGAAATTAGGAAATTGCGATAGAAAGCAGAATCTGGAAAGAGCCGTGAACTTAATACACCTTTATGAATAAACAAAAAATAATATTTATTTTGCTTTTATAATTATGAATACAATATTGTTTTTGCAATTAAAATTATGATAATTAAAATATTATTCGTAATGTTTATGTAAAAGCTCACAACATATACGAACCCGACATACGTTTCATAATACAAATTGTAGATGACATTTGACGTAATTACTTTGAAATAAAATGAACTAATAGAATTAGTGAGGAAATTATAGTATAAGTTCAATGAAATTATGTGTTTGCTCAGCCTATAGGCCAGTATAGGGTAGCAACAGTGTACTGCAATTACTTTTTTGTGTACGTATGTTTAATGTAAACACTGCCAAGAAACTCGCAACCAACGCCATTAATGGTATAATAAAAGAAATCGGCTGATGCGTTCATTCAATAAGGGAACCTTGCCCCCATTGAGGAGTTCGATGGCGATAGCGCCCGCAGTGAAGGGAGCAAGAGTAAAAGAAAAAGAAATGGCGCCCAAAAAGTGGTCCGCCCTCGACCTGAGGCAACCAGCTGCTGAAAACGCTCCTGTGTCCATAGCTAGTCGGCAGGAAGCCAGCCGATCAGTAGTAGCGGTTGTGTGTGTGCGTATGTGTATACGTGTGTGTGTGTGTTCCGATTCGTAGAATAGAGAAGGCATAGTAATGTTGCAATAAACAAAATTGAAGCTGATATTTTGAAAGAAATTCAGTTTTTTTAACCTTTGATACTGTAAAAGTGATTTTTTTGCATTTGTAAAGTAGTATAAATTCTCGCAATTCATATATCAGTGAAAACGTTTTGAGTGCCGTTGACACCGAAACAGAGTATTTTCCCAAAATGTTTTCCGTCCATGAAGAACCCTAATGCGTAAGCTTGTTCTGGTAAGTTCCTTCAAAATGGACATTCTTCGACTGAAGTAGTAGCATTCGAGGCACCACGTCAAACAGGTATTTTAATTTTTTAGGCAAATAGAATTTACAGGCAGCTTCTAGACTTTTTTTAATTTTGCTGGGTCGAAAAGAGAAACTCTTTATACTGATCACACGCATATATTATTGGTACAGAATCTATTTTTTTTAAAACGTTTGAATTGTTAGAAATTGATTACACAACTTCAAATATCTAAAATATTGAATGTAAAATTTTACCCAAAGGCGATGCCGGTTTTTTCGACTAAAAAATGACATTTCCGTGAGCATTGATTTTGACATTTTGTGCTCCAAAATATATGTTGTAAATTACTTTCTGCATTTTGTACTGTCGTCAGAATCCTCTTATGTGAGGTTTCTTGATACTAAAAAAACGTTTTTTACTGAAATATTTGTTGGACAATCCGATTGTCTGTTGGTCGTTAACACAAACGCATAAACCTCTTGCTGGATTTTGTTCGTTGTGGATACTCCCCATGGATCTGGCCACAACCTGACGGATATTTTAATATTTAATGGTATTTCACATTATCACCCTAGGATATTTCCAAATCTTTCTCAAAAGCATTACACTTTTATTTAAAGTGTTTGCTTGTTTAGAGAAAATTGCATTTCTAAGTCTGATTTAAATTTTTCTTACTATTATTTATTAACTTTTATTATTTCATATTAACTTAATGATTTATTAAGTTTTATTAAAATCTCTGAAATTTTTGAAATTGGAAAAGTTAAAAATATATTCGGAATCCCTTCTACATCTGTAAACCTTTAGCACCTAGAATTGCCATATGGCAACGGCACAGTGCCATTGTTTCAGTGCCCTTCCGTGAACTATTACAATTGAGTATAGTCATCATTGCATCGTAAGAAAGAAGTTCCGGCCGACATAAATCAGTTTATCTTCGCCATTGTGTGCTAAACTTATTAGAAGCCTTTATTCCTTTCAGTAGGAAGTTCTCAGACTGCATCATCAAGTATTTTTCTTGTTTTTTTTACGTTTTCGCTAACGATGAAAGGAACCGGATTGTAAAAATTGAAGTTCATTCACATAATTATTTACCTCGAGTTACCTGAATATAAATTTTGAGAAGAACTGAATGAGATAATCGCCTCTTCTTTCTTCACCGCTCTTCTCGCGCAGCACCCTGACGCGTATTGCAAAGTTCTCACGTGTGTTTGACGACGGCGTTCTTTACGGCGCACTCTCACTCGTGCAGCTACCACAACTTCTTAGTTCACTTCTTCTTAGTGCAACTTCTTAGCACTTAACAATTCTCCTGACGCCTCACAAATATTCAATCCCGCGGTCACTGGTACAAGGAAATAAAGATTGGAGAGAGTTTATAGATGTGTAAGCTACTGAAATATTGTGTTTAGTAAAGCATTCGCCTATACGTTTAGATACTGAGCCTATGTAGGGAATGTAAATAAATTTCTTTCGTTCTGTAGGGCAATGTTGAGAAAAAACTTTATTCAAAATCATTTTTACACCTTTTTGGCCGATAAATTTATTGTTGGACAGAAGATCATAACCATTAATAAACGCAATGGTTAGAATGATATTGGCTTCATATTTCAAATCTATAACTGGCATAGGAATCTGGAATAGTCTGTTGATGCAGGCGAGGAAAACATCAAATTTATTATGGTGAATGTGATGGGAATGGAAAGGGATGAATTAAATCTGTAAGAGTAGAGTTTTTAAATATTTAAAAATATGTTTTGAGTTTTTTATAATGATTAATTATAATGATTAATAAATTTAATAATGATTAATAAATGATTAAACAAGGAAGTTCGAAGATAGGTTATGTTCAATTTCCATAGAGAATTTTAATTTGGTATGAAATTAATGAATGGACTAGCTCAATTGCTTAGAAGTTCTGACCAAAGACATATAATCGTCGACATACCTCTAATAATAAATAATTATTCTGATGAAAGGGTTCAAGCTACTAAATGTTTTCCTTAAAATGCTCCATGAACAGCTCAGCGAAAAAGGAGGAAACGTTTGAGCCCATAGCTATTCCTTCAGTTTGAGAATAGAATTTGTTGTTAAATGTCAAAAATTATTGTTACACATTACTCAAGTAGTTTGAAGAAGTCTGTTTTCTCTAAGTACGATAGATTTGATTTCGTAATATTGCGACAGCTCTGCCATAGCCAGTGGAAGCGTCTCAGTCCAGAGAATGAAAGGCAACTCGTTCGTATGTCAACACTTAGATTTTGCACCGCAGTGGAGTGACGGCGCGTGGCACTTGGAGGAGGAGACCGCAATCTTGACGCGCTGTGGAGCGTCGGAGGCTTTGAACAGGGAATCGGGAGGGGTTGTTTCAGGACCCGGCAACTCTCCATCAAATTGCGGACCAAGCTAGAGGTTGCTACTATAGGATGCGCAAGTGTCGCTGGATACAGCTGCTGGTAAGGCTCGTCAACTTTCGCACATAAAAATTGGTCAAGTAATACGAATACACTTTGATTATGAGCGATTTCTAAAAAATTACAAAATAAGTTAAATACTATGTGTTTATCTGCTAAAATTCATTTATTCATAATAATACATGAAAGAAAAGGTAGCGCGAACAGCGGCGCGATCCTTTGTACCCACGCACGTTTTAAATAACGTTGGTAGCAGTTCGTATTTTAGTTCGTGTCAGAGGGTGATACTCTGGAGCGCGCCACTGTATTGGTCCCCACCACGTTATATGGGAGTTATAGGGCCCTGGGTTGTACGGAGCTCGGACCTGGCGATGCCTTCGCCGATCTCTCTTCCTTTGAAAAGTGTTCCTGAACGTGTGGAAAACAGACTGACTTGGAATTCGGAGCGAGATTTACTATGAAAAAGATTTTGAAAAGCTCATAAAGGAAAATATAAAATTATTTATGGAACAATTACGAGGTAGACGAAAGGCGTACTCTTGTAACGTTTATGATGCTAACGAGATTATTCGATTACAGAGCTTACAGAGATCTGAAGAGAAGGCGGTGGTTGCTTCTGGCAGCACTACTTTCGGTTTGTATAATGGTTCCAATACGCTAAGCTTGGAGTTCATTAGGGTAAATATTAGTAAATAAATTTTACAGATCAAAAGTCACTAACTTTTGATTTAATTAAACCCCGAATAATGATCGCAGGCATTCTGATTGTGGCTTTCTCAACCACGAAATCCATCCATTCTTCACAGTTGTGGCAACCTGCCAATCGTTTATTCACCTCCTGAATCCTCAAATTCCGCGTATTCGGTGAGAAATTATTACCTTCCTAGAAGTGTAGCCCATGGTGTAGTGGTCAGACCTCACGCCTTCCAGCGCTGGACCCGGGGTTCGATCCCAGGCGGTTGCAAGTGGAATTGCAAGTGGTGCTCAAAGCGGGTTCGCGGCAGGTTTCTGGGGGTACTTCCGTTTCCGCTGCCACCAACGGGGTTTTTCATCAATCATTCTCTACCCTGTGCTATCATTAACCATCACTTCGCTGAGGATCCAAATACCAGAGCGCCGTCTAGACGACCAAGGACCACGACGGCCTCTAGAGAACGCGGATGTGGCTGAGAAGGGCTCAGACTACCTCAGCGGATTATCGAGAGCAAAACTAGACAGAGGAATGTTGAGGGACCTGAGGGCGCACCGTATCAAGACCCTTTAGGATGATCAGCGGATGGAATGCATTGTGGGGCTAAGGGTGCAGGGAAAAGAAAAAAGGTGTAATTGACTGTGCACTAACGTAGCCTGCAAGCCCCCTACTTGACAGTTGTTAATTAGCCGGCGGAAATACCATAGCCGCACTTAGGTAGCTCTACTAAATTCCATATGGAAAGCTTGTCGGTGTTGCCAGCTGCATTGAGTTCCCGGCGGAAGGCAAGGTGCTAGGGATTGCCGCTTTCCAAGTGGACGCGCAAATGCTCCTAAGCTACACGAAAATATGAAGAACGAATGGTTAATGCATGACGGCTGATGGGGCGGCCCGAAACAGCAACACGCGGGTGAACCAGGATGCTCACGCGGATATCAAAAAACGGAAGCCAAAAAAGAATTACTTCTGCTTCAGCTGCCGGGACGACTTTGAATTAAAAATTCCCGAGCTCGTGAGGGTTAGAGACGCGGAAGGAAGCAAAAAACTCGCCTTCACTTTTCCTTTGGTGATAGGGGTGCAGAATCCTGCAGAATTATCAAAACAAGTGAATAATTTTAACCTGAAATGGAAGATGACGAAGGAGAAATAACAAGGGAAAACATTAATAAAAATAACCATAACAAACGTACTTTAATTGGTGTTTTCAATACGCACTTAATCGTATATCACATTAAAGTTCCACAGTCACGTTTATTGGTCTATTCTTCTGGCGAGGTTGTCCATTGCGTGGAGCGGAGACATTGTGAAACCGTTGCATCGAGTATCAAAGTAATCCTCTAGTTTCGTGCTTACGTTAAGGTACATTGTATGACATCGTATGTAAAAGACATGTTTTAATTCCTTCAATACAAAAGGGGCACTAAAGTGTTCGTTTAAAGCTTTTGTTCAAGATTGAGGGATATTATTGGCAAAGATAAAAACGCCATTTAGCACAGGCCGCCATTAAATCTACGCTCAGCAAGGTGCAAAGATAAATGAAAATACTGTAAAAACTGTTGAAACGGCCACCTTGAATGTAATGCCAGCTCCATCTTTGGCCTGTTTCAGGAAACTCATCGATTTTCGCACAAAAATAGCGTAAATATTCCTTTACTCTTCAGCCACCTGTCCCCCTCAGTGGTCGGAACTGTGATGTACCGAAACATTATGCTATAAATTTGCCCGACTCCCTCTCGATACACCACATAGCTTATGCATTCACAATTTCTCAGGACATGATTTAGTACTTTTTAAATGTCTCCATTCGGAAAACCTTGACCATTTATGTGAATAGAATGCTCAATTATTGTTTAACATCGATTACATAAACATTCATTGACAAATTTCTATGCTGAACAAATAAAAATATATAACATAAATCTCATGAATAATAAAAATTGAACAGAACAAAACAAAATTGTTTCAATGGAATTTACCCACCCTATTAAAGGTTTTTGAATAATAATAATAATAATAATAATAATAATAATAATACACTGTTTTAATCATCAATTTATGATACTAATACCTGATTAACTTAGATTTTTTTCTTCTCGACTCTTTCCTTTACCTAAGTTGAACTACACAAAGCGCTGTAATAGAAACTTTCAGCCATTTCCTTTAGATATTTATAATATGGTAGACAAAGAAATTGCTCATCATCTTGCCAAAAGGCAAAGAAGTTGTTTTTCTACACGACATTCACAGTAACGAGCTTCTGCTTTACACCATGATAGGTTTTAAATCTGCTGGCACAATTAGTTATGACGCACAATTTGTGATTAATTTGTTCATGTCTCTCGTAATATATATATATATATATATATATATATATATATATATATATATATAAACAGTAACTCTTAAACACTTTCTAGCAACGCACACATCATTAATAACTTGGAATACAAAATATTTTAATTTGGTTGCCGCTTGCCCATGTCAGATTTTGCTTCATGTTAAAGACTCATCACACTTTTGCAATCGTGGAACTGTGTTCAAAGATTATAAACGGACAGCTGTTGTGCCTAGAACATCTGATAGTGTGTTAAAAAAAACTTGTTGAAAGTCCACAGCGAAGGCACGCTCCTTTGTATTGCAACTCTGAGTCTCTTTGTAAAGTCTATCTTTATCTCTGATGTGACTTAATCCGCTTTCAAATGATGGCGATTCAATTTCTCTTGGAACGAAGTTTTATGTTTGCCCACAGCTACAGCAATCTCAGCTAATCACCAACAGACAGGTTTTACTGACATGAGACCTAGTAAATAACTCTGTTACTTACCATGATCTACTTTATTCTCGTACATATATTGAAACAACTGATTGCTTTGCAAGTGAGATAAGGATCTACAACTCTTATACTTACAGCTCAAAAGTGCCTTCGGCGTTTTTTTTAGCTGGAACAACGCCTGTTGATTTTACTGGCGTATTCGTCTCCATTTAGCAAATTATTTTCATCATGTGACTTTCCTTCATCATTCTGACTTCGTTTGGAAACGTTATTATTACAATGTGCAGGTGTAGTACAAAGTTTGACCTCACGAACACCAGTAAACACAACATTTTCAAGCAGCCAGTCCTCATAATGCAATTTTCTTTAATACATTAAACTGACATTTCTGAGCGCTAGCACCTTTACCTTATGTTTGGTGCATGTGTTATATTATGTTATGTGTTGTGTTATGTTCTATAACATGATGCCGCGATGTTCTATAACAAAGTGTATGAGCTAATACATTAAAATTATTAGCACTTACATTTCCTGTCACCTAAATCACCCCATAACACTATTAAGGATTGCGTCTGAAATTTAGTTCTTAATTATTTGTAGGGCTTGTTTCATTCATATTATTCTACTAAAACGGAAATTTTACAGAAATGACACTTTCATCCATTTTTACTTCAAGTCTTCAATTATACTATTATACTATCTATATTATAATGTGTGCGAGTTGTAACACCAGTAGTTTTAAGTGTACACGTATACAGTACCCAGTATTTTGTATTTTAATAGTAATTAGAATGTGCGACTTCCAAAGCACATTTTTCTTAATTTGCAAACAACAACTGACCGGACGTCCGCTCTCCATATTTTCATCATACTCATTAAGCAGCGACTTGTGCCTGCCGATTTTCTGTCTTATGCGCGCATTGATCATTAACGCCCAGCGAGAACTGTAATCATCCGCTTCTCTCATGGTTACGTATCGAAAACACAAATTTGTCTGGAAGATGAGATTGTCTGTTGCCTGTCAGTCTTCAAAATGAACCTGGATGCTGGCCACGAATAGAGATGACTGCTTAATAGAGGGAACACGATTAAACGGTAACATCAATTGGTTCCTACAAAACAAGTCCATGAATGCAGGAGTTCGCTTCAGCCGATTTCACTAGTGCCGCGCTCCCTCTCTAGGAGGCCTTGGCTTTAGTGTCCTGCGCCGCCTTCCGGCCGTACGCGCGCTGATAGAAGTGCGAGAAGAGGAGGACGAGAAAAATGGTCTGCGGCACCAGAACAGTCGGCCCCAACATCGGGAAGTTGCATGGATTGGACACGAACAGCTGCCCCAGATGCAGCCCCACCACAATCTGCTGAACCTGTGGAGAAATTTTGATTTTCAAAATACTAGTAATTTCTGCGTGTACAAAGGTTGGTGCAAAGTCGTGGCAACTATTTTTTTTTTCAAAGAAATGTTATCGGATCATATGTTATTTGTCGCGTGAAAGAAATGCACTACTAGTTGGTGTTCACAACAGGTTCTCGATTACTGGCCGTGCCACATCGCCACACAATAGCAGGTCGCCCCATACGTAGCTGACAAAAGGCTGCTTCGCGTCGTCGTTGCATCTCTCCTGGCTATCTCGCGACTATTGGGAATGGAACAGAGTGGAAAAAAAGTTTTTATTTATATATTACAAATTATTTTATCCTTATCAAAACTGGTTTGTACGTTTTTTAAATAATGGTTATTCAACTTGTTTGTTAATTCAACACTTAAGATAAATCTCTCTAAAAGTGGAGTTGGCACAGGGAGGTTACAAACTCGCGAGAGACGACAAGTTTTACGAGGGCTTGCATATATGGAATTTGTCCAAAGAAACTATAGGTGCCCCAAAATTACGTACTTTCTCGTATTATTTCAAAAATTGCAAATTTTAGAAAATCATGAGGGTTTAACGAAATTAAGACCTGATTTTTGAGGGTACCTTGTATTCATGGGGTAAAATGAAAAAAAATTGGCCGGTTTTGAGACTTTTTAATACAAAAGTGCATTAATTTCAAACACAAATTATGTGAAAAACACTCGTTTATTCAAAGAATTCTACATGATCTTTTTTGAAAAGTTGATCATTTTAAAGTAAAAGTCTCTATCATCAATTTACATGAATTCTAGAAAAAACAGGTTTTTGGACTTTTAGGTCACTACATGTAATGCTCAAACGCTGTAGATTTATCTTAAACTGGTTTTCCGAATTAAAGTAAATTCATTACATTCTCGACAGATTTTCATTGCTTTCATGATAGTTTACCGGGACTGAAATTAAGGTACAAAGATTTATACATAATTTTAAAAATACTCCTTCAGCTGGTTTTGATTCAATAAATGTTTCAATTGTTAAGTAGTGAACGGCTTTAACTCACTAATTAATTTACATTTCAACTTCGAAATGTTTCCTGAAAAATTACAATCAAGTACTGTAGTTTCTATTTTTAAGAAAAATAACTCAATTAAATTGAATAATCTATGACCGATAAATGTACTATGAACTTTGTCAAAAATAATAGAAATCTTTATAAACATTACACTCATATGATACCTTAATAAAATACTTTTAAAGTATAAATCAATATAGTTTTAGAAAAACTAAATCGACAGAAAAAGAGATCGCCAATGCTTTCGGTGCCATATACTCTAGTCTAAATAGGAATAACCAAAGAAATGGTCTATTCATAAAGTTTAAAATGACGTTTAATTTTGTAAATCACGTATTTTAGATTAAAAAGCTAGAAATTGCATGAAAAATAGTATTACCCTTGGAATGGTTTGCATGTTTTTTTTCTTTCTCGCTAGCTCTTACGCCCTAGAGGGAAAGCCATGTAATGTTGCGAAGAAAAGCAGCAAATTTTTAGCTGAAAACATGTATTGCCTGGTCCTGGTATAAAAAAAAATGAGTAGGTCCAGTTGCTAATTGTCCATAAATCCTTTCGGATCGCGCAACTGAGTATGACGCCAAATTACTCACAAAATACTCATATTTTATTTTTGAAAACTAAAACTAAAAAATATTTTTGAAAACTTAAACGTGGCCTCATTTGAGGATCTGTTTTTAATAAATACTTTTCTTTAATCCAAAAATTGTATCTTCACAATACTTGTAGTTGTAGGAGGACACCAATTTTTTTTAATAGTTTGTATTTTTTTAAATCAGGCATTTAAACGAACGTGAGAGTAGAGTAGAGAACGTGAGAGTAAACGTTTTGCCATTTTTAAGAAAAAATTGTTTAAAGAAAATAAAAATTGCCTCAGTGTAACACAAAATTTTGCGCAACTTGTATTTATGAAAAATTGATCATGGCATTATTTTTAGGTCATTTTTTTACGAATACATTTCATTAAAATAATGTTATCTTTATAGTTTTAGTTGTAGGAAGGCGCGGAAAAAATTTTGAATTATTTCACTTTTTCGAAATATTGTTTCAACGAATATGAGACATGCACTTTGCATATGTTTTTCACACTATTCAACAACAGCTTTAAATCAAAAAGAGGGAGTCGCGTTTTAAAAAAAAAGGAAATATATCGGCAAATGTTGAAAAATTTTCATTGAATATGTTGAATTTAATATGAATGTGCACCACACAAACAAAATCTGTCGTCATGAAAAAACCCGTTCCGGAGGCGCCAGGATATGCTACAATCATTTAAATGACTGACACTGATGCTGACAGTTGGCGGTGAGATAGAGCTACTTACCAGTTGCAGCTGTGTCACGTACTTCTTCCACCAGACATTATGAGGATATATAACCGAGATGAGGTAGTAGGTGTACATACAAGTATGTACAAATGTGTTGATTAAACCCAAAAATGTTCCGTGGCCTCCTATAAAATACAATACAATATGAGAAAGTTCAAAGATTATTTTAATATTTAAGAAACTGAGTTCATGGATTGAGCTTTATCAGTCTGGTTTGATATTGTTTCACGTGAAAAGTGATGAAGATAAAGTAAGTAATGTGTGACAAGTTTTAATATATCAGTGTATCAAAATTTTATTATTGTGAATTGAATTTTTTACAATAACGCTTTCAAAACTTTACTAAGCTTTCGCATATCTATTCCATTCAGACACACGTGTTTAGATGGCTCAGGGCATCAAATGATGGCTCTGCAGTGCTTCTTACCGGGAGGTCCTAGAGTTTGAGTCCCCGCAGAGACAGGGTTATCCACACTAGCTAGGAATTCAGCCGCTGTCTGAAGGACAATCTAGCGGATGGATGCTATGATCGGTAGCTTCCGATCTCCGATGAACACCAGACGAATACCGAAACAGTACACTAACAATCGGACCAGGGACCACGCGCGATCTTTCCTTCCCCTTGCTGGTTCTATCTTCATTCCTTACGTCCACACACTTACACTTATAAGCACTACTCTACCAGAAATCTGGGGCCTCGGTCGGAAGCTAAGAGCTTGTCTCGGCTGGAGAGTGCCTCCTGGTGGGATATCACTGTTTAGGGAAAAACCTGCTGGCCGTCCCGTCGTTCGGAAATTAATCTGTCTTTAATGAAGACACTAACTAAACGTTAAAAGTTTATTAACTAAATAATTGAATTATTAATTAACTGTTTATTGTTTATGTTCAGACAGTCATTTGTATATGTACCTTGACATCTCTTTCTAACCCTGGGTGTGATAGTAACACTATTTCCCACAATGTGCGCGAGAACATTCTTTTCTTTGATTATTTACAATGCCAAGCGGAAGACGACCGAGTATAGATCGTGGATCACAATCAAATGTGTAACGAGACACATTATGTGCAAACCATACTGGTGATTAGTGAGAGACAAATAATAATAATTATTATAATAAGAGTAATAATAATAGTAATAATAATAGTAATAATAATAATAATAATAATAATAATAATAATAATAATAATAATAGTCGTATTGGTATGGCAGAATTGGGTTCTAGAGTAAATGAAAATGAAGCGAAGAGGCTTAGAATGCTACGAGTTCGTCCACATCAAACAGAACAACAACGAGAACAACACAACGAAATTGAGCGATTCCGCAGACGCAGTCCTCTTGTAGTCCCGGAACGAGCAATGTTAAACTGTGACCAAGAAATAGATTATTGTGCCAACAAATCAGAAACAATTGTGGAAATTAAAATCATTTGTCAATATTGTGAGGCGTGAAAAAAGTTAGTGAATCTACTGGATTATGTTGTGCTACAGGAAAAGTAAAATTGCCACAATTTGTGCCACCACCAGATCCAATACGATCATTATTTTCTGGGGAGGTAAATGATTCTAAACACATCTCGTCCAACATTCCAAAATATAACAGATGTTTTCAAGTGACCTCCCAGGTGCCGCCCGCGCTAACCCCTCGCTACACAACGCCACGGGGAGGTCGGGCCACCTGTTCTCAATGCAAGGCCCATTCTCAATGCAAACGTAAACATAGGCATAACGCATAGACATAAACATTAACATAAGTGATAGACTGAAGTATTCACAATGTCTAACATAAACGTAAACAAAATAAGACTTTCTATTGGCTCTGAGACAATCTAGTTTACTAGCGGGAGCGGTGATGGTGTATGGTTTGCCTATCGGACTGTTATACCAAGTTGGCGAGTTCAAACCCTATCGACGCTTCGTACACCTCCCTTCGGAGGGGAAGTAAAGCCGGCTGTCCCATGTTAGTAGATTTATTTGCATGTAAAAGATCCTCAAGTCTAAATGACGCCGCTGAGCTAAATTCAAAACGCCTGTTCGTCGCCCAAGGAATACCTCCTTTCTCCCCTATCTGTGAAAGGAACGTAGCGACATTGACGTGGTCAGACGGAAGAGCAAGACTGATGGCCCGAGTCTCGCCACGTAAAATAAGGCATAAATTCAATAATTCATCTATTGCTTGCATGTAAGAATCGTTTTCGAGGCATTCACTGTATCCATGGCCCAAAAAGCATTGGTTCGTCTATCGACTTCGCTTCTCTTTCGATTATCGATTTTCAGTTAACGTACTGTGATTGGTTCATTTTTTGTTTTACTTAAGCATAAGCACAGAAGCTTGAATCTTGGAAGTTAACATATTAGGTTGTGTGCTTATGCGGACGCATTGTAAAATAATCCGCTTATGGACATAGACCTAACTTTTATGCTAACGCCATTCTTATGTTTATGTTTTTATTGTGAATGGGCCTTTACCTTAACTCACCCTCGGCGCAGCGTTCAGGGCGCCGCCAGTGTTCGTAACGAGGAGAAGCCGCCCAACTGGGCGCCACTTTAAGCAGCCCCCCCCCCCCCGCCACCTCACAGACTGCCCGTCGCGTCACTAACGCCCTTCTCGATGCAGGGCGAAGGTGACTTTGGAGCACTCCAGCATTGTCTTGTTTATTGGTTGTAGTTGTTTTTTATTGGTTTTCTAGTTCCTTAAGGGGAAAGTAAATGTTGGTTGTTGTTTCTCTTTTTACAAAAAAGTAAATCATTCTGACTGGACTTTGTGGTGACTTTAGGCAGGAGAAGAACCTGGATGCCATTCTTACTCGGGAGCGGGAAAACAAAGAAAATGTGTGTCCTCACCCCCCGGTTGCGAGCGTGAAGTCACAGATTATAAATAATATATAATATATTCAGATAAGTAATGCAATGGCGAAGACGGTACGAGCAATCAAGTAGTCGATAAGGGAACTTAGGGATGGGGGTCGTAGAAGCCGTGATTAACATTACACGGATGACTGACGTCCGGTGACGTAATGGCAGCGTGACGAAATCTCCCAGAGGTGTAATCTACTCGTCCGGAGTTACGTATACTACGGAGTGGCACCCGTTCGTTCTTTAAGCAATTGGACCAGTTACAGCGGGTTCGGGTTGTGAGATTGCGTGAAGCCGGGTAGATCTTTCGGCGCCTTCCCGGCCACGTGGGTCGTCATGCGCCGTCGATGCTGTGGTGCTGGCGACGGTGGGTAGACAACCATTTCCAAAGCAGTAGGCCCAATTCGGGGTGACTGCGGAGCACTAACGAACGTAAAGATCGACGCACTTTAAGGGCGGTGTTTGCAGACCGTACGGCTACCCTCGCCGAAATACAGGCACATTTGCCCCCAACGTGCCTCCACTCACCGTAGGGAATCGGCTACTTGCTGCATGATTACAATCACGCATACCGCTAGACCGACTGCCACTCACGCCAAACCATCTTCGGGCACGCCTGGCGTGGTGCAATGTGCGGGTGAACTGGGAGACGGAATGGCGTGCAGTGGTGTTCTGTGACAACGGTCGCTTCTGCCTGAGCATAATTGACGGTCGTGAGCGTTACGGCGTGGCACAGGCATGAGCGTGCATCTGGTTGTTTGTTCGTCCACGTCACATAGGGTCCACCACGTGAGCGATGGTGTGGGGTGCCGTCAGCTACAACGCGCAAACGTCTCTGGTGTTTGTGGCGGGATCATTGACCAGCGCTGGATACATCCAGATCGTTGTACCGCCTGCTGATACCTTTCTTGCAACTGGAGGGTGATGCACTGCTCCAGCAGGAAAACGCCTGCCCTATGCATCACGGTCTCGGCGATGTTCGTCAACTGCCCTGGCCGGCTCGTTCACCGGATTTGTCTCCGATTGAGCGCGTGTGTGGGACTGGATGCGCCAACGCTTGACCCGTCGTCAGACTCCCCCAAGTCTGCCTGCTCTTCGTGAGGCGGAGCGTGTGGCGTGGAACAGTGTACCGCAGGACACTGTTCGCCACTTGTACGATGGGATGCCAGCCCGCTTCAAGGCTTGTCGTGCGAGGCATGTTCGCCCAGCCATTATGTGGCGTTCCCGTTCCGTGGTTCTCTCTGTTGATGGACGTGTGAGTCTCGCATGGCTCTCACCATGTAATCATGTGTAGTATTCTCTCTGCAAGTATTGTATCTATACGGAGGAACAAATGGTACAATTACTCGGGGTGTTGCAATACTTTTTCCCGCCGGTGTATATTGATCATTTTCTGTACCCCCTGTGTTCTCCACGAGGAAACAGATGACACAGCCTTTGTTTTCAGAATTACTTCAACATTCACTACTCTGAACACGTGTCTTGAAAGAAATAGATACTAAAATAGGATTGCATCATGTTTATGACCAGGCCTGGGCGTAAGAAAACATCAATGTTAGTACGAAATGATTACGCTTGGCACCGATTTTAATTTTTTTAAAACATGTGATAACCCTGGAAAGACGAAACTACTACTCATAGAGGAGAGATTTTAATTGAAAAACTTCCAACTGATGAAACTGCAACAGCTAACTTAACCCGACGCGGCGCGACGCGACGCGACACGTCGCGTCACGACACGATACGATACGACACGACACGATACGACACGACACGACACGACACGACACGACACGACACGACACGACACGACACGACACGACACGACACGACGCGACGCGACGCGACCCGACTTTATTGGACCTAACTTAAACAAAAAAACAAACGCTCTGCTGGGCCCATCGTTGATCTCTCCCCCCATGGTATGTGACCGCTGGAGGGGAATCGTAATAGACGGGAACAATCGACTTCAATAATCGACTTGCTCAAATAATATTGTTGGCTTAGTAAATATAATACATTCATAAACGTAGTTTGTGTCTACTAGAGAACAGTTGTTCCAAAATGTCGGAATTACAATATTTTTTTGTTTCTTTGTACAATTGTCTAAGGAAATAATTTTTGGTAGACGTATAAAGTTGCGGAAAACCACTTAATTAATTACCATTAATTTTTTCTTAGTTTATTTATATTTACAAAGAATTTTCTTACCGATATATTAGTTTTAAATGTTAATGATTCATTATATATAATTTTACATTACTTTTTAAACAGTAAAATTTAGTGATGTAGTTGATTAGATAGTAATATTTACTCTGTAATTGAAAATATATTTTTTCATTTTGTGATTAATATAATCGTAAATATTCATCAGTAATTACAAATTAACTATCAATAAATGTATTCTAATTTTATAAAACAGTCCATTATAAAGTAAAATATTAATTTAATAATTTATTTTAGTTCTTAGTGTCACTCTGACCTTTCTTTGCCTGATTTGTCTTACAGCAAAACATTTTTAAAATATTACCTGGAAAATATTTCAACCCGCCCCAGCTGAGAAACACCATATTACTATGGTGATACAAGTGCAGGAAAGTGATTTGGTTGTTTTTCTTGCGAAGAACGAAAAATATGGTGTCCAATAAATCGGCAATCTTCAACCAGAAGTAAAGATTCACCAGCCGGATCATCTGTAAAGACTTTGAATTTCTAAAAACATTCCATGTAGATATTTTAAAATTCAAAAATCTCTGCTTTTCTGCGCAATATCAACTTAAGTTACAGAAGTGGTTGGTGGTCGTTCACTTACCAATTTTTTAAATTTTGTCGGAAATACTTCTCCTAATCTTAAGATCCTTCCGCTAACCTAGTATGTCTTGGAAAATATTGACTCTTTCTGGCATCAATCAATTCTTTATATTAAAAAAATAATTTTGTTTGTAAAAGACCATAAATGATTTTATTCATTTCTGTCAAAAATATATTTACTACACTTTAAATTATTTTCGCCGGCTATTACACTATTTCAATTATCTTGCTCTTCAACTCTAGAAATCCGGTAGTTCTGAATCAACGGAAAGGGACCGTCGGAATGACAACTTAAAAATTGTGATATCACAACAGCATTTAGTTTCTGGCATTATTTCTATATTTTCAATTTTTTGAACGTAGAGTTCAACGAAAATTAGACATACGCCATTCTTTAATGAGTTTCACGTTCTATCCGTGAAAAGATTGGAATGTAATTTAATAAAATACGTTTTGTTATAAATTGCTATTTCGGGCAAAAATTACCAAAAATTACTCGTTTATTGAAAAAATTGTTCATGGCTTTTTTGAAGGGCTGATTTTTCGTACATATTTACTTTAAGGGAAAATCTAAGACTTCAATTTCATAATTTTTAAAAGTTAATGTTTGCAATTTTAGAACATACAGAGTTCGCCGGAAATGAGACTAGTGCCAGTTTCCAACTTTTTCTTTAGTAGACTTTTCTATAGCAGTACGTTATTGCATCAGTAAGTGCAATCTTTTCATATGATTTCTTATGAAGTTCCTGGAAAAATCAAACCTTTTCTGTGAAATTGAGCTCAATATGGTACAGAAATGCTCAAAAGAAATTTTCTTAAAATGTCTCCAAATTTTTCAACTCAAATTGGCATACAGGGCCATGTTTTACTCTTCGGCCAAATTCTTAATCATATTTCTATTCTACTTGTAGGGTAACGAAAATTGAAAAAAATATGATGAGAAATATATTTGAAGCGCCGATAAATAGTAATTGGGTGAGAGGATTGAGCAAAACAGACCCGCTGGCGCAGACTAAATAGAAAAGGAAAATAGTACTAGTAAGTATTTGTCATTAATCTAAGCCGCACCGTTTCTGCTTCACGTAGGTAGATAAACATAAATAATGTGAAGTGACCCACAATAAGAAAGTATGCATAAAGTAGAACATAACATGGTCACATACACTTAAAATATATTAATAAGAAGAAATGATTAATAGAATGTATGATATTTTACCTCTAGGGCACTGGGTGAATTCGAAGTGTCAATGGGTTCGCACCGCCAACTGTAGGTCGTAAACCAAAATTGAGATCCAAACTGAAAATTTCATCAAATTATCAATGTGGTATACAATAAAAAATAATTGTTAAAAATAAAAATGTTAAGAATACTCCTTATGTAATAGCCGCTTCCTTTCCTCTCACATTATCATCAAAATTTAATATTATATAATATATATTATATTTTAATGCCTATTTGCATACTTAGACCCCTTAAGTGAGTCTTTAAAGAAAAAAGGTCGGTTATGACGAGGTTTCTGTCACCGATAGGTACAATGATGGCAAGTAAATTAATTTTAAAACATTTGCGTTAAAACTATTATACCAATAACACAGGTCAACTATGAAAAATCATCGTATATAGGTGACACGTATATAGGTGTCTGAATTCGCTGGAGAGTCAAATGTTGTAAATGGAACTTTTTCTAATCTCGCTTAGATATACAATATTGATATAGAGCAGTGTTCCTGTGGCGTGCGGGAGACCGGGTGTCCTTTGCTCAATTTCCGTTTGCTATTAAAATTGCATTCGAAATGCCTCGAAAATGTAAAAGTAATTCAAACCATTTTTCAACGTTTGATTCAACATATTTGACCCTACTCTTCATGTCAATCTTGGATTAATTGTTTGGTGATGGGTTAATTATTCAAAATTGGATTAATTGAGTGGTGAAGATGATGTGTGAGGCAACATGGAACATTCCTCTGGAACATTCCTGTGCTTATGTGACATAAACACAGGAAAGTTTCCTCTGCAACATTTCTGAGTTTAAGTGAGAAATTTCCCAACATCGTCACATCAAAAAAGAAGGAATGAATCGTACGGGGTCCCCAAATCTTAGGGATTTGAAAAGAAGATGCGATCACACAAATTGGCAACTCCATAAGGGCAAGAAGTCTTGACAAGTCTTCAGTAGGTGTGTGATCGTTTCTTGGGAAAAAACCATTTTCTGATTGTGGTAACAGAATCAAATATTTTTTAGTACATTTCAAAAACTGCGATGTAGAATGTCACTTAAGTTGCAGTTTCTAAACTCCCTTTACTGTCACAATTTGAAAGGAAATAGAATATGGCCAATTTTTAATGTAATAAATGGATTCGCTATTGTAGAAAAATTATAGGCGATGGCGCAAAACTGAATGCAAAATCGTAACCTGTGTTATAATACGAAGAAGTTTCTAAAAGAGTTTCTATTTCTGATGATTGCAACAAATTTCATTTTGTAGGCCTGTGTAATTGGATAGTGATTCAATAACATCGTATATAAACAATATTAGTTCCTGTAATCAGTTAGAAACACTCGAAAAATAGTCATACACATTAGAAATTTGCTTAGTTATGTTTCTTTTCACTTTTACAAAATACAGAAAGGAAAGATGGAAAGTCTTTCATGAACACAACAGATATACTATTACCAAATACCCTTATTTACTACTTATATGACATACCTTTCTTGATACTGTCATGAAAAGTAAAAAACATTTTAAGTTTTTCTTTGTGAATCCACTTTTAACTTTCAATTCACATCATTCATTAAATTAAATTATGTCTTTCCTTTAAAAAACTTCTACTTCATAGATAATCGCTGATTTAGTTATATTCTCGAGGAAGATGAAATTGATAAGATTGACTTCTAGATAAAATCGAGAAGTCTATTTCGTTGGAAGCAGTTTTCTGGACTTGACCCTCGGGGTACGTACGATAGCGGATGCTTTTCGTGGTTGGAGCAGAGTTCCCTGATAGTGGAAGAGTGTAGAACTGCAGGCTAGATTTTTCGAGTCGCGTGGAGGAAGATTACAATGCTCCTTTCTCTATGGATGCATTTTCCTGTGCCCTCGCTATTGCGAACGATTCTGATCCACCAGACTAGATACATAATCAAGGTGTGTGTCGAATGAACCTGCGAAGATAGAATAGAATACGATAGATAGAAACAAATGTTGCCCCTGGCGATTCTATTGGCTGTTAAATCCAAATAATTCAAATCAATCAATGAGCTGCTGCCAGCCCTATATGTTCGTTATTCTTGTGTTTTTTCTAGGTCTCTTGTTTATTGCTCTCATTGGGAAAATTAAAAAAAAGTGAATTACGTCCATTGTTTCTTTTTTATTCATAATTGAGAGAATAATATTTCTATCACCACCCCAGATGACTTTTCCAAACAAATCCTCAAAAATTTTCCCGTCCATGTTCTCCATTCTTAAACACCTACTGGAAAATGCCCGTTCGTTTCTTTCCGCATTTTCAATATGATTTGGGATAAACATTCCGCACCAAGGATTTGGCGTGAAGTCACTGTTATTCCACTCCCTAAAGGTGGAAAGGACAGAACAACCCCTTCAAGTTACCGCCCAATCTCCCTTACAATCTGTGTGTCAGCTTAACTAATTAATTTGCGACAGGACTTTATTTACGAAACATTTAATTAGTCTGGTTAACTGTCCAGTCTAATTAAATGCTTCCTGAATAACGTGCTGTCTTTTGAATTACCCCGAATGATAGCAATCTACCTGGAATATTGTAAACATTATTTCAGAAATCTAAAGTGTATAGGTTCACTACCAAAATCATTCTGGTCCTTCGAGAAGTTATTGTTAGTAAGTGGACTAACATATATGTGTCAGCATACATTGTACTGCATACATTTTCTAGCTTCACAAACGTTTTACTTTAATTCCTTGGAAGTTAAAATGTCTTACGAAGTTCCCCAGTATGACACACTTTATGATCGTTGAAACGAAGTAAACAGCGCCCTTTGATAGTATGAATGAAACGCCGAAACGTAGGCCTGAACAATCCAGTAAACCCAGATAGAAAGCACATAAAATGGCTACGGAAGGTAAATAACTTTGACAAACGAGAAAATATAAAACTGAGAAATAAGTAGAAAAACATAATCTTAATGCAGTAATGAAAACTTATTGTTATTCAAATATATTATTCTGCTTAACAGCTAGCGACTGACAGGGAAGAGGGGATTCTGTTATTTTATCAAAGGGTTCAAATTTTAATGCAATCCAATAAAAGACTTCAATGTGAAGGGGTCGCAGATCATACTGTTTACCAATTTACATGATATGCAAAATTTCGTTAGAACTAATCTGCCGACCACCAATACATAGAACCAAAGCTGTCGAATTAGAGTTGTCTTCTAATCGAAGGCAAATGCCTCATGTAATTTAGTTTTATGAAATTTTACGACGGAAAACGATTTTCGATTCCTCTACATGTCTACAATTCGTAGCAAAAATTTTGACACACACACACACACACTCATATATATCGTAAAAGAGCTACATTTTATTCCTGCTGACATTGTGTTGGATGTTGCATCTAGAGACAATTAAAGGCGACGCACCATATAGAAGATGTAGGCGTTGGCGAAGATCTGCAGGACGTTGAACACGATGAGCGTCGTCTTCAGCTGAAAAGGCTTCCGGTCGCGCATCATCCAGGGGCCCAGACGCGTCACAAACAGTGCGTAGGCTGCCACCATCCCCAGCACCGTGAACGGCCGCATCATCAGCGGCAGAGACTGAACTCGGGGATCTGCAACAATATAACGTGCGTAGTGGCACGAACTTCAATTCAGGTTTGCGAGATGTTTTGCGAGCTCTTTCTCCACCACTAAAACTCATTGATATCGTAGAATGTTTGGTGCGAAAAATAAACTGAATGCAAGAAAGTAAAATATTTAAATATTCATAAATTCGATACTGATAGTGTTGGAAAACAAATAGATCGAAATATATATAATATTAAATATTAAACACTATAGCATTGTAATATTCCACAAATACATGAAAGTGTTTTTATTTCTGCGAACGAAAAGCAACCGTAATTATGCATCTGCGTGGCGTTAGAACAAACGGTAACAACAACCAATGACCGCTCTTCTATTCGTTTTCACACTTAACAATATTAAAGAACGCAGTTTAAAATGAAATAACATAAATATAATAATAATTTTAATAATAAAAATATTAATTATAATAAAATGAAATATAAATAATGTGCAAATTCTAACTTACGTAGCGTCGAACTGTCTCAAAACACCTAAAATTACGATCCAGAAGCGCGGTATTCTCAGAGCGGGCGACTAACTTTGACGCCCAATTACTCAAAAAATACTCGAAGTTACGAAAAATTCAACATAACCTTATGAAAACTTCTGTTTTTTTACCAATACTTTCTTTAAGAAAAAAATGGTTCTTCATAATTATAGCTGAAGGAAGGCGCCAAACGAATTTTGATTTTTTTCAATTGCCGAGAAATTGGTGTTTTCTACCAACATGAGACCTGTACCATTTACTTAAATGTCCATTAGATTATTCAACAACTAAATTTCATCAAAATTGATGGCGCAAATTTTTTGAAAAGTTTGAAAATGTTCTAAGGGCTTTATGTAAAGTATCCACTAAAATTAAAATATCAATTTCAAATTCAAAGAGCTGCGACATCAGCCAGAACGATCTGGGTATATCAATTTTGGAGAAAATTGGCTTAACGGTTTAACGGCTAGCGTTGTGTGAACGGGCGGACACGGGCGGACACGGGCGGACACGGGCGGACACGGGCGGACACGGGCGGACACGGGCGTCCCTCCGTCCGTCTGTCGGCCGTCCGGCCTTCCGTCCGTCTGTCCGGGCCGTCCGTCCGTCGATCCGTCTGTCGGCCCCGTCCGTCCGTCCGTCCGTCTGTCGCGCCGTCTGTCCCGTCCGTCTGTCGCTGTCCGTCTGTCGGCTCTCGTCTTGCTCGTCCGTCGTCGCGTCCGCCGCTCTGTCCGGCCGTTCCTCGTCGTCCGTCTCCGCCGTTCGCCCGATCCGTCCGTCCGCTCCGTCCGTCCCCTGCTCGCCCGTCTGCGTCCGTCTCCGTCCGTCTCGCGTCCGCTTCCGTGCCCTCCGTTCCGTCCGATCTGTCGCCGTCCGTCCGTCTCCTTCCGTCCTGTCGCGCCCGTCTCACGCGTCCGTCCGTCCCGTCGGCGTCCGTCCGTCGTCTGCGGCCGTCCGTTCGTCTGCTTCCGTCCGTCCGTCGTCCTCTGTCGGCGTTCTGTCCCCGTCCGTCCGTCCGTCCGTCCGTTCTGGTCGGCCCGCCTCGGTCGTCACGTCCGTCCGTCGTCTTGTCGGCCGATCTCGTCCGTCGTCCGTCTCCGGTGCACCGTCCTGTCCGTCCGTCCGTCCTCGTCTGTCAGCCCGTCTGTCGTCCGTCCGTCCGTCCGTCTGTCGGCCCGTCTGTCCTTCCGTCCGTCCTGTCGTCTGTCGGCCCGTCGTCCGTCCCGTCCGTCGTCCGTCTGTCGGCCGTCCTGTCCGTCCGTCGTCCGTCCGTCTGGTCGCCCGTCGTCTTCGTTCCGTCGTCCGATCCGTCTCTGTCGGCCCGTCTGTCCGTCGTCGTCGCCGCGCCGTCCGTCTGTCGGCCCGTCTGTCCGTCCGTCCGTCCGTCCGTCTAGTCCCGTCCGTCCGTCCGTCCGTCCCGTCCGTCTGTCGCCGTCTGTCGTCCTCCCGTCGTTCCGTCTGTCGGGCCCCGTCTGTCCGTCCGTCCGCTCCGTCGTCTGTCGGTCCGATCTGTCCGTTCCGTCCGTCCGTCCGTCTGTCGGCCCGTCTGTTCGTCCGTCCGTCCGTTCCTCTGTCGCCCGTCTGTCCGTCCGTCGTTCCGTCGTTGTCGCGCCGTCTGTCCCGTCTGTCCTCCGTCCGTCGTGTCGTCCGTCGTCCCGTCCGTCCGTCCGTCCGTCTCGTCGCTGCCCGTCTGTCGCCCGTCCGTCCGTCGTCCGCTGTCGGCCCGTCTGTCGGCCGTGCCGGTCCGTGCCGTCTTCGCCCTCTGCGCTCGTCCGTCTGTCGCCCGTGCTCTCCGTCTGTCGTCCGTCTGTCCCGTCTCGTCTCTTCCGAGTCCGTCTGACGGCCGTCGCTCGTCGTCCGTCTCGTCCTCTGTCCGTCTGTCGTCGTCCGTCGTCCGTCTGTCGCTGTCCGTGCCCGTCTCGTCTGTGCGCCCGTCGTCGTCCGTGTCCGTCCCCGTCCGTCCGTCCGTCTGTCGGCCCGTCTGTCTCTCCTCCGTCCGTTTCGTCTGTCGGCCCCGTCGTCTGTCGGCCGTCCGTCGTCTGTCGCGCTCCGTCTGTCGCCCCGTCCCCGTCCGTCCGTCCGTCTGGTCGGCCCGTCTGTCCGTTCCGTCCGTCGTCTGTCGCGCCCGTCTGTCCCGTCGCCGTCGTCTAGTCGCTCCGTTCTGTCGTCCGTCGA
>BOPP01000127.1:153012-176502 GCA_017312745.1 Gryllus bimaculatus | reverse complement strand
CCGACACCGGCGAACACGGCGCGTGACCACGGGCGACACGAGCGGAAACACGCGGCGGACCACGGGACACGGCGCGAACGCGATGCCATCAAGCTAATCCGTCCGTCCGTCCGACTCCTCCGTCCTGTCGGCTCGTCTGTCGGCCCGTCCGTCCGTCTGTGCTCAGCTTCGTCTGTCCTCCGTCCCGTTCTTCGATCGTCTGGCCGCCCCGTCACGTCCGTCTGTCGGCTCGTCTGCCGGCCCGTCCCGTCCGTCTTCGCTCGTCTGTCGCCCTCCGCCGTTCTGTCGCTCCGTCTTCGGCCCGTCCGCTCCGTCTGTCGCTCGATTCTGTCGGCCCTCCGTCCGTCTGTCGACTCGTTCTGTCGCCCGTCCGTCCGTCTGTCGCGTTCGCCTTATCGGCCCGTCCGTCCGTCTCCGCTCGCACTCGCTGTCCGCCCTCCGTCGTCGGTCGGCTCGTCCGCACTCATGTCCGGCCCGTCTTCGGCTCATCCGCGTCTGTCCGCTCCATCCACAACCGTCATGTCTCGGCCCGTACTGTCGCTCGTCCGTCTGTCGGCCCGATCTTCGCTCCCTCCGTCTGTCGGCCATCCGATTCTCTCGCTTCAGGCCTCTCCGTCTGTCGCCCGTCTCGTCAGCCCTCCGTCCGCGTCGGTCGCCGTCCTCTCGCGCCCGTCCGTCCGTCCTGCGGCCGTCTGTCGGTCGTCCGTCTGTCGGCCCGTCTGTCGGCTCCGTCCGTCTGCGTCGCCCAGCCTCTGCTCGGCTCGTCCTCTGAACCGGCCCGTCTTCGGAGCCGTCCGCCTCTGTCGCTCGTCATGTTTCGCTCGCCGTCTCGATCGGCCCCGTACTTCCGGCTCTCCGTCTGTCGCCCGCTCCTTCGGCTCGTTACCGTCTGTCGGCCCGATCTGTCCGCTCGCTCCGTTCTGTCGAGCCCGCTCTCGTCGCTCTACCGTCTGTCGCCCGTCCTCGTCCGCGCTCAGTCTCCGCGTCTGTCGGCGCCGTCCAGAGCTCGTCCGTCGGTCCGCCCGTCTGTCGCTCGCCCGTCCCTTCGGCCCGTTCTGTCGCATCGTCCGTCTGTCGGCCCGTCCCTGTCGCGCTACGTCCGTCTGTCGGCCGTCTGCGGCGCTCGTCCGTACTGATCGCCCGTCGTCGCGCTCGCCGTCGTCGGCCCTCTGTCGGCTCGTCGTCTGTCGGCCCGTCCTCTGTCGGCTCTCCGTCTGTCGCCCGTCGTGTCGGCTCGTCCGTCTGTCGCGCCCGTCTGACTTCGCTCGTCCGTCTGTCGCCCGTCTGCGGGCCTCTCCGTCTCTGTCGCCCGTCTGTCGGCTCGTCCTCTGTCAGGCCCCCGTCTGTCGGCTTTCGTCCGTATCTTCGCCCCGTCTGTCCGGCTACTCCGCTTCTGTCGCCCGTCTGCCCAGCACTCCGTCCTGTCGCCCGTCTGTCGGCTCGTCCGTCTGTCGGCACACACACCGTCTGTCGCCCGTCTGTCGCCCCTCCGTCTGTTCCCGCTGCCGCGGCTCGTCCGAGTCCTCGGCCCGTCTGTCGCCTCGATCCGTCGTCGGCTCGTCCGCGTCTGTCGGCTCGTCCGTCTGTCGGCTCGTATCCGATCCTCTGTCGGCTCGTCCGTCTGTCGCTCGCCACGTCTGTCGCGCGTCCGTCTGTCGGCTCGCCTCCGTACTGTCGCTCGTCCCGTCTGTCGCTCGTACCGTCTGTCGCGCTACGTCCGTCGTCGCTCGTCCGCTCTGTCGCGCTACGTCCGGTCTGTCGCTCCGCGCGCTGTCCGCGCTCGTCCCGTTCTTCGGCTCGTCCGTCTGTCTGCTCGTCCGTCTGTCGGCTCTCCGTTCTGTCGCGCTCGTCCGGCTCGTCGCGCTCGTACCTTCTTCGGCTCGTCCGTCTGTCGCCTCGTCCCGTCTGTCGGCCTCGTCCCGTCTGCTCCCGCGTTCGTCCGTCTGTCGGCTCGTCCCTCTGTCGCGGCTCGTCCGTCTGCTCGCTATCGTTCCGTCTTCGCTCGTCCGCTCTGTTCGCGCTCGTCCGCGGCTGTCGGCTCGTCCGTCTGTCGGCTCGCTCCCGTCTCCTCGGCCTCAGTCCGTTCTGTCGCGCTCGTCCTCTGTCGGCAATCGTCCGTCTGTCGCTCGTCACGTCCTGTCGCTCGTCCGTTCTGATCCAGCTCCGTCCGTACTGTCGGCTCGTCCGTCTGTCGGCTCGTCCGTCTCGTCGCTCGTCCCGTCTGCTCGCTCGTCCCGTCCTGCTGATCCGCTCGCGTCTCCCGTCTTGTCGCTCGTCCGTCTTTTTTCGGGGGTTTTTTTTTTTTTTTCGGCCGTCCGTCTGTCCGCTCTCGCGATCTTGTCGCGCCTTCCTTCTCGTCGGCTCTCCGTCTGTCGCGGCCGTCCGTCTGTCGCTCGTCTCCCGCGTCTAGTCGGCCCGTCGTCTGCTCGCCTCGTCCGTCTGTCGCCCGTCTGTCGCTCGTTCCGCTCTGTCGGCCCGTCTGTCACGCCGATCCGTCCTCGCCCTCGTCGGCTCGTCCGCTCTGTCGGCCCGTCTGCGCTCGTCCGTCTGTCGGTCCCGTCTGTCGGCTCCCGATCTGTTCGCCTTCTGTCGGGCTCAGTCCGTCTCTGTCGGCCCGTCTGTCGGCTCGTTCCGTCTGTTCGGCCCGGCTGTCGCTCGTCCCGTCTGTTCCGGCCGTCCTGATCGCGCTCGTCCGTCTGCCGGCCCGTCTGTCGCTCTCCTCTGTCGCCCGTCTGTCTCGCCTCGTCCGTCTGTCGCCCCTGTTCGCTCCGTCCGCTGTCGCCCGTCCTGTCGGCTCGTCCGTCTGTCGGCCCGCTCTGTCGCTCGTCGTCTGTCGGCCCGTCTGTCGGCTCGCCGTCTGTCGCCCGTCTGTCGCCGTCCGCCTCTTCGGCCCGTCTGTCGCGCTCCGTCCGCTCTTTCTGCCCGTCTGTAACGGCTCGTCCGTCTGTCGGCCCGCTCTGTCGCTCGTCCGCTGTCGGCCGGGCGTCTGTCGCTCGTCCGTCCTGTCGCCCGTCTGCGCTCCTCCCGTCTGTCGGCCCGTCATGCGGCTCGTCCGTCTCATCGGGCCCGTTCTGTCGGCTCGTGCCGCTGTCGGCCCGATCTGCGGCTTCGTCCGTACCTGTCGCGCCCGTCATGTCCGCTCGTCCGTCTGTCGGCCCGTCTGTCGGCTCGTCCGTCTGTGCCCGCTGTCGCTCTCCGTTCTCGTTCGCCACGTCTGTCGCCTTCGTCCGTCTGTCGACCCGCCGGCTGTCGGCTCGTCCGTCTGTCGGCCCTCTGCTCGGCTCGTCCGTCTTCGGCCCCGTCTGTCGGCGCGCTCCGTCTGTCGCGCCGCTGCATCAGTCGGCTCTGTCCATCTGCGGCCCGTCTGTCGGCTCGTCGTCTGTGGCCCGCTTCGCCTCGTCCGTCTGTCGACCCTAAATCTCGTCGCGCTCGTCCGTCTGTTCGCGCCCGTCTGTCGGCTCGCTCCGTCTGTCGCCCCGTCTGTCGGCCTCCCGTCCGTCTGTCGGCCCGTCTGCTCGCTTCCGGTCCGTCTGTCGGCTCCTTCTGTCCGCGGCTCGTCCGTCGTGTCGGCCGGCTGCTGCTCGGCCTCGTCCGTCTGCTCGACTCTCTTCCGGCTTCGTCCTCTGTCGGCCCGTCTGTCAGGCTCGTCGCCTCCTTGTCGGCCCGTCTGTTCGGCTCGTCCGCTGTCGGCCCGTCCTGCTCGCCTCGTCGTCGCGGCCCGTCTCGGCTTCCGTCCTCTGTCGCCCGTCTGTCGGCTCGTCCGTCTGTCCGGCCCGTCTGTCCGCCTCGCTGCCGCTGTCCGCCCGCCCCATCTGTCGGCTCGTCCGTCATGTTCCGCGCCCGTCTGTCGGCTCGTCCGTCTGTCGGCCCGTCTGTCGCTTCCGCTCCTGTCGAGCCCGTCTGTCGGCTCGTCCGTCTGTCGCCCGTCTGTCGACTCTCCGTCTGCGGCGCCTGTCTGTCCGCCTCTCCGCTCTGTCGGCCCGCTCTGTCGGCTCGTCCGTCTGTCGGAGCTCGTCCGAGTCCTGTCGGCTCTCCGTCTGTCGCGCTCGTCCGATCTGTCGCTTCGTCCGTCTGTCGCTCGTCCGATCTGTCGCTCGTCCGTCTGTCGGCTCGTCCCGTCTGTCGGCTCTCGTCTGCGCTCGTCCGTCAGTCGGCTCTCGCCGCTTGTCGCGCTCGTCCTCTGTCGCGCTCGTCCGTCTTCGCCCGTCCGTCCGTCCGCTCCGTCCTGTCCGTCTGCTCGCCCGTCCATTGCCAGCTCCGTCTCCGTCCGTCTTCGGACCCGCTCTCCGTGCTCCGTCCGTTCCGTCCGATCTGTCGGCCCGTCCGTCCGTCCCTCCTCCGTTCCGTCCTGTCGCGCCCGTGCCGTCACCGCCGTCCGTCCGTCCCCGTTCGGTCGCCCGTTCCGTCCGTCCGCGGTCCGTCCGTTCCGTCTGCTTCGCCCGTCCGTCCGTCCGTCCGTCCTTCACGTCTGTCGCCCGTCCGTACCGTCCGTCCGTCCGTCTGTCGGCCCGCCCCGTCGCACGTCCGTCCGTCCGTCTGTCGGCCCGATCTCCCGCGTCCGTCCGTCCCGTCTCCTGTGCTTCGCCACCGTCCGTCCGTCCGTCCGTCCGTCTGTCGAGCCCGTCCGTCCCGTCCGCTCCGTCCGTCTGTCGGTCCCGTCCTTCCGTCCGTCCGTCGTCTGTCGGCCCGTCCCGTCCCGTCCGTCGTCCGTCTGTCGGCCGTCCGTCCGTCCCCGTCCGTCTGTCGGTCTCGTCCCGTCCGATCCGTCTTCGTTCCGTCTGCTCCGTCCATCCGTCTGTCGCGCCCGTCTGTCCGTCCGTCTGTCGTCCGTCCGTCCGTCCGTCCCGCTGTCGCCCCCGTCTGTCCGTCCGTCCGTCCGTCCGTCTCTTCGAGCCCGTCCGTCCGTTCCGTCCGTCCGTCCGTCTGTCGCCCCGTCCGTCCGTCGTCCTCCGTCCGTCTGTCGCCCGTCCCGTCCGTCCGTCCGATCCGTCCGTCTGTCGCGCCCGTCCCGCCGGCCGTCCTCCGTCTGTCGGCCCGTTCCGTCCCCGTCCGATCCTCTGTCGCCCGTCCGTCCGTCGCGTTCCGTCCGTCTGTCTCGGCCCGTCCACGTCGCTCGTCCGTCCCGTCTGTCGCCCGGTCCGTCCGTCCTCCGTCCGCTCTGTCGGCCCGTCCCGCTCCGTCCGTCCGTCCGTCTTCGCCCGTCCGTCCGTCCGTCCGTCTGTCGCGTCGTTCCGTCCGTCCGTACTCGTCGGTCCCGTCTGTCCGTTCCTTCCGTCTGTCGGCCGTCTGTCCGTCCGTCCGTCTGTCCGTCCGTCCTCCGCTCCGTTCTGCGGCCCGTCTGTCCGTCCGTCCGTTCGTCGTATGTCGCCCGTCCGTCCGTCATGTCGCCCGTCTGTCCGTCTGTCGCCCGTCTGTCCGTCCCCCGTCCTCGTCCGCCGGTCCGTGCCGTCTTCCGCCCGTCTGTTTCCGTTCCGCTCCGTCCGTCTGTCGCGCCGTGCTGTCCTCCGTCTGTCCGTCCGTCCGTTCGTCCGTCTGTCGCCCGCGTCTGCTCCGTCCAGTAACCCTTCGTCCGTCTGTACGCCCGTCCTGTCCCCGTCCGTCCCCGTTCCGTCCGTCTGTCAGCCCCGCTCTGCTCCGTCTCCTGTCGGCCCGTCTGTCCGTCCGTGCCGTCCGTCTGTCCGGCCCGTCTGTCCGTCCGTCCGTCCACGTCTAGTCGCGCCCGTCTGTCCGTCCGGTCCGTCCGTCCGGCGGGCCCCGTCTGCCGTCCGTCCGTCCTCTGTCCGGCCCGTCTGTCCGTCCGTCCGTCCGCTTCGCCCGTCTGTCCTCCGTCCGTGGTCTGTCGGCCCGTCTGTCCGTACGTCCGCTCCGTCGTCGGCCCGTCTGTCCGTACGTCCGTCCAGTTAGTCGGCCCGTCTGGTCCGTACGCGTCCCGTCCGTCTAGTCGGCCCGTCGATCCGTCGTCGATCCTTTTCGGGCCCGCTCCGTCCGTCCGTCCGTCTCCGTCTGTCGGCCCGCGCGTCTGTCGCCCTGTACGCTCCGTCCGTCCGTCTGTCGCTCCTGTGGCCGTCCGTCCGTCTGCGCTCTCTGTCGCCCGTCCGCTCGTCCGCTCCGTCTGTCGGCCCGTCCGTCCGTCTGCGGTCCGTCTGTCGGCCCCCGTCCGCCGGCGCTTCGCCCGTCCGTCCTCTGCTCGCGGCCCGTCCCGTCCGTCTCGATCCGCTTCCGCCCGTCCGGTCCTTGTCGCGTCGGCGTCTGCTCGCCTCGTCCGCCGTCCGTCCGTCTAGTCGAGCCCGCTTCCTCTCCGTCTGCCCTCCGTCTGTCGGCCCGTTTCCCTCGTTCCGTCTGTTCCCCCGATCCGTCGTCCCGTGCCGTCCTGTCGCCCACCGTCCGTCCGGTCCGTCCCGTCTGTCTGCCCGTCTGTTGCCGTCCGCTCCTCCGTCGTCGCGTCGGCCCGTTTGTCCGTCCGCCTCCGTCCGTCCTCCGCCTGTCGCCCGTCTGATCCGTCCTCCGTCCCTGTCGCGGCCCGTCCTGCGTTCCGTCCCGTCCGCCTGTCCGGCCCGATCTGTCCGTCCGCGTCCGTCCGTCCGCTCCGTCTGTCGCCCGTCTGTCCGTCCGTCCGTCCGATACCGTCCGGTCTGCTCGCCCTCTGTTCCGTCCGTCCGTCCGTTCCGTCCGTACCGTCTGCGTCGGCCCGATCGTGAAGTCCTCCGTTCCGTCCGTCCGTACTGTCTCGCGCCCCCCGTACTGTGCGTTCCCGTCTCCTCCGTCCGTCTTGTCGCCCGTCCTGTCCGTCCGTCCCGTCCGTCCCGTCCGTTGTCGGCCCCGTCTCGTACCGTCGTCCTCCGCTCCGTCGCCGTTCGTCCGTCCCGTCCGTCCGCGTCTCTGTCGGCCCGATCTTCCGTCACTCCGTCCGTCCTGTCTGTCGGCCCCGCTCTGTCCGTCCGTCCTCGTCCGCCTCTTCGGCCCACGTCTGCCGTCCGTCCGTCCTCCGTCCTGCGCCCGTCTGTCCGTCCGTCCGTCGCGTCCGTCTGTCGCCCGTCTGTCCGTCGTCCGTCCGTCGATCTGTCGCCCGTCTGTGCCGTCCAGTCCGTCCACGCCGTCCTGTCGGCCGTCTGTCCGTCCGTCCGTCCGTCCGTCTGGTCGCGTCGTCCGTCCGTCGTCCGTCCGTCCCGGTCTTCGCGCACCGTCTGTCCGTCCGTCCCGGCCCGATCCGTCTGTCGGCCCAGTCTGTCCCGTCACGCTCCGTCCGTCACGTCTGTCCGTCCGTCCGTCTCTCTGCTCCCGTCCGCTGTCTCGGCTCAACGTCCGTTCCGTCTGTCGGCCCCGTCTGTCCGTCCGTCACGTCCGTCCCGTCTGTACGGCCGCTCTGTCCGCTTCCGTTCCCGTGCCGTCCGTCTGTCGGCCCGTCTGTCGTCCGTCCGTCCGTTCCGTACTGTCGCCTCTTCCGTCCGTCGTCCTCCTGTCCCGTACTGTGTGCGTCCATTCCGTCCTCTTGCATCGCCGTCCGTCGTCCTCCGATCTCGTCGGCCCGTCTGTTCCGTCCGTCCGTCCGTCCGCTCGTTCAGGCCCGTCTCCGCCGTCCGTTCTCGCTCTGTCCGTCTCTCCGATCTTCGTCCTCTGTCGCGTCCTTCTCCGTCTGCGTCTGTCGTCCGTCACGTCCGTCCGTCTGTCGCGTCGCCGCGTTCGTCCGATGTTGCCCCTGTTCCGTCCGTCCGTCTCCGTCTGTCGGCCCGTCTGTCCGTCCTCCCGTCCGCTCGTACTGCTCGCCCCGTCGTCTCTCCGTCCGCTACGTCTCGGTCGGCCCGTCTGTCCCGTCCCCGTCCTCCGTCCGCGCCGGTGCCCGTCTCGATCCGTCCTCCGTCCGTCGTCTGTCGCGCCCGTCTGTCCCGTCGTCCGTCGTCTGCCGCTCCGTCTGTCGTCCCGTCGTATCTGTGCCGCGTCCGTCCGTCCGATCTCCTCGTCGCCCCAGTCTGTCGGCCGTCTCCGTCCGTCCGTCGGATCGGCCCGTCCTGCTCCGTTCCGGTCGCCCATCGCCGTTCCGCCCGTCTAGTCCGTCCTCCGTCTGTCGCGCCCGTCTCTCGTCAAGTATCCGTACCTCACAACAAGACGTCTGTCTGGACCCGTCTCTGCTCCGTCCTCCGCTCTGTCCGGCCCGATCCAGTAACGTCGGGTTGACCAACCAGAGTTACTGTCACGCCAGGCTCGTCCCCGATCCCATCCTCTCGCCACGTCAGACCTTACAGAGGATTCCGCACAATAACCCCGTGTCCCTACCGTATCTATCCATCTCACCGTCCGGTCCATTGTCCCTCCTCATACTACTCAGCTCTACACCATACCGAAAGAATTTTACCCAAACTACGCAACCCCTCGTGCCAATACTAGTTCGACAGCGTCCAACACTTGTGTTTTTAGAACTGTTCTTTAAAGTTTTGAAACGATAACACAACCCTCAACAACACATCAAACACACCTTCTACAATTACGAGCTCTCCGAACGTTTAAAAAATTTCTACAAAAACGTTCACACATATCTGTGCTCTTCTAAATTTCTTCAGTTTACTTTCCGATTTATATTTCGTATGTCTTGCCTTATAACTATCAAAAATCTTAAGATCCTATATTTACACTTCAATAAACAATTCTGATAAACTATCCAACTAAGTGAGTTCTGCTCCAATTAAGCGTAGTTCATCAAACACTTTTCTCTAAGACAACTTCTAAAACAAGCGCATATCCATAGCAACACCACGCGCTAAAAATCTCGGCATCACAACAATATGTGCTGTGTCTACTTTCTGAAACAGGAGGTGAAATCTTAAACTTACTCATATGGGACTAACTTACTAAACAACCCAATACTTCTCTATTCTGTAACTTTAACATGACCAAAGACTTCATATTTTACGAATCCATTTACACGTCAGGTTATTATTTACCGAATATAGCCATCAATTTGTTCACGGAGTTATCCATAATTTATGCGTCTGATACCTTGGCCCGTCTGTCGGCCCGTCTGTCGGCCCGTCTGTCGGCCCGTCTGTCGGCCCGTCTGTCGGCCCGTCCGTCCGATCGTCTGTACGTCAGACTATGAGTCCGTATGCCCGTGTGTCCGTCCGTATCTCCATCCGTCCGTATTGTGCCTCTCAATACTACTAGCGTCTACACCATGCGAAGAATTTTACCAACCTTAGGGAACCCCTGTCCATATAGTTCGAGTCCAAACTTTGTGTTTTTAGAACTGTTCTTCAAAGTTTGGGGGTAACATACTTTACATTGAGCTCTCCGAACGTTTTAAAATTTTTCTAAAAAATTGTTCCAAATCTTGTCTTCAAATTTCTTGTTATTTTCGATTTTATTTCGTGTCTTGCTATAACTACAAAATTTAAGATAAATATATTTACTTCAAAAAAATTTGATATTCATAGTGAGTTTGTTCATTAAGGTAGTTTACATTTTTTGAAAATTCTAGTAGTATTTGCGTAAAATTGCATACAATATGTGCTGTTTTACTTTTGAAAGGGGTAATTCTAAATGTACTCTATGGGATAACTTTAACACCATATTGCTCTATTTGTTTTAAATTACCAAAATATATTTTTCACTAATCTTTCACGTCGTTATTATTTACATTAGCAGCAATTTGTTCACATTATTATAATTATGTGTACTTGTACTTTAAATGATGTAAAAAGTCAACCGTTTTCTGTCGGAAGTAACTCAAAATTTCGCAATATCAGAAACGCTCAATCTTCATTTTCTCAAAAACTGTTACAATATTTTTCTACATGCTTTTCGAAAGGGTAGTGCGAATTGCACTCTTTAATATTAGGTAACGTTCATTTCTGTGTATTTTTTTCCAATTATTTCACAAGTGTAACTTGTGTGAAAGATCTCTCACCCCGGTAATATGCCCATTTTCAAGAATTTGTGAAGACTATTGTACTTGCGAGTTAAACTGCTCCAAATGACTTCAAATTAAATTTTTCGAAAATTAAAAACTTTCTGTGGAAAAGTGCTTGAAATTTCGAATTTACTCTAGCCCTACTGTAGCGCGTAGTGCATTTTCTTAACCACTCAAAATTTTTCAAAGACAATTGCCATTTAGGACTGGGTTTCACTGTTTTTTAATATTCTAAAAATAATATTTCCGTTCTGTTATTAAGAAACCGAAAAATTAAGAATATTTAAAAATACGGCGATAGATGCCACATAGCTTTGCCTGCTGCCAAGTTCGAATAGCTTGCCGAGACCATAGGAAATATAAAACAGGAAATAGATAAAGAATCTCTATAAAACACGTGACGCAGGTGATGATGAAGGTGAGTGTGAACTGGAACCCGCTCTTTCATGTATTTGCAGAAGCAACGTCGATATGTATTGGTTCATGTTTTGGCTTACGTTAAGATTGGAACCAAATTTCTTCTTTGTTAGTTACCATTGTATGAATATATGTTATCTGCAGTTTTAACTTTCTACAGTAGAAAGTATTTTATATTAATAATGTAGATTGTGTATTCATGCAGAAATATTATCTAAAAATATGGTTGAAATACATTTGTGACATCTCCTACGCGTAAAAGACTGATACGAACTCTTATAATAATATTTATTTGGTTTTTCATTATTCTTTTATGTTGGGGTGCTGTTTTGGCCATCGTTTTTATTTGTAGTTTCGAAAAGCTTCTTTTTATATACCCAAAAAAACCGCCCCTTGTAAGACCAGTTTAGTTCAGACAAATCTGTATTATTAAAATTATGTGGAATCTTTTTTAAATAAAGACATATTCAGGGAGAGAGAAAGAGAGACAGACACACAAGTCTTCTACAGAGAAGTATAGGCAGAGTAAGTCGACAGAGACCTACAGTGAGGGAACTGTCGGTTCAAGAGTTGCTGTTCCGCAGCGTCCCAGCAATGTGCTTGGCATGCGCGTGCAGGACACGTCCAGATCAGCCATCCACGCCCTTCCGTCTTGCTCTTAAATGACCACTCGTCGCTAGGGATCAAACATTAGAGAAGCGTATCCCACGAAGAGCAAATCAAGAGACACTTCTATTGTCTTCAGTTAATAATCCCGCAATTAAGCAAATAAATTCTGTTTCATGCAGTTCTCACGTGGACATGACTTTGATATTTCCATTTTTAACGAAACTACAGCACAGTTGCCCATGTTCAACTTAGAGAATACAGTGTAGTTTCCCACATAGAAATCGTAGAGAAGAAAAGTATCCATAGTGAAAGTATCCGAACTATTACAACGTACTGACACTACATTATTCCTTGATATGTAAACTATCAGTCAGGTTGAGATCAGTGGTTTGATGGAGGGGTTTCAGTAGCGTAAATGGGATGGTAAGGTATAAGTGATGGTACAGCAATGGTGAGGGGCACGGAAAACAGAAAATCCCGGAGTCAACTTACCGCAAAGCTTCTTTGTCCTCATAAAGGGACTGCATTTTGTTGCCCTGTCCATGCAGAGGCACGCGAGTGCTCTGTTCTCTACACCACGAGTCTCCCCTACGCAGTTGTCGTACCTGCCCATTCGTAGTTGATGAATAGGTAGGCCTTCTGCAGCGCGTTCCAAATGGCAGCCATCTTCCCAGTTGCTGCAGCTCACCCGTGCGAAGTGCAGTCCCAGACACTCACAGCCCCACTGCCACTGCACGCTGCCCTCACGTCCTCTTCAGAGCCTGCCCTCCCCGCCCCCTCTGCTTCTTTACGCCGACCTCGCGATTCTCCGGACAGACGCCGTGTGAGTGATTGTTTGCGATTCTCTTCGTCGTTCATGTTATTTAAATAGAGACGTATCGGACTGTTAATCCTGAGAAAGGTCTTCTAGGCAATTAACATTTCAAGTCTAAGTGATTCAAGAACTTTTCTAATGAATTACCCAAACTACGTAATAAATTCAGACCATAATATAAATATTCTGATGTATATGTGATTCTACAATGCACATTCGAGTAACAAAATTGTAAGAGAACACGAGACGCACTGAAAAGAAAGTATTTGAGATGCTGAGAGAGGCGCCAGTGTATTTCCACATAGGTCCCCTACTTGCAAAGAGTGCACAAAGAATAAATTATGAACCTTAAATTGTTCGATTTGAAGGACAGATAGAGATTGATTGTTACTTAGCATATTATGTATTGGCAATGCAACGAAAATATCAATTTTACATATAATGTAAGGTTTTATAACAAATGGGAGCTGTGTTTCAACCAAAATTGTAAAGAGATATTTGCACCTAAGAGCAGAAATCTCACAGACACATTAAATCATCATTTAAGTTAGTCATTATGTTAAATTATCATTTAACATAACTTTTACAAATTCTGAGTAATTGTGTAATAAAATTAGAGGTGAGAAAATTGTTTGGAACCGTGCTGCTAGCTGAAGAAATTATGAAATTGGGATGGAAAGAAGAATCTGGAAAGAGCCGTGAACTTAAAACATGTTTATGAGTAAATAAAAAATATTTATTTTTATTACAATATTGTTTTTTATAATTATGATTTCACTATTGGTTTTTGTAATTAAAATTATATTGAAAATTTTGATCTAATGTTTATGTAAAATCATATAATATATACGAACAAATATGTTTGATAATACAAATTGTAGATGACATTTGACGTAATTACTTTGAAATAAAATTAACTAATAGAATTAGTGAGTAATAATTGAATTAGAAAAGTATAGTACATGTTCAAAGAAATAATGTCTTTACTCAACCTATAGGTCAATATAGCGAACAACCATGTAATGTAATTACTTTTTTTTAGTGCGTATTTTCATTGTAAAAAAACTGCCAGGAAACTCACTTGCAACGCCATGAATGGTATATCTATTTTCTCATTATCATTTAACATGACTGTGTGAAACCGTGCTGCAACTGAATAAATTAGGAAATTGGAATGAAAAGGATAATCTGGAAAGAACCGTAAATGTACAAAACTTTTATGCATGAACAAAAATAATATTTATTTTGCAATTAGAATTATTATTATAATATTAATCCTTTAATAATTGTGCTATTAAAATTATAATGAAAATGTGATTCGTAATGTTAATGTAAAAGCTCATTAAATATAGACAGACATGTGTTTTATAATATATATAATTTGCTTGCAACACCATGAATGATATAATAATAGAAGTCGGCTGATGAGTTATTCAAGAAGGGAACGTTGCCCATTGAGGATTTTGAAGCCAATAGCGCCCGCAGTGAAGGGAGCGAGAGTTACAGAAAACGAAATGGCGCCCAAACAGTGGTCCGCGGTCGCCCTGAGGCAACCGGCTGCTGAAAGTAAATTACTTTCTAAATTTCGTACTGTAGTCACAATCCTTTTATCGTGTGGTTTCTTGATACCGAAAAACAGGTTTTTACTGAAACATTTGTTTGACAATCCATTTGTCAGCCCGCTATAATTGCTGAGGTCGCTAATGCTGAAGGGCCATAGCTTCCTTGGCTCGAAGAGTCGCAGGTTCGAATCCCGTCTTGGGAATGGATGTTTGTGTGTGTCCATGATGACCTTACGTGCTCTGAATTGTAGGAATTCTATAGCGGTACTGTTGACGTAATTTCATGAAGAAATAATGAATGTCATCTCCGTCAACTTAATGATAAATATATTAATAACTAATGATATTAAGTTGTCGGAAATGACTTGCATTATTTCTTACGTGATTTACCACATTTCCCCTTACAGTTAAAACAATGGCAGTGGCCGCTATATGACCAAGTTGTTGATAATCGACAAAAGAATCCTATTGTCTGGAGGTGGTCTACCCTAACGCGCAGGATTTTGTTCGTTGTGGAAACTGCCGAAGTCAAAACAGATATTTTAATTTTTAGGGCACTTATAATAAGTCAGATATTTAATTATTCTTACTTTTTAACTCAATAGTCCAATTTTTATTAAAACCTCTAAAAATTGCTAAAAAGTTAACAAAAGTACGGAATTCTACAACTGCAACCCTTTAGCACATAGTTGCCAAATGTGAACGGCTCAGAGCCTTTGTTTCAATGCCCTTCCGCGAACTGTTATGAACACGTAGAGTCATCCTTGCGACGGCAATTCGTCAGGAAGGAGTTCCGCCCCATATAAATCAGTTTCTCTTCGTCATTGTGTGCTAAACTTTACACCTTTCAGTATGGAGTTTGCAGACTGCCTTATCAGGTGTTTTTCTTCGTTTTTTTTACGTTCTCGCTAACAAAGTAAAGAACTGAAAAATAAAAATTGATGTGAATTCATATAATTATTTTATTATTCACATTATTCAAATTATTCATATAATTTTAGAACCTGAATATTAACTTTGAGATTAATTGAGAGAAAAACACCAGTCCTACTCTCATTATTAGACCACGTTTTGAACAAAAAGCATATTGTTACACCCAACAACAAATATTTTCAATTTCTGACTACTGCGGTGGAGAGAAAGATATGTAATGCGTGATTTTTTGGCAGAAAAACTTATTACATTGCTCTACCAAGGAAAAAGTGGATAAATCCAGATGATAAATTTAGGAAAAATCCTCTGACACGTAATGTACACAGAATCCGTTTGTGGGCCTTAGATACCGGAAAATCGATTATCGACAAATGTCCGTCCGCCTGTTTGGGAACAACCCTAGCGGCAGTCGTTTAGTCAATTCAGTCAATTTTGAGTCAATCGTTCAGTCAATTTTCTCCAAAATTGACATTTTCCAATTCCAATTTGTAATTGAATTTGAAAATGATATTATAATTTTTGGGATGCCCTTGGGACATACTCAGACTTTCCAAAAAAATGGTTCCAATGCTTAATCTTTGCAGCAACACTTTGCTGTTGAATAGTGTGATGGACTTTTAAGAAAATGGTGTAGGTCTCGTGTTTTTTTTTAAACCCGAATTTTTTGATAATTACACTTTTTAAAAGTATTTTAGGAGTCATTCTACTACTAAAGCATTAAAGTTAGAGATTTTTAATTGTATAAACAATTTTTTTCAAAAACGGCACTACGTTTTTTTATTAAATTTTGAACTCGTATAGCATATAAGACGTTTAAGAAAATAATGCAGGTCTAGTTTTTGTTTATTATTTGTATTTGTTTAAATTGCAGCGAAAAAGTGCATAAATCCAGATAATCCTATAACAAGTAATGTACACAGAATCCATGGTTTGTGGGGCGCAAAATATGAAAACATTTTCGTGTCAGTCAACAATTACAATTATGAAGAGAAACATTTATTTCTTAGTGAAATCTGTTCATCAAAAACCGCTATGTATATAGCTGTAGGAAAAAGCATAAACTATATCTGGCCTTTGCAATTAACAGTAAAAGTCAGATGTGTTCCAACGTTGTAAGTGCAATTCGCTCTATTCTACAAGAAATATAAAGAAAAAAATTAGATCAATTTTTGAGAAAAGTTCCCAAAAATTTAAGATTTTGAAAATGTATGATTGATTTGTTTGCGTTAGTCTCGATCAGGTGCTTTGTTGAGTAGCTGCGCCGCCCTGCAACCTCTGGGCGGCAGCACTGGACGCCGCAGGTGTTGGCGTGGGTGGTTGCCAGCTGGCTCTGGCCGGTCGGCGGACGGCATCGGCTTCCCGGCGCCGCCACCAGGCTGCGCCTCAGACCTCGCACTGGCGGCCGGGCGCCTCGCCCGCGGCGCGCCGGCGCCCTCTGCCGTGGCTAGCACAGAGGCCCTCGCGAGCGCAGTGGTGCTTCAGAGGCTCTCACAAGCGCCAGAAATTACGCCTTTCTCAACGCTCACTAGATGCCCAGATCATTCCCGAATTTCAGGAGAAACGTGTCACATAGACCTTCACATAAAATGTCCGTACTCGAGGCACTTAGGACATTCATCTTTGCACTCAAGGCGCCCTCCCATGTTTCCAATGACTGTGGTCAGCCCTTCATCGCACCGGGTTCCTCGCCCTTTTTGTGGCCATAAATCCGCCCACACACTTTAACATCAAAGATATATGACGCCGCTGTCGGCACCCTTGTGCTGTGCCTCGTAATTCGGACTAGCCTCTGCCCTAACGGTTCAATTTGCCAGCCCCGGAGTGTCGCGAAATAAACGTCTGCGTTCCCAGAGCTGGAGTGCCGTTGCATTACAATGACAAGAAATGTGCATGTAAAAGGCGTGAGGAATATTTCAAAAAATTACGTTTTCCTATCTTTTGAAAAACAAAAGAATACAGCAAGATGACTTAAGTTACCTTAAAGAGTGCATTTAGCATAATCCGTACAACACGTTTGAAGAAAAAAATTGAAGTCCTTTTTGAGAAAATGGACTTTGAGTGTGTCTGAAAAAGCAGAAATGTGACCTCATTTTCAAAGAAAATAGTCGATTTTTCGAGTAACTTAAGATGACATCAATTAAAGTACATGCGCATGTAAATGCAATAATGCGAAACTTCTCTAATGCAGATATTAATGATGTGACAGTATTAATTTTTTTAAACAAAAGAATACAGCTAAATAATGTTGATCTTATCTTATAAAGTGGATTTAGCACCATCCCTAGCAATTGTTTTAAGAAACTAGTGGTGCTAAAACAGCACGAAGTTTGTCATCCCTACTTACACTCAAAATTAAGCGAAAAGTTCTCAAATTTTAGAAACAGTGTACATAACCTTATTTCAAAATCTATCTTTAAGAAACAGATTTCATCAATCTCAGAAATCAGCTCTATCTTAATTATTATAATTGAAGAAAGACTGGGAACATGTTTTGAACATTTAAGATTTTTGAACAACCAGCATTTATAGCAAATATGATACCTGTACCATTTTCTTAACGTCCTTCACACTTTCCAACAATAAATTTTAATTAAAAACATATGGAGCTATTTTTTTTGAAAACTTTGAAATGTCCAAGAGATTCAAGTATACACTCAAAAACAAAATACTTTCGCACACCAAAATTAAAATATTGGTTTCAAATTTAAGGGGACGCGTCATCAGCGTGATAGATTGAGGAATATCAATTTTGGAAAAAAGTAGCTGAACAGTTTATCCCCTAGCGTTGTTCACAGGCAGACGGGTGGACAGACCGCCATCTTTCTATACTTCGGTATCATGAACCAAAAAAACGAGTTTTGTCCACATCAGGTGATAGATAGTTTTTTCTAAAATTAAACAACTGCATTTAACTACTTTTTCATTTTCAGGCCCCTGTAATACAGGGGGGGGGGTTGTATCACAAAGCCTAGAACCAGCAAAATTGGAATAAAATGTTGAAAAAATCTCATCCTGCAGATATAGGTGGAAGCAACATTTATTTTAGGCTTTTGTCGCAAAATTAAACGTTTTAAGACCCCAAAACACTTCGTGTAGGCGTTATTTAGATATGTAGATTTTAACAACTCTGCCCTACTGTTGGGGATGCATTTAATATGAATATTTAGACTAAATCATTGATATTTTTAAGTCAAAGTGCAATTCGTCACATCTCCATGAAATTTTCTATCATTCAGAGACTGCATTTATAAAGATTGGTTGATTGTGAGAGCCGAAAAACTCGTCTAAATTACTGAAATAGTGTTGGAGACGATGTGTGTTGGTTTGTTCGATTTCGATAATTTCCAAAACAGTTTGACCGATCTGCGCGATAGTTGGCACATGTACGTGATTTTACCCGGAGAAATATGTATGCTGTTCATTTTCTTGTAACTTAACTTGATAACCTTGGCACCCAAGAAAGCGCTTCAGTTTAATGCAATTACCTGGGCTTAATTGTTGCTGGGAGTTGCGTCAACGCTTGCGATGAATAGAGAGAGCCAAAGAGAGTCCGAAGGAGCAGCGTGCTGCATGGAGTGAGAGGAGAGAGGAGAAAAAGCAGGGGAAAGATAGAGAAGCGAAAAATGAGAGAGGCAAAAGGGAAAGAGGAAAAGGTGAGGGTGAGTAAAGAGAGGGAGTTTTTTCACACTTAATACTATATCAAAGTGGATGGAAGAGTATGAGAAGTGCTCTGTAGATTTATTTCAGAAGAGTTATTTTTTTATTGTGAAATATATCTTTAGAAATGTACTTTCTGTTAAGAAGGAAGTATGATTAAGGGAGACACTGCCCTCCGTCTTCCTCTTTCTCTATTCGTGAAAATGTTCTACTAGTTGCTAGCAAATACATGAACTTACATGACTCATCCTTTGTCAGACCATTTGACCAAAGCTGGGGCTGTCGGATGCTGCGACGGACCGCGCTACCCTCCTGTATTCTATTCCTATTGTAATTTATTTAAATTGAGAAACCAAACTTTCTTTACACTAAGTTTTTCTCTTCTCTTCCACATGGCATTCTTCAAACAACGTTTCACCATTTGTTGTTGCACTTACAACTAAATCTTTATGTACTAATTACTTGGCTGAGGCATTTTAAGCATCCATTACTCTCCAAACTATTTTTCTCTATACTATTTCATTCACTAAAATTTAACTTTATAACACCAACAGTGTAAACTAACACAAACACATGAATTTGACTTAAAGTAATTCTAGCCATTAGCCATCAATAATTGTTAGTCCGTTAACTATTTGTAAGGTTTTATGGTTTAAAACATTATTTACCCATTTCATTCACTTCGTTTTCAGCAATATGGTATTACTGTAAAAATATCTTTAATTTTGAGTGGGCCCCGAATCGGAAGACAAAACTTGGAAAACTATTTCTGATTCACTGACTATACTACAATGAGTTTCACTTCAGCATCACCAATGTATATCTTAGGTGCAGTACATCTGTTCGTTGCTGTTCACACTGACATCGTTAAGATATCTTTCGCTGAATCATGCAAGCAACAAATGTAAATTCCTTTTTTTGGGTCGGCATCTTTTCCTACGGCTCTTCTATCGTCTCTGTTCAGGGTATTTTGGTCACATGTAGATTAGGTATAGGGTTTTATGAAGAATTTTGTGAAATAAATGGACAAAGAGAACCAGAATATTCAATTATTACAATTTAAAATGAAAGAAAGAAATTTAAAAAAGGAATATTTTGGCACAAATTAAAGAAGTAATTTTCATTGGGCCTCAAATCCGTTACTTGATTAAAGATATTACCTTTGATTTGAGAAATATGGAAAAGGTAGTATATCAGTGGTCACAATCGGATTACACCCATGACCCACAAATTGGAGAGGATTACGGATGTGAACACACAAGATGAAACAAATCAGGACCCGCTGTGCTCGTACCAAACCAACAAGAATTCCAGAACATTGGCATGGTGGTAATGTTGGCGTATCGGACTGTTAAACCATGTTGGCGGGTTCAAAACTCGATCGAACGCGGTGATTTTAAGGCGCGAAAAATTCTTCTGCGCCTTTCTTAGAAGAAGTAAAGCCGGTTTCCGCACTGCTGCCACGACGCTTTCGCCGATGCGCGATAAGGAAGTGCAGACTCTTTGGCGCGAAGACGCGCCTGCGCCAGCACCAGTGGCCCCACCGGCGTCAACGAAAGCTCGCCCTTTGATCGCAGGAGCGCCGCGTCTGCTTCGCCCTGGAACTTCGCCATGGCCGAAACGAAAGGAAGTCGGCGGTGAAACAGAATCGGACTGTTTTCATTAGCAGAACGCTGTCCCCGCGGGCTCTGTACCTTTACATATTTCCCCTCTGTACGTCCTTTAACCCATTCCCGGACATAGGCCGCTTGCTCCGGGTTGGTAGTAAAACCACTTCCTTAATTAGAGAAAAGAGAACCCGTTCTAAGAGATACTGCGAGGGTACAAGAAGGAATTCCGTTATGCCCTCCACGTCACAAAACCCAACTACAAATCACATGCCTATCATGCGTTTCGAACCACCACCCAGCCTTAGTACCAACGTCACTTGGGGAACTCAACTGCCTTGGAACTACACAAGGCCGACTCAAACAGATATTTGCATTTCTAAGCGTGTTACGGATATGAAACTTAACGAGTTTCAGAAAGCTAATATATAGTAGTTTTTAATTTTTTTATTTTCAATTCTGCTAATTTACAATCTGCTGGGCAATCAAAGCTAAATATGTTGCCGACGCGTATTTGTATACGTGAGATATTTTAATTCTAGAATAAAACGAATCAAGCCACAAACTGAACTACCGCAGGAATTCGCACACGTGAAGTACGACGTTTCAACTATGAATGACTCGAGTAAGTAAGACCTCAAACGATATCTCGATCGCCTGAATCGTCACTGAACGTATGTACGGAGTTGACGGATACTTCTATGTTACGGAAGTGACGGTTGAGAGAGGAGGCCTCTACAAGGAGCGAAGAAGGTGTTTGTAAGTCAGGTCTACTCGATCAATTCCATCCACTTCTGCCTGATTTTAGAAAAAAAATCATGCATCGTCCTTTAAAAGAATGCACGTGAAAACCACTGCTTAAAATTTTGTAGCAATAAAATCTTGAAATCCTCCTATTACGAGCATTCTCACCTCGCTGTCTTAAATATATACAATTCCGAACATTCTGCCTTGTTCACCTGTGTTTTGGGGTTTTCCTGGACTGGTACGAGAACTATATTTGCTACTTATGCAATCAAATTTAACCTTACTCATTTTTTTTCTTGGCGAAACAATCGGGTGGCCGAAAGGGAAGCAGCGTGCTGCCTCTCAGGCTAACAAAAAGTGAACGGAGCATTTGCTGTGAAGCAGGGGGTCGAGGGAAAGTTAACGCTGGTTGCCGTCGGAACGATCCTCTGATCGTGTCTGCGTCGCTCGCCTTGACAAGTGTGGTTGTTAAACTATGAAATGAGTTATTAAATATTAAACTTTATTTAATACAGTAATAAAGTATTGACAGCAACTGAGTTTTAACGTATGAAATAGATCAAAAACGCGAATGAAATCATTTCCGCATGTGCTTTAAGAATATCCCTACATTGCACAAACGTACCTTCATCGCGTATATTCACTATTTGTACGGAATGCGTACCCACTTTCCTCGTATTTAACCTACTTTTGAACAATATATAAATCAATAAAGATAATTTTGCCTCTTACTTTGAAAGATTGTGCAAAGATTCATTGACGCGAGTTTCTTTCCACCACGTTATACGTGACCATGTCGTTCACTACTCATTTGCTAAATATCTGTGTTTTGGAAAACGCTCATGATGGCGCAACAGGAAGGGCGCTTTCACGGTCAATGTTGAAAAGGCGAAAAATCCGGTAGGACGTATCCGTGTCGCGAAGGAAATTGAAATATGCAGTATATTAGTCTGGTGCGAAAAACAGATTATTCTAATAAAAATAAGAAACTTACTCCTTGGAACCGACTTTCTCGTGCGCCAGTAACAAGGCGGGTTTTCTGTTATTTTCTAAATCGTTTCGCTAGTTTCGTTGCCGTACCACCAGATGGATAACTGCATCTGCAACTAGGCCCAATAACATATCCTGGGTTAGTTTTGTTTCGATTTTTTCTATAAAATTCTACTTTAAGTATTGCAGCTAACAATTTGGGTCCTTCTTCTCAACCCGACATTAGTTCGAAATAAGGATAAAATATGACATGCGAAATTTTTCGAAAACGTTGTACATGCTTCTTTGGAACTTATCTTTAATGGAATAGATTTTGGTGAAGGCGATGTATTCCTGAGGAAATTGATTCATTCATTCTAAAGTTATTCTACCAAAAGAGAAATGAAAAGTATAATTTCAATTTTCGAGCAATATGATGTTGATTGTGGGCAACTTCCGTCTGCCTGAACCCCGACGCCACTGACAGGCGGCGGCCGGTGCGTGTGTTGCGTCGTAAGCCAGCGAGCGGCGCGAGGCGGGGTCGGGCGCCTTGGCAGCGGGGCGGGCGGAGGAGGGGCGGCGAGGGGCCGCTGCCAAATATCATAACGTGGCGATCGCCCGCGCGTCAGGCACACAACATAAACTAGTGGCGTCCGCGCAACAACGCGCCGCGCCACCCGCGCCCACGCCACGCCACTGCCCGTGCAGGGCCCCTCCCGCCCCGCTCCGGGGCCCGCCCGCGAAGGGACCGCCTCGGCCTCACCCTCGCCGCGGGCCTACTCTCCTCCCCGCCATTGGTTGATTGGTACAGTGCATTCTGCTCGTCAACTGCTCAGGTGATGTTAGTCCGTAAGCGAAGTGATTTTCATGACGAGATGTGGTAGTGATCGCCTCCCAAATGATTGCGAGACCGGCCCCGTTCTATCATGGCGGCTTGCGAGATTTCTCCGGACAAGATATCTCCCCATGCGGCACACCGCCCTTACCGGGGGGGACTTAGCTTGTGAGCTTCCTGACGTGTGCTGCACGTAAGTGTTTGAAGTAATGGTCAGTAGCAACAACAAATCACAAAAAACACATTGTTTCATCACAATTCTTACATCCTCTCGTATGCCTTACAAGGAAAGATGATTGCATGGAAAGAAGAGCTCGCATTTAGTGCAGAGAGTGATAATGCAGAGAAAACTAATGAACCAGCTTGATCAATAAAAAGGGAGCTTTCCACAAAGTAACTGCACTCATCAAATGCATATTTTAAATCGACAACCTGAATAAATAAATTCATCAAATTTATCGTAATAATCATACTGATATTGGTCAAAAATTGATAAACCAAAAGTACGGCGCAAATTATAAAACAAAATGTGTGATACAGTTACGCTATCTTAGAATGAGGACAGAAAACTGATATCTCCGAGTCCCTCAGGGCAAGTGTCGTTGAGATCCAGGTCTCCACGATGACAGCTTGTGTCGCGTCTGTGGTATGGGACAGCACGGGATTGACCGCTTGAAACGAGTAGGCAACGCCGCCGAAGCTAGAGGTTCGTGCCTTCGCAATGTTAAACAACCCTTACGAATGTGATCAGCCCATTTTTGTCTCACTTGCAAAGCGACACCTGGACACAGCGAAACAGGGCATTTTTCAATTTGAAAAACATGATTTCAAACATTGGAAATATTGCTGCAATATCTCGATTATGGAAATGACATTGAAGAAAGGATATACTTTTAACAAAAAAGTATTTTATGATTATCTGGGGATTGTGCAAAAGTAAACATGAGCCATCAGAGATACGCGTGAATTCAGTTTCTAGAGACATTGTTATATTTACTTGGGTGTGTAGTTGCTTCAGAAAAGTATAAATCTCTTGCTACTCGTGCGCGCGATAACCATCACATAATTCCCATCTGGAACGGCGGAACTGTTTATCGGTGTAAATAAGCAATCAGGCCCTACTCGGTGTAGTTTGCATCGATTCCAAGATTCATAGTTGCGCGCAGCAGTAATTATGACCGAGAATGTAGCCGCGCCTAGGAGGAAAGAAGAATGCTTCCCTAAAGTACCTGGCAAACTCAGATTGCAAAAAGCATTGGATTCCATTTAAAAGAGGATTGTCTCATCGGTGGACACGTCGCTGTCGCGGTTGCGGTCGCGGGTGTGGCGGGCGGTGGGCCGGCGGGCGCAGACGCGACGACACGGCGAGTCCTGCCGCTGGCGCGCCGCCCGCCCCGCGTCGCCCCCCGCCCCAAACCCGGCTCCGCCCACCTCGTTCA
>BOPP01000127.1:127994-152987 GCA_017312745.1 Gryllus bimaculatus | reverse complement strand
AATCTTTATGTACTAATTACTTGGCTGAGGCATTTAAGCATCCATTACTCTCCAATACTATTTTTCTCTATACTATTTCAATTCACTAAAATTTAACTTTATAACACCACAGTGTAAACTAAACAAACACATAGAATTTGACTTTACGAGTAATTCTAGCCATTAGCATCAATAATTGTTAGTCCGTTAACTATTTGTAAGGTTTTATGGTTTAAAACATATATTTACCCATTTCATTTCACCTTGTTTTCAGCAATATGTATTACTGTAAAAAATATCTTTAATTTTGATGGGGCCCGAATCAGAAGACAAAACTTGGAAAACTATTTCTGATTCACTGACTATACTACATGAGTTTCACTTCAGCATCACCAATGTATCATCTTAGGTGCAGTACATCTAGTTCGTTGCCTGTTCTACACTGACATCGTTAAGATACTTTCGCTGCAATCATGCAAGCAACAAATGTAAATTCCTTTTTTTGTTGCGTCGATCTTTTCCTACGGCTCTTCATCGTCTCTGTTCAGGGTATTTGGATCACATGTAGATTAGGTATAGGGTTTTATGAAGAATTTTGTGAAATAAATGGACAAAGAGAACCAGAATATTCAATTATTACAATTTAAAATGAAAGAAAGAAATTTAAAAACAAGGAATATTTTGGCACAAATTAAAGAAGTAATTTTCATTATTGGGCCTCAAATCCGTTACTTGATTAAAGATATTACCTTTGATTTGAGAAATATGGAAAAGGTAGTTTGGCTTACATTGAAAGATGAATGCGACAATATCTTGGGAAATGTAATGTCTGGAATTAAGAAACTGAACACCACCTGGACTGTTACTAGTCAATGTGGTGCAACATGTCCTGGAATTACAATCCCATTTGTATTTCCTCACACCAATTCTTGGAGAGGTGATTGACAGGAATGGTGAACGATTTCACTAACTGCCATGGAAAGACAATATCATGGAAGATGGTCACCAAAGCTCGATGCGCTCGACTCGCCTTCAAAAAGTATCACCATCCACCCACAAAGGAAAAGTTTCCAAGAACAAATCCTTTGTCGGCGCTATGGTGTAATGGTTGGCGTATCGGACTGTTATACCCATGTTGGCGGGTTCAAACTCGATCGACGCCGTGGATTTTTAAGGGCGAAAAAATTCTTCGTGCGCCTTTCTTCAGAGAGGAAGTAAAGCCGGCTGGCCCATGTAGTAGATTTACTTGCATGTAAAAGAGCCTAAATGACGCCTCTGAGCTAAAATTCAAGTCACATGTTCGTCGCCCAAGAAATATCTCCTTTCTCCGCTACTTGGTGAAAGGAGCGTAGCGAAATTTGCGTGGTCAGGCAGAAGAGTGGGCCTGATGGCCCGAGTCTCGCCACGTAATTAAGGCATTAATTCAATTCAATACCTATTCAATATAATTGACAATCAACTCGATAAACAAAAAAACTAGTGATATTCCGAGAAAAAATAAAATGGCGCGCAATTCGTTTTGCCCGTTTGAGCAAAGGGGTTAGATGGGTCTGCATTTTCCTGTAGCTTCCTGCCGTGTATGCAGAACATCGGCGCCGCGCGCAGACCTGAGCAATCGCACGCTTCGGAACTCGCTCTGCGGAGACAGGGTAAATATTCTTGTACGCGACGCGCGATAGAGTTCTAGCACATTGGTGATTAGGAAAAAGCTTAAGGAGTGGTATTGTAAAGGCATTATCAGATTGAACTACATTCACATTTTATTTATAATATATACACAGATACAGATTTATTACAAAAAATGAATATCATAATTCAAAACTAGTTTTTTAAAACAAAAAAATATTGAAACGATTTAAAATGTAGTCAAAAATACAACTTACACGGAAGGGCTGTCTTGAAAAGATTCTATCGGGCTCCCTGCCCCCGTGGCCAAGGAATGCAATGGGAAGATTTCGTGGACGTACGTGTGATTACTTGAAACAGGGTGTTCCTAATCTCCTAATCTTCCCTACACACGCAATTGTGTCGAGAATTATATTCTACTCTTCATTGCAATGAATTATTAGAATGGTATAATTGATTTCGTTCAGTCGTTTTCATATCTTACCTGTAGAATTTTAATACAAAGAAACCACTTTCAATTGAAGACTAGAAATAAAATAGGATGTACGTGCCATTTTCATACTTTCGACAAAAATAAGTTTATATTTATTTCACTTGAAAAAATTGCTTCAAATTGTTCTGTTACGCATTAAACTCTTTTACATTAGTAACAGTAATTAAACAATAATATATTTTCATAGTTCATTAATGAAATATTTTCAAAGTGCTATAATTCTCTCTGACCAAAGTACCAGATATATTAATGTAAGAAGCAATCAAAGTGCCAAAGTACTAAAATGCTAATGTTATCACTTCTTTACAAAGTTATTGAAATCACATATACATGGAAGATTAAAGTTGGGACGAGCATTACTGTGATTTGAATAACTCAAATATTACTTATTTTAGTGATGTCTTTATAAAACAGAATATGATGTTTGACTAGAATAAATACGGTCATTCTCGTCAGTTATTTCTTGTTTTGTTGTCATACTTTAGAGTAGGTTAATACGGAAGATGTCAATATACTATTATGTCTTTAAGTGCGTTTCTGCGGGAAACGTTGCAGTTAGCCCTGCATTCTACGGCTTGGAATGTTTTCTTGACATGGACTACTCCAAGCGCTACTGTAGAAACTTTCAGGTATTGTGCTTCAGATATTTCGGCAGCTTGCTTAAAGTCAACGAACTTGTTTTCCTTCATCTCATTCAAAGCAAAAGAGGTCTTCTGCTTTACACCATGATAGGTTCTAAATCTGCTGGCACAATTCATTATGACGCACAATTTGTGAATAATTTACCTATAGGTCTATTGTAACATAGTAGTTTATCTACAAAAATAGTAACTTTTAAACAACTTTCTAGCAATGAATACATCTTCAGTAACTTGAAAATCAGCATGTGCTATTTTGTCAGTTCCTTGCCCATGTTATGCCAAAGATTCATCACACTTTTGCAATCGTGTGAAACATCCAAGAGGTTTAAAAAAACAACTTGTTGAAAGTCCAGAGGGAAGGCACGCTACTTTGCATTGGAGCTCTGAGCCTCTTTGTAAAGTCTATCTTTATCTCTGATCTAAAGTCTAGATTTATCTGCTTTCAAATGGTGGCGATTCAATTTCTCTTGCAAAGAAGTTACACAGCTACAGCAATCTCAGCTAAATAACGGTCACCTACAGACAGGTCTTACCGATATGAGTCCTAGTAAATAACTCTGTTACTTATCATGATCTACTTTATATTCGTACAGATATTGGAACAACTGCTTTCTTTGCAAGTATGATAAGGATATGCACGTATTACATTTGCAGCTCAAAAATGCCTTTGGCTTTTTTTAGCTGAAACAACGCTCTAACTTGACTAGCGTATTCTTCCCCATTTCGCAACTTATTTTTAACAGATTGTTCTTTCTTCATTATTATAACTTCGTTTGTATTTGTTATTATTACTATGTTCAGGCGTAGTACAAATGTGAGACAAAAAATCACTAGTAAACATAATATTTTCAAGCAGCTTCAGCTTTCAAACACGTTCTCTCAACGCAAGTGTCTAAATAGGTTTAGTACATTGAACTTACCCTTCGGAGCGCTGGCGCTTTAATCGAATACGTTAAACCTATTGGCACATACACTTTCTACTACCTTTAATACTATAACACTATACACCCCATAACACTATCAAAACTTCCACCTGGAATTTGATTCCTAATAATGTTATAGGGCTGGTCTCATTCATATTATTGTGCTGAAAAGTAAATTTAACAGAAACGGCACTTACATCCTTTTTTACTTGATATCGTCTATTACACTATAATGTGTGAGAGTTGAACACCAGCAGTATTAAGTGTATACATGTACAGATCCAGGTATTTTGTACTTCAATAGAAATTAGGAAGTGCGAACTACCCAAGCACTTTTTTTCTTAATTTGCAAACAAGAGAAGATCGGACGCCGGCTCTCCATATTTTCATCATACTCATTAAGCAGCGACTTGTGCCTGCCGATTTTCTGTCTTACGCGCACATTGATCATTAACGCCCAGCGAGAACACTGATAATCCGCTTCTGTCATGGTTACGTATCGAAAACACAAATTTGTCTGGAAGATGAGATTGTCTGTTGCCTGTCAGTCTTCAAAATGAACCTGGATGCTGGCCACGAATAGAGATGACTGCTTAATAGAGGGAACACGATTAAACGGTAAAATCAATTGGTTCCTACAAAACAAGTCCATGAATGCAGGAGTTCGCTTCAGCAGATTTCACTAGTGCCGCGCTCCCTCTCTAGGAGGCCTTGGCTTTAGTGTCCTGCGCCGCCTTCCGGCCGTACGCGCGCTGATAGAAGTGCGAGAAGAGGAGGACGAGAAAAACGGATTGCGGCACCAGAATCCGCGGCACCAACATCGGGTAGTCGCAGGGGTTGGACACGAACAGCTGCGCCAGATGCAGCCCTACCACCATCTGCTGAACCTGTAGAGAACATTTTTATTTCAAAGTACAAGTATTTTCTGTTTTACGAGGGTACGTGCAAAGTCGAGACAACAAGTTTTTTTTTCAAAGAATTATTATCGGATCATATAATTTTGATTGGTCGCGTGAAAGAAATTCACTACTACTTTTTTAAAGTACATCTGTCAATACTTTTGCATGCAACTTTCTGTTCTTGAGAATAGACGGGGCAAGCAAGTTTATCGATTTTAATATGAACTTGCACCCTACATACAAAAATTGTCGACATGAAAAAACCCGTTCCGGAGGCGCCAGGATGTGCTACAATCATTTAAATGACTGACACTGATGCTGACAGTTGTCATAGATGGAATACGAGCTACTTACCAGTTGCAGCTGTGTCACGTACTTCTTCCACCAGATATTATGAGGATACACTGCCGCAATGAGGTAGTAGGTGTACATACAAGTATGTACGAACGTGTTGATCAAACCCAAAAATGTCGCGTGGCCTCCTATAAAATACAATACAATTTGAGAAAACGACACCAGTTCAAAGCTTATTTTAATATGTAAGAAATTGAGTTTATAGACTGAGCTTATCTGTCTGGGTTGTTGTTGTTTCACATGAAAATCGATGAATATAAAGTAAGTAATGTTTGACATGTTTTAATATATCAGTGTTTGAATATTTTATTATTATGAGTTGATTTTTTTTACAATAGTGCCTTTCACAATTTCACTTAGCTGTCGCATATCTATTCCATTTGGACACACCGGCTGATGTTGAAGTGATTCTGCAGTGATGGTTCTGCGGTGTTTCTGAGCGGGAGTTCCTTGAGTTTCTGGCCCCACAGGGGCAGGATTATCGACACTAGCTAGGAATTCAGTCGCTGTCCGGTGGAGACTTCTAGCGTCCGGATGCTCTGATCGGTAGTTTTCCGTGGTTCCTCCGATCAACACCAGGCGAATGCCGGAGCAGTACCCTAACAATCGGACCAGGAGCCACGCGCGATCTTTCCTTCCCCTTGCTGGTTCTATCTTCATTCCTTACGTCCGCACACTTACACTTATAAGCACTACTATACCACTAAGAGCTTAAAGCTTGTATCCTCTGGGCCGTTCCCCCGTTGGTGGAAGGTACCTGGTTGGGAAAATCCCTGCTAGCTGACGTATAGGTCGTCGCCGAATCTCTACGTGCAGCGAGGGAAGATCATCCATAGTTCACACGACAACAACATTCAGTACACTTACGGGAAGAGTCCCCTTGGACTCTTAGCGCCCTGTATCACTAATCGACTAATGAATCAATCTAATTGGATTTATTTAGTAAAACCCAGTAAGAAAATGTGATGTATGGAGAAGAAGATCATCTGCGCACTTTTTTGTTTCCGAATCCCTTTCCGATTTTTAATCTATAAATAGTTGAAGATGAATAAAAGTAAATTGTACAGGGTGTGCGGGGAGAAAATTCGAAAGTAAGCTATTATAGCAATTTTAAGAATATATTGTCTAATAAACTACGTGGATATTCCGAACGGCTAAGCTTCAATAATCACTCAAACGTTGTCTTAAAAAAGTGATTTATAGGCAAAAATGTGCAATTTTCGTATGCGTAGAATTTCCCCAGAAACATGTAAATTGTTTATTGTTTATTTACAAAAGAAATGCACATATTTGTTCAGAAATAAAGATTATGTGAGAAATATAGGATCAAGCAGCGTTCAACTACAATCCAGAAGTAGATAATTGTGCCAACCAACAATCCAAGAATTGTTCCAACAGTATCAATTAGGAAAATGAAAATAATTCGTGTGTGTTGTAAGGCGTATTAATGTTCTGGCCGGGATAAGACAGATATCATTTTAATATCAAAATTGTTAATGAAATAACAGGTAACTAGATTAATCAACGTTAACTAATTTTTGTTTAATTCAATAGCTCTATTTAATCATTTAACATGATTGCAGGCTCTGAAACCAATAAAAAATTAGTGCTATGAAGTTTCATTCAAACAGACTCATGGACCTAGCGGAGTTTTCAACAGCACACCCTGTATGGTCGGCGGTGTTCCCAACGATAGCCAAGAGTCATCTGATTGCTGAAACTATCAAGGGAAATGAAGGATATCCATTGTATCGCCGGAGATCAGTTGTAGACAATGGGTGATCGGTAGTTGTTAAGGTAAAAGAACAAAAATTTAATGTAGATAGTCATTTATGTGCCAAAAACTCCAAAAGCCGACACTCGCTAAAATTGTCCAATACGTTTGAGGCTCACATCAACGCGAAACATTCTAACTAAATCCAATCAATGAAGTACAAATGTAAATATGTTTGCAAAGTTAGCCATGTGGCTCTATTCGCTGTATAAATGCAAATGACGAAGTTTCTCAGTATCATATCTGTCGCTATATAAGCAGCAATGAAGAATTTTGGCGCGTCTTTTTCTTTGCGATCCACGAATGAACCCATACAGTAGTCCATTTGGCAGTTCATCCAGAAAATGGACAACGAGGGTGTAACACTCAAGGGAACGCGGCGTTCAGAGCGGCAAGACCACCGTCGGCCACTATTAAAAGTTTCTTCCCAGTTTGACAAAATGTTTTCGCTCGCACTTTGCTGTATGCGAGTTTGCCACGCTGTTACACATGGAACGCATCATCGAAATAGTTTCAGCGTCGAAAGCAAGGAACACCAGTTGAAGGGCATCCAAATGTGTTTGCTGGAGACGCTCGAGGTAGCATCTACACAGTACATCTGAATAACGACAAATATTATTATCTTCGATTGCTTTTGGTTATTGTTCGTAGTCCGACATTTTTCAACTACTGAGAACACTTGATAGACATCAGTGTGCAACCTGTCGTGAGGCGTGTCAACCACCACAGTTGTTCGAGAACGATTCGCATTAGATTGATACATTCGAGGATTCCGTCATATCTTTTTTACCGCATCAAATTCGCACATCGGTTGCAATTATCATGCCAACATGTTTCCCCGCGAATACGGAAGATTTGTTGGTAAGATACGAGGATGAAATGTCAGAGGATGTTTCTTATTGTGTACGGCGTACAACTTGAATCTTATACTACAAATGACTGCAGAAATTTACATTGAGACTTTCATTATGATAGAAGACTTGTATTTATTAATGGCAAATAAAGTATTGTTGTATTTGGTCATGACAGCACCCAATAGTCCTATTCGCTATTAACCACAAATTACAAAGAGAACAAGAGTATGACACTGAAGAATTGGTCGAAACAAATACAAACATCCCGACATTGAATATGACAACAAAGGAATGTGTACGATACTTCGATAGAAGCTGTGAATGTGGCTCTGGTGGATTTAACTTCGTTGATGCTCCCAGAGGGGTTGGATAACGTTTCTAATTTTTTTGCTAATGGCGAAGAGCAGATCGCAAAATGAATGTCCCTAGCGTTGGCATCATCAGGAATACCTGCGACTTTGTTAGAAGGCGAACGAACTGCACACTTTGCCTTGCAATTAACATTAAACATACAAATCAACGAAACACCAGGTTGCAACATCGCCAACACCAATGCAATTTCCAACATTCTACAGGCATGCAGATTGATCGTTTGAAATGAGTGGACGATGGATCATTTAGAGATCACTGGAGGCACTAGACAGAACGTTGAAAGATCTTTGTGACAACCGAAACATTTTTGGTGAAGCCATGATTTTGTTGTCAGGTGATTTAAGTCAGACTCTTGTACTTATTCCCCGAACAACTGTTGCTGACGAATTAAATGCAGGTCTAAAATCACCCAATTTGTGGTGGCACGTGAAGACACTCCGATTGACAATTAACATGCGAGTGTTTCTGCAACAAGTTCAAACTGAAATAGTGCTTTTGAAGCAGTAATTAGACATTGAGAATGGTGAAGTCACAGTTGACCCTTCGACCAGATTCGTCACATTACCCACATATTTCTGTCACTTCACACACTGGAAAGAGAAGCGTATTCATGTTGTTTCGAACATAGCGCAACAGTTCAATAATAGTAATTGGTTGCGTGATTAAGCAATATTGGCAGCGAAAACAAAGATGTCGACAATCTCAATGCGGTAATTCACACTTTTCTTCCGGGAGAGCTATTTTCCTTTAAATAGGTTGACACAGTTATAAATTAAAATGACGTAGTGAACTATCCCACAAAGGTTTTGAATTCACTGGCTAGACTTCACAATTTGCAATTGAAAGTAAGATCAGTTGTAATCATGATGAGTAAAATTAATCAACTCGACTTTGCAATGGAACAAGACTGGCTTTGAGAAAGCTAATAATTAACTCCATCGAGGCAATCATCATTAAACCAAAATACAAAGGAGAGGATGTTTTGATTCGCGTATACTGATGATTCCAACTGATTTAACTTTGGATTTTAAGCGTCTTCAATCGTGCGTCTGATGCGTCTGGCGTTTGCGATAACCATAAATAAATCGCAAGGCCAGTCGTTAGAAGTTTGCGAAATGTACTTGGCTTTCCATGTTTCGAACATGGACAATTATACTCGCGTGGTCACACCTCGGAAAAGTCATCTTTGTATATTTACGCTCCTTAAAACATGACAAAAAATATAGTTTATCAGAAAGCTATAAATTTATTAACTGTATTGTAACTATGTAGTATTAAATGTAGATGAAGAAATAATATTAATTTGTATTGTAAGCAAGTTTTATTTAATAACCACATTAAATAGTGATAGGTCGCAAAACCGCAAATTGTACGCAGTTACTCACTTGTTGAAATAATTATCTGTAACACAAAGATTAGGTAATCTGTCACGTGGTACAAATACGGGCCGAACATTGAATGTTTGTGTATATATGAATACGTTAAAACCAAAATTCGCTGATTTTAAAGTAAAATTTAATTTGATATTTTCATTTAGTTTTTAGTGTCTCTCTCATCTGTCTTTGCCTGATTTGTCTTACAGCGAAACATTTTTAACATATTACCTGCAAAATATTTCACACCAATCCAGCCTAGAAACACCATGTTACTGTGGTGATACAAGTGCAGGAAAGTGATTTGGTTGTTTTTCTTACGAAGAACGAAAAATATGGTGTCCAATAAGTCGGCAACCTTCAACCAGAAGTAAAGATTCACCAGCCGGATCATCTGTAAAGACTTTGAATTTCTAAAAACATTCCATGTAGATATTTTTAAATTCAAAAATCTCTGCTTTTCTGCGCAATATCAACTTAAATCTCAGAACTAGCTGGAAGACCTATATTTTAATATTTTGGACAGAAATACTTCCGTAATCTTAAAATCTTTCCGCAAAACTAGCGTGGCCATTAAAATATTAAATTGTTTGGTGTAATTAAATCCTGTGGTTTAAAAAGATGATTTGAATTTTAAAAAACGATAAATTATTTTTTTATTTGTTTCAAAACATATCTGCTGTACTTTCAATTATTTTCGCGTATTATTACACTATTTCAATTATTTTGCACTTTAACTTTAGAAATACTGCACTTCTGTATCTACAGAGACAGTCGGAATGGCAACTTAAAAATAGTGGTATATACTTGCTGGTAATATTACTACATTTGCAATTGTTTGAATACTTAGATTCCAACGAAAATTAGAGATATGTCATTCTTTAACGCGTTTTACCAGTGAAAAAAATGGAAGAAAAAATTTTAATTGGAATTTAATAAAATGCTTTTTTTATAAATTGTTATTTCAAGTGCAAATTATCATAAATTACTCGCTTTTTTCAAATTGCGCTTGACCTTTTTTAAAGAGCTGATTTTTTGGAACATATTTACTTTAATGCAAAAATCTAGGTCTTCAATTTCGTAATTTTCAGTAGTGAAAGTTTGCAATTTTCGAAAATAGCGAGTTCGCCGGAAAAGAGACTATATCCAGTTTTTACCGTATTTAAAAATACCACGCAGTAAGGTCATAATGCGTTTTCGTCACATTTCTTTGATATATATATATATATATATATATATATATATATATATATATATATATATATATATATTGAAGTCCTTCTTTATACATTGCATCAGCTAGTACAATCGTTTCATATGATTTCTTATGAAGTTTTTTCGGAAAATCAAAATTTCGTGTGGAATTCAGCTCAATATTGCACAGAAATGCTCGAACGAAATTTTCTTGAAATGTCACAAAATGTTTCAATAAAAATTGGCATTTAGGGCCTTGTTTTATTCTTCGGTCAAATTCTTAGCGCCATATTTCAATTTTACTGTTTGGGGACCGAAAAAAATATGTGGGGAAATATATTTGAGTCGCCGATAAGTAGTAGTTCGGGAGAGGGTGGAGCGAAACAGAATAGCTGGTGCAGAATAAATGAAAAGAGAGACTAACTAGTACGAGAAATTTGCCATTAATCTAGTATTAGCCATTAATGTAAGCCATATCTTTTATGGTTCACGTAATTACGAAAATCTAAAGAATATGCAGTGATACACAATAAGAAAGTACGCATTAAGTAGAACACTACATGGCTCTACGGTTTGAATATTTTAACAAGAATAGCTGATTAATAGAATGTATGATATTTTACCTCTAGAGCACTGGGTGAATTCGAAATGTCAATGGGTTCGCACCGCCAACTGTAGGTCGTAAACCAAAACTGAGATCCAAGCTGAAAATTTCATCAAATTATCAATGTGGTTTACAAGAAAAAAAGTGATAAAACTAAAAATGTTAAGAATACTGCTTATGTAATAGTTTTCTCCGTTCCTCTCTCATATTATAATTAAAATTTAATATTGTATATAAAAGTCATTTACAAACGTATGCCTCCTAAGTGAGTCTTTAAAGAAAATGGTCGACTGTGGCCAGGTGTCCGGTTACCCATAGGTACAGCAATACCAAGCAAAATCTTTTAAAAAAGTTTGTGTTTTAAATATTTCCCACACCAATACACAATATTAATATAATTAATTGTAATTTACTCCTTGTATCATGCCCTAATTTCAAATATGTACCTATAATTTCTCTACCACGTGTCATTTTTGTGTTGCTTTTCATATTGTGAATGTGCGAATTATCCCCCAAAATAAGAACTTACCTAGTTCACAAAAATCATCAGAAAATAAAATATTGGACATTAACCACGTGCCACGTCGTGATTGGAAATATATTCTTAGGTTTTCTCTAATACGAATAGTTTCGGTGATAGAGCGACTTTCATATGTTGACCGTGCGAAACCCCAACAGCAAAGTCGTCCCTCTAGAAACTACTGTTACTGGGTGTGAAATGAGCATTTCTTTTGACTAGCTTATCTCAAAACACAAGATACAGATATATGTCTCTCTCTCAATTCGCTAGAGAGTCAAGTGTTATCAATGTAGGTTTTTCGATTTTCGCTTAGAGACACAATGTTAATATAGAGTAGTGTTCTTGTGGCGTGCGGAAGCGCGGGTGTCTCTTTGCTCTGTATACTTTTGCTATTAAAATTGCCTTCGAAATGCCTCGAAAATGTAATATTAATCCAAACCATTTTGCAACGTGCGTGGTTCAGCGGCGTGGATCACAACATATTCTCTTCTCTTCATATCAAGCTTCAATTAATTGTTTGGTGTAGACGATGGGTGAGACAAATGGAGCATTCTTCTGTTCCTGTGCTTATGTGACATAAACACGGGAAACATTCCTTTGGAACAATTCTGTGTTTATGTGAAAAGTTTCCCAACATCTTCGGATTAAAGAGAAAGAAGGAATCTGGAAGGGGGGGGCAAAATTAAAAAATTGAAAAGATAATGCGATCACCCAAACGATGACCCCAAAAAATAATATATATGATTGTATATATATACGTATAAATAATATTCTATGGTAAAAGAGTTTCAGTGAACCGGTGCCACGTTTTTAAGAGCGTCTTGATTCATGCGCATTCTTACGGAGTTTGAGTTAATTGTCAGGATTCTATTAATTGCCATGTATTACAGGAAAATATTAACACAACAGCAAACATGTTGGAAGAACTCGTTGTGCTTAATAATGTGTGTCAACAGAGCATCTAACTACCAGAACCGCTTATACGCTGCCGGCACTTTTCAGATCCGTGAATACAATTATCGTTATCTTCTAATTTGATAATGAAGTGAATGGTGATGTATGTATAGTAGACTGAGAGGCAGAGGAAACGGGAGAGAGTAGAGAACACCTGCCAAACATATGTACTAGCGATATCATCACGAACCATCCACAATCTACATCGACTCATATCATCTAGCAAAGAATTTCAATTTCCACGCAAACTCTTTCTGTATGTCCGTAAAAGCCACCTACGATACCAAGTCCACTGTAGAGGGTCGGACGTAGGGGGGTTTGATTTGATTTCTTCCTTTGATTTCAACGCACTCAGATCACTATTCTTACTGGCTTAAATCGAAACAACCGCGCAACTCGCCTGGCCCTGCCGATGACGCCAGAATCCGGGATCAGTCCTACATCACTACGCGAAGCACCTCCGTCTCGCTGCCTGCAACTCAGGAGTATCAGTGTTCTATTTTGTTATCTGTGCCACTGTGATCGGCACGTGTGCAAGACTTGTTAAATTCTGTTAGTACGTTCTATGAGAAACTGAACTAGTTACAAATGATTGCGAGATAACTTGTATAGCAATGTCTTAAAAGCATTGTTCGAACTTCTAAGCAATGTGTGAGACTGATTTATAAAGTGCGTTTGTAGAGCATTACTTTATTTGTGCAATGTAGCATACGTATTCTATATTTTATGATTCTCTTGGCAATCAATTGAAATAGTAACCGTGATGGAACTATTTTCACACGTACTGTAGAACATATTATAGTTCCATTATCTATAATGTGATCTAACATGTGAACACGTGCGCCAACGCTATAATATCACGTTATGTGGTTATTCTAAGTCTGTCGATGCAGTGTGTTGCTCTGTATGCGCGCAGCAATTTGTCTCTCAGCTCCGTAACACAGATGAGTTCACGGGCTCTCAATGGCTGACCCAACTTCCCTGCCAGGCGGCGCGACTCAGTGTGAGTTGTTTGTCTATAGTCCAGGAAGGCGTGCGCACCACCTGCCCAGTTTTATGGTCTCCTGATGTAACGTTGCTCAGTTTTATGTTTTTCAACGGTACCCACGGTACTCAATATGGAGTGCTGTGATTTTCACTTGACAACACAAAATTAATTCTTATTCATGCTATTTCTTAACACCTAAATTTTTGTCTCAAGACATTCAAGTCATTATTTATAATAAAGATTGCTGAACTGATTAATTTTCTATGTAACAATTATTCACTCTAATTATATGCTTCTTTAATCAAATAACGTCTTTTGAATTACCCAGAATGATAGCAATCTCCCTGGAATATTGTGTACATTATTTCAAACCTCAACGGTGTGTTTGTTCACTACCAAAAATATACTGGTAAATAAGTAGAAAAACATAATCGTCATGCAGTAATGGAAACCAATTATTATCCCAATAATATTTGTCTACTTGCCACCTAACGACTGATAGGGAAGATGGTAATCTGTTGTACTATCAGTTGCATCACATTGTAATGCAATCCAATAAGAATCTTCAATGTAAAGGGATCGCAGATAATTACCAATTATTATGATATGCAAATTTTCATATGACAAAGTTAGAAACGTGACGTTTGCCACTGATTGTCAGGTAACTTCTTATACACCAGTATTTGGCAAGCACACGTTACTCTTTTGACTACATTAAAACTGATCGGTCGACCACCAATGCATAGAACCAAGGCCGAACAAAAAGAGTTGTCTTCTAATCAGAGGCAAATGCCACATGTATGTGTTATGAAATTTTGCGCCACAAAAAGATTATTTTCGACCCGTCTGCATGTCTAAAATTTCGTAGCAATTATTTTGCGAAATATCCATAGAAAAAGAGCTATTTTTTTCCTCCTGATTTTTCGTTAGACGCTGCATTTATAAACAATGAGAGGCAACGTACCACATAGAAGATGTAGATGTTGACGATAATCTGCAGAACATTGTACACGATGAGCGTCGTCTTCAGTTCAAACGGCTTCCGGTCGCGCATGATCCAGGGGCCCAGGCGATTCGCAAACAGTGCGTAGGCTGCCACCAGCCCCAGCACCGTGAACGGCCGCATCATCAGCGGCAGATACTGCACTCGGGGATCTGTAACAATTTAACGTGCGTAGTGGCAGGAGCTTCAATTCAGGTTTGCCAGATGTTTTGCAAACTCTTTCTCCACCCCTAAAACGTATTTTCCTCAAAAAACATACCTAAAAAATCAAAATACTCAAATTTTGAAAAAAAAATCGAATTGCCCACTTTCGGAGACCTACGAATTTAGAGAGAAACAGATATTGCCCCTGGCGATTCTATTGGCTGTCCTCTTAAATCCAAATAATTCAAATCAACCAATGAGCTGCTGCCAGCCCTATATGTTCGTTATTCTTGTGTTTTTCTAGGTCTCTTGTTTATTGCTCTCATTGGGAAAATTAAAAATGAGAGAATTACGTCCATTGTTTCTTTTTTATTCATAATTGAGAGAATAATATATCTATCTCGACCTGAGATAAACATAATTTTCCAAAACAATCCTCAAACATTTCCCCGTCCATGTTCTCCATTCTTTCCCTACAACGAAAATTTTCTAATCTGGCAACACTACTTCAATTCATTGATGCTTTATATTACGGGGCGACATTCAGATCTTTTGAACACGCAAATTTCGGTACATCCTTTTACCATCTAGCAGAAACGATGACACTACTCCGTCGACGAAACAGGTGATTTTTTTAGCTCAGAGGCTTTTTAGGCTTAAGTATACTTTACATGAAGTAAATCTATTACATGGAAAAGTCGGCGGAACCAAAGTTTTTGCTCACTAAAGTAAATGTTTTCATGAAAGTTCTTATAATAACTCAATCAGCAATTTTGCCCCACACCGAGACTCGAACTCAGGAGCTCCTCACCTTGCGCATTACCTATTATTCCAAGTCAACAGCTCAACTTACCAACTCGGGCCGACACTAAAAAATCTAATTGACTCAAACCAATATATTCCAAACGCTACATACAACACTTCAGAGAGACTAACTTTGACGCCCAATTACTCAAAAATTCTCATAATTTAAAAAAATTCATTCAGGACCTTATGTAAAAAATCTGTTTCTGGTTATATATTTATACATTTTACATTATACTGTAATGCAACCTCAGACGCCAATATGTAACGCACCAGCGCCAGCGGACACCGATTCCTGAAATGCTTCACTGTGAGTCACACTATCATAAGGGGGAGGGAATTGCCATCACACTTAAGGTGCGACGGTCGCTTCCAGGCACCAGGATGCACGCGCTGAATATGTTTGGGGGGCGCCAAGCAAATGCCTCACCTGTCGCCTGGGCACCGGCGGTGAAACATCACAGGAGTGAGCGCCCTGGGCCGAAGGATTGCATTTGCTTACTGGGTATAATTCTTCGTTTGACCATCCGACCAAAATGACGGAGACTCGTTTATTGGTGTGGTTAATTGTCTCTTTTACATACTATTTCTTAAAGTTCTTTGCTCTGGCTATTGGCTAAAGTGGACGTGAACTCATTGAAATGGTGATGATCGAAATGCTGCTATCTCACCCCGAAAGAATTACACGTCCAAATATCGGCCGGCGGCCGCGGATGACCTATTGAAATGCCATAGGGGTCTCCTGTAGTCAGCTGGAACACGACACCTGGCTGGGCTGGAGGTCTTCCACAGTCGTCCGCGAGATTGAAGTCGGTTTTTTGGTGCGCGGGTCGCAGACCGTCATACTTTGCCTGGACCGCGTATTATTGGAGCAATTTTTTTTGAAAAGTTTGAAAATGTACAAAGGGCTTTATGTAAAGTAGCCACTAAAATTAAAATACCAATTTCAAATTAAAAGATATGCGACATCATCCAGAACGATGAGTATATCAATTTTTGAGAAAATCCGCTAAACGGTTTAACGGCTAGCGTTGTTCGGACGGACAAACGTTTTGCCGTCAAGCGATTTTTCGCAATGGTTCTGGCTGCACCACGAGTTAGAGGTTTCTTTTCTAAATTTAGCAACACGATTTATCTACTTCTTTACCAGAACGCGGTAATGCGGTTTTTTTCTGACGACATTTTTACTGACGAATTTTTGAAACTGCGTTTTTCGCAGGCAAGAGATACTACTTTTTCAAATAATGAAAAAACTAATTTCCATTTATTTTGAAACTCAGACGATTTTATGCCAACCAAAAAAAGTGTACTTTAAATTACTACTCCAGAAGTAATTCTTCACTTTAGTATCAAGTTATTTTAGGGAGTAGGGAATGATTTTTACTTGATAAATCGTTCAGTGCACACGTAAATGATTAAATAATTGGGTTACAACTTAATGTTCAGGGCTCCTTTACCCGATACGTTAGCCCCAAATCAGAAGCAAGGGGCACTAACAAGAAAACGACTTTCCGATGATCACTTGTTTCCTCTTAAGCATATGACCTTGTTACGTGTATTCTGTACAAATGTAACGACAGTTTCATCACAATTAAACTCTCCCCAGAGGTAAAGCAGAGACAAATTTTGGCTACCAAAAGTTTTTCTGGAGTCCGGAGGGTCAGACGTGCTTTCAAAACGCCATTAGCTATTTATTTCCAGCAGAAAGTTCCTGTATTTGCAACGTATTCTTTATTTTGTTTCGTAGCACCACTTGCAGGGAGTCCGAATATCACTTGTGACCTATCACACCGTGACGTATATATGAGGCAGAGATGTGATAAATTTGAATATCCGCGCATCTGTCTCTGTCGCTGTAGCGGTGAACGCGCCTGAATATGCCACAATGAATCCAACATTGAAGGGCCAGAAATTATTGAAGGTTAAAAGAAACTTCTATAGTCTAACCCCGCACTGAATGTTTTTTCAATTAAGACCACACTTAATTTTCACTTCACTATAACCCTTAGATCACTTCCTTCATTATTTCTGTACTCTACACTGCACGACACCTCACTTCACATAAATCACTTATGCTTTGCCTGCGCTCTACAACCTAAAATACCTAATATAAGTCCCTCATTTACTTAGTAAAACCCTAAATTAATTTCCTAAACTGTTGAATTTATCGAGGAAGGAAAGTTCCCCACATCGCCTTCTCTGCAGTCTTAAATTTATTCTGTGCCCGTGATCCCCCTACTGGTGTATTTAGGAATACTTACACTTAGTAATGAGCGTGTTTCCATTTTCACGAACTACTGGGAAATCCTCTTCCTTCTACGAACATATTTATAACATTCTGACCAGTTATTTCCCTTCTCGTCTAGAATATTCCTTAAGTATGCTTCCTGAGCAATACTCCTTTCTCGCTCCAATTCTTTTGAACGATTTCGAAAAATATCCATATGTTCGTTACCGCGTTTTCTGTTATGGAATGCCTTTCTCGTATCCTCTTCATTCGCCTAATTTTTGCATTGTAGCATTCTTGGTCCGGATTATTTTTTAACATTTTGCAGAGAACGAACCTTTGCAAAGCTTCGTATATAATATCTTTGAACGCCCCCATATTTCTTCCATACCTCCTTCGATTGTCAGAAAGCGATTATATTGTTCACTAAAAGTACCTTGAAGCCCGTCTATGCTCTTTCCCTTGAAGCACAATTTTGCTTTCTTGTATTGCCGTACTTTTGTTCCTATCCTGATGCCTTTCCTTGGAATATTTTCGTCTAAGTCAAGAAGAACCGCTTTGTGGTTGTTAATGCCCTCAACAACTTCACATCATTCAGAAAACAGGAAAAGAGAATGACCATCCCATTGTTATTGGAGGAGACTTACAGGGGACAGGAAGTTCGGAGCGGCACGCGGCAGGATACGATTTTGGATGTCTACTTAATTAGGCTGAAAGAACTTTTTCAAATCTTATGATCATATGATCTTATGATCATTCATATGATTTATGGTTATCATCTTAATATATTTCATTAATAAAAACAATTTTATTTTACTTTACAATCAATTAACTCCAGTAAAGTAAATATTTTATGTTCACATTCTTTTGAATAATAAGATTTTTGATATTTCATTGCTGTTTCATGTTAAGTTGTTGGTTATGCCATTCTTTTTATTTGTAATTTCAAAACTCTCATTTTTATACCGTTAAAATGCAGCGAGATGAAACGGCCAGTTCAACAATTGCTGTTCCGCAGCGTCCCAGCAATGTGCTTGGCATGCGCGTGCAGAACACGTCCCGATCAGCCATCCGCGCCCTTCCGTCTCGCTCTTAAATGACCACTCGTCGCTAGGGATCAAACATTAGAGAAGCGTATCGCCACGAAGAGCTAATCAACAGACACTTCTATTGTCTTCAGTTAATAAACCAGCAATTAAGCAAATGAATTCTGTTTCATTTATTTCTCACTTGTGCATGACTGATATTTCCGTATTTAAGGGAACAACAGTAAAGTTGCTCATATTTAACTTAGAATTCAATGTAGTTATCTACATCGAAATTATAGAAAAGTATCCGTAGTGGAAGTAGGCAAAGTATTGCAACGTACCGACTCTACTTTATTCCTTGCTATGTGAACTTTCATTCAGGTTCGGATGAGTTGTTCGGTGGATGGGTTTGAGTGGCGTAAATGTGATGGTAAAGTTTGAGTAATGATACAACAATGGTGTGGTGCAGAAGATACAGAAAATCAGAGTCACCGCAAAGCATCTTTGTCCACATAAAGCGACTGCATTTTGTTTCCCTGTCCCTGCAGAGGCACGCGAGTGCCCTGTCCTCTACACCACGAGTGTCCCCTACGCAGTTGTACCTGCCCATTCGTAGTTGATGAGTAGGTAGGCCTTGTGCAGCGCGTTCCAAATGGCAGCCATCTTCCCAGTTGCTGCAGCTTATCCGTGCGAAGTGCAGTCCCAGACACTCACAGCCCCACTGCCACTGCACGCTGCCCTCACGTCCTCTTCAGAGCCTGCCCTCCCCGCTCCCTCTGCTTCTTTACGCCGACCTTGAGATTCTCCTGGCGGACGCCATGTGTGAGGTTGTTTGCGACACTCTTCGTCGTTCTTGTTATTTAAATAGAAACGTATCGATCTGTTAATCCTGCGAAAGGCCTTCATGCTAGGCAATTAACTTTTTGGATAAAAGTGATTGAAGAACTTTTCTAATAGATTCTCCAAACTACTTAATTGATTCATACCACAATATACATATTTTAATCATTCTACAATGTATATTTGAGTAACAAAATTTTAAAAGTGTTCGAATGTACAGAGAGGAGCCAGTGTATTTCCACATGTGTTCCCTTACTGCACAGAGTTCCCAAAGAATATATTATGAATCTAATGTTGTCGGATTTGAAGGATAGATAGAGATTGATTGTTGCTAAGCATATTATCAATTGGCCATGCAAGGAAAAGATCAATTATACGGCATATTATTTACTCACCAAGCAACAAAAATTTTTTTTTACTTATAAAGTTAGGTTTTATACAAATGGGGAGCTGTGTTTCATCCAGAATTTTAAAGAAATATTTGAACCTGAGAGCTGAAAACTCACAGACTCATTAATAATCAATTTCCCCATTATTATGTAACATAACCGTTTGAAAGCGTGATTGAGTTGAAGTAATTAGGAAATTGGAATGGAAAGGACAATCTGGAAAGAACTGTGATCATATTACACTTTTATGAATGAACGAAAAATAATATTTATTTTGCGATTAGAATTACGATTATAATATTATTTCTTTTATAATTGTGTAATTAAAATTATGATAATGAAAATGTGATCCGTGATGTTTATGTCACAGTAAGCTCAAAACATATTTGAACAGACATATTTTTCATATTATAAATTATAAAAGATATTTGACGTAATTACTTTCATATGAAATGATTTAATAGAATTACTGAGGAAATTACAGTATAATTCAATAAAATCATGTCTTTACTCAACCTGTAGGCCAGTATAGGGTAGCAACCGTGTAATGCAATTACTTTTTTCTGTACGTATGTTTAATGTAAAAACACTGCCAAGAAACTCGGAACCAACGCCATTAATGGTATAATAATAGAAATTTTCCGATGAGTTAATTCAAGAAGGGAACGTTGCCCATTGAGAATTTTGAAGGCGATAGCGCATTGAAGGGAGGGAGAGTGAAAGAAAACGAAATGGCGCCCAAAGAGTGGTCCGCCCTCGACCTGAGGCAACCGGCTGCTGAAAACGCTCCAGTGTATACGTGTGTATGTGTGAGTGTGTATGTATGTGTGAGTGTGTATGTATGTGTGAGTGTGTATGTATGTGTGAGTGTGTATGTGTGAGTGCGTATGTATGTGTGAGTGCGTATGTATGTGTGAGTGCGTATGTATGTGTGAGTGCGTATGTATGTGTGTAGCATTCTAGGCACTGCTTCATCATATAGATATTTTAATTTTTTAGGGGAAATTATATTTAGAAGTATCTCTACTACTTTTTGTTTGCTCAAAAGAAAAACGATTTTAAATGAACGTTGGCATGTATTAATGGAACAGTATCTATTGTTATTAAAACCTTTAAAATATTTAAGTTTCAAATTCATTATAGCACCTTGCACAACTACAGTATTAGACGTAAAATCTGCCCAAGACAAATGCCGTTTTTTCGTCTGAAAACTAACATTTCGGTGCTTCTTGATTTTGAGATTTCATGCTCCATCGTGTATGTAGCATATTACTTTCTACATTTCGTACTGTAGTCACAATCCTTTTATCATGTGGTTTCTTGATACCAAAAAACAGGTTTTTACTGAAACATTTGTTTGACAATCCATTTGCCAGCCCGTCTGGGTATCCGAGGTCGCTAAGGATGAAGGACCGTAGATGGATCTCGCCACAATCCAAGTCCTACTAAGTCGAAACGGATATCTTAATTTTTGGGGTATTTTACATGTAAGTCCAAGGATATTTTCGAAATTTTCTCAAAAAACATTTGCTATTTAAAGTTTTTGCTCGTTTAGAGAAACGAGCACTCATAAATATGATTTTTAATTTTTCTGACTCTTTAACTCAATAGTCCAATTTTTATTAAAATCTCTGGAAATATTGAAAATTGCAAAAGTTAAAAGAAATGTCGTAATACCTCCTGCAACTCTAATCCTTTAACACATAGTTGTTATATGTGAACGGCTCAGCGCCTTTGTTTCAATGCCCTTCCGCGAACTGTTACGAACACGTAGAGTCATCATTGCGACGGCAATTCGTCGGGAAGGAGTTTCGCCCGACATAAATAAGTTTTTCTTCGTCATTGTGTGCTAAACATATTCATTCCTTTCATTACGAAGTTTTCAGACTGCGTCACCAGGAACTATTTTTCGATTTTTACGTTCTCGCTAACGACGCATGGACCCGGAAAATAAAAATTGATGTTGCTTCATGTAATTATTTACTTGTCGCAACCTGAATACTACTTTTGATAGTAATTGATTAAAAATACATTGCAGCTGTACTGTGATTATTAGGCCAAATTTTGAACAATAAGCACATTGTTACATCCCAGCAAAATCATTTTCTCTTTCTTGCTATCGCAGTAGAGGAAAAGGGATGTAATGTGTGAATTTGTGGCAGAAAAACTTATTACAGGACCCTAGCAACGAAAAAGTGGATAAATTCTGGTGATATATTTAGGGGGTGGAAATCCTCCAACACGTAATGTACCCAGAATCCATGTTTTGTGGGGCGCAAAATATCAAAACATTTTTGCGTCATCCTTCAAATACAATTTTGAATAGAAATATTTATTTCTTAATGAAATGTGTTTATCAAAATATGCTATGTAGGTAGTTCTAGGAACACGCCTAAAATATTTCAGACCTTTGCAATTAACAATAAAAGTCAGTTCTGCACCAACGTTATAAGTGCAATTCGCTCTATTCGTACAATAAATAGAAAGAAAAAAAGTCATATCAATTTTCAGAAAATTTTTAAAAGGTCCCAGAGGCTTCATGTAAAGTGTCTCCAAAAATGTATGAATATTTTTCACAATCGCAGAGGTTGAAGTGAGATCAGATCGACAAGTGTTTATTTAGTTTCGAAAAAACACTACCCATAGCTTGCTTAGGCAATAATGTTGTTCATAGACGATGAACGGGCAGAATGACGGAGGACTGGCGGAGGACTGGCGGAGGACTGGCGGAGGACTGGCGGAGGACTGGCGGAGGACTGGCGGAGGACTGACATTCCGGTGAAATATTGAAATCAATTTTTCCCAGCATTGCATAACTTTTACTAATTGCATGTTGCATCGCCAACGCTGTAAAGTGTTTAAAAAATATTTTCTTATGTTGAAAATGTATTTCATGTTTCATTTCATGATTAGCTTGGTTCAAATATGTTCTTACACTGGCTGGCATTGGACTTACTTAAATGAGGCGGATAATATTTTACCCCCGTTCAAAAATTCCGATCATCGAATGGTCTTGTGTTACCTTCATACTGGCTATGAACTGGTAATATTGCAAATGAAAAAATAATCGCCGTAAAAATTACTTAGTAACGCGAATAGTTAGAGTTTATTATATATTTTTTCATGTTTGCTAAAATGAAGAAAAATGCACATAAAGATCAACTATAACCTGTTCTTCTGATTATTCTCTAATCCTAATATAAGACCATTGTTAATTAGTTCCGAAGATTCCTTTTCAAAATCTTCTACAATTACATTTGATATATTCCCATATTTGCTTAACACGTTTCCACCTAATTTTTGAATGGAATAAAAGTTGACCACTCAATCTAATTTGTGTTTACATCTACATCTGCAATAACTCAATTAATAGTTTTATATGCGTATGGAAATATTAAAAGGCGACTGTTTTTTATATTGAGGCGAATAAGATGTTAGTTAAATTTAGTAAGTTGTTGGTCACATTCATTTGAAAACCGGCATTTGCTCAGTAAGAACGTTAATGTCAGAAGTAAAACCTGTTCATTCAATCTCTGGCTTTATCCACTGTGTTGTTTTCTCCGTATTCACTTGAAATTCTCAAATTTTAATAAGTTCCAAAGTAATACTCTTCGTATATTTTAGTAAATATGATTTTAAAAATACCATAATACGGATGAAAAATTTCACTTTTGGCAACGACGTAAAAAAAATTAGTGCGCGAAGCGAAACTTGTCTTGGGTACTGGAGTATAATCAACGCCACCTACATAACTCTATGTACATTTCGTTGGTTTAATTCTCGGCATACTTACTCAGGTCACAGTACCAAAACACTCCAAAACACGTTCCGAATATTTCTTTGATTATTATGACATGATAATTTGATTTCGGAAGTGGTGCACGGGAAGTGATTTAACTGTGGGTGACACATCTGCGCGCACACACACATGCGCACAAGCACACTCGCAGTTACTCAATCACTGTATCAAAATTACTCAGCATATACGTGCGTATACGAGAAACTAACTAGTGATACAGAACGCAGTAGACTTTCTCGTACTTGTTAGTTTTCTAATTTCTTTGGTATAGGCTAAACTTTTCGGACCTGTTACCAACTCTTACCAGCTGCCATCTATTGCCGTTCAAAGTACATTGAAAATTTCTCAATTTTTCGTTTTCGTAAAAGTAGAATCGAAATATTGTTTTAAGAATACTACCTAGTCCTATAAGAACATATTCATTGAAAACTTTGAAGTCGATTTTAAGAAAATTGTGTGTAAACGTAAATATGAATGCGAAATATGAATCTCTTTTTCACAGAAATCATTTCAGTTTTCGAAAATCTTTATTGGAAGTCATTGAAAGAACTTCCACTCACACATGCAAATATCTGGAAACACGCACATTAAAGCTTCCGTCTGCGCCAGCTTTGCCCGATCCTCTGCCATTTGCGTTCTATCGCTGCCCAAATAATATTTTTTGATTTTTTCTCAATTTGTCGGTTTCCTATTAGAAGAATAGAACTATTACTTGAAGAATATTAAAGAAGAGAGAAGAATTATAGTTTAAGCAGTAGTGAAAATACGAAATTTAAAACTCTTTTTCACAGAAAACTCGAGTTTTCAAAAAGCGTCATCTGAAGTAATTTGCAGCATTTCCACTCACAAATAAAACCATATTAACTGTGTAGTTCCGGGATGGTCTGGATGTGGGAATGCAAGGTCAATAAAAACAAACATACTCTTATAACCCATTTAATTAACAATGAAGTTGAAATTTAGGATGAATGTGAGCATTCACGCGAGTAATTAGGTACAGAAAATCATTCCCTTTCTTTGCGTTTAAACTGACTGACACTATTTCTGCCACGAAAAAAGTCACTTGTCGCCTCAATCAGAGTCATTGAGAGTCTCGCTCGCGTTCTTAGCACGGAAAGGGGAGCCGGTGACCCCAACTGATAACAGGTGCTTTGTTGAGTAGCTGCGCCGCCCTGCAACCTCTGGGCGGCAGCACTGGACGCCGCAGGTGT
>BOPP01000127.1:99422-120936 GCA_017312745.1 Gryllus bimaculatus | reverse complement strand
ATCGGAACTTTTTATTTGGCTATATTTGATGTTGTTTGAACTAACCTCTTGCTGATGTCTGCGTTTTTAACTGTTGTTTGACGATGCTTGCAATGGCGTCTCTGTTCGCGTTTTTGATCGCGACTTAATGTTTTGACTTTTATGAAATGTTTCATACTCTCAGGCGTCGAGAGTCCCGCTGTTGGGAGTCAAAATGTTAATGATGATGTCTTGAAATGAAATATAAAACTGCCTTTTGCTTAATATATTGATCTTTATTGCTAGATGTTCTTACATTGAAACGCACTTCACGACTGAGCTCAATCTGAACTCGGAACAGAAAGACACTCGCCACAGATGGCGCTGTCGGATCAGTTTTACAGTATTACCAACAGAAATATCAAAAAATCTCTATGATTACTAACACAAGCATTTGGACGTACGTGGGATTACTGAAAGCAGTGACCCTAATCTTCCTTACACTCTCTGTTGTATACCGAGAATTGTGTTCTATTATTCACTGCAATGAATTATTAATACAGAATGTCCAGGGAGAAAACGTCGAAACTTTACAAACAAGCTCTTTAGATAACGTTAAGCATATTTTGCCTAATGAACTACTTATATATTCTAAATGAATGAGCCGCTGGAAGCACTTAATAGTTGGTTTGAAAAAAATATTTCTAGGCAAAAATTTGCATTGCAGAAGCATATAAACACTTCAGAAACATATAAATTGTTTATTTACAAAAGTAATCAATATATGTGTTCAGATAGAAAATTAACACAGAAATACAAAAGCACCCAATTCACACATTTCGACTGTTTATTATTGTCTTAGGATCTTATTTGCGAAGTTTCGACCCCGGAAATCATGTATATTTCACAGCAATATATTATAAATGTATTGATGTAATTATTTCGTTCTGAAATTTTAAGAGGTTACCAGTAGAATTATTATAGTATGTTGTTATCAATAATTCTATAAAGTATATGCTATTGGAACATCATCAGTTTTTAAGTGTACACACATACAGTTCCCGGTATTTTATAATTTAATAGAAATGAGAATGAGCAAACTAACAAAGCATAATTTTCTTAATTTCTAAACAAAAATAGGCCAGACGTTTGCTCTCCGTATTATCATATTCACTAAGAGGCGACTTGTGGTGATTGCTTTTGAAGTCAGTTTTACTGCATTTTGAATTGTCTTATTCGCACATTGATCATTAACTCCCAGTGCGTACTCTAGCCTTCCGTTTCATAAACTTCATTCATATTACGAATCCAAAACGAAAATTTGTTAGAAATATGCGATTGTCTATTGCGTGTTAATCTTCAAAATTAACCTGGACGTTGACCGCAAAGCGAGGTAACGGCTTAAAAGAGGGTACAATTTTACATCATCAAACGGTAAAATCAATTGGCTTCTCCAAAAGTCCATGAATGCAGGAGGTCGCTTCAGCAGATTTCACTAGTGCCGCGCTCCCTCTCTAGGAGGCCTTGGCTTTAGTGTCCTGCGCCGCCTTCCGGCCGTATGTGCGCTGATAGAAGTGCGAGAAGAGGAGGACGAGAAAAATGCACTGTGGCACCAACAACTGCGGCCCCAACATCGGGAAGTTGCAGGGGTTGGACACGAACAGCTGCGCCAGATGCAGCCCTACCATCGTGTGCTGAACCTGCGGGAAAGAGCATTTTTTCAAAACAAAAGAAGTTTCTGCGTGTACAAAGGTTGGTGCAAAGTCGTGGCAACTATTTTTTTCAAAGAAATGTTATTGGATCATATAATGTTATTTGTCGCATGAAAGAAATGCACTACTAATTGGTGTTCACAGCAGGTTCTCGATTACTGGCCTTGCCACATCGCCATGCACACTAGCAGGTCGCCCCATACGTAGCTGACAAAAGGTTCCTTCGCATCTTCATTGCATCTCTCCTGGCTATCTCGCGACTATTGGGAATGGAACAGAGTGGGAAGAAACAACAAAAACTATTTTATTTATATATTACAGGTAATTTTACCAATATTAAATCTGGTTTGTAAGTTTTTTTAATTAATGGTTATTCAAATTGTATGTTTTTTCTTTTCCAAAATCTTGAGAGTTAAACAAAAATGAGAAATTATTATGAGGGGACCTTCTATTCTTTGGGAGAAATTGGAAAATAAATTGCAGACGGTTTTTAAGATTCTTTAATACAGTGCATTAATTTTAAGCACAAATTACGCTAAAATCACTCGCTTATTAAAAAAATTGTAGATTTCCTTTTTTTTAAGTTGATCCTACAGAAAGTTTTAAGGAAAAAAATTCTATGGTCAATTTACTAGTATTCTAGAAAAAACAAAATTAGGGAGGGTTAGGTCACCACCAGTAGTGCTGAAATGCTGTGGGTTTATCTTACACTGGTTTTCCCAATTGAAGTGGATTCGTAAGGCATGATTTATTGCATTTTCGACAGCTTTACATTGCATTCATGACAATTTACTGGGACTCAAATTGAGGTACAAAGAGTTATATAATAATTTTTAAAATGTTCTTTCTCCTGGTTTTGATTCAATAAATGTATCAATGGTTAAAATGTGTGTAGAGTATATTACACCGGCTTTATCTAACTTAATTACAATAATTTAAGTTTAGCTTCGAAACTTTTCCTAAAAAATTAAATTAAGTATCGTGGTTTCTATTTTAAGAAAGATAACTCAGTTAAGTTGGATAATCTACGACCGATTATTTTACAATGAACTTTCTCAAAAGTAATGGAAACTTTTTCAAAAATCGAAACGTTTATGAACTTTAAGACTCATATGATACCCTAATAAAATACATTTTAAGTATAAATGAATATAGTTTTATAAAAAGTAAACCGACAGAAAAATGTTGCCAATATTTCCGTTGCCATTTACTCTAGTCTGAATACGATTAACCAAACGACTGGTCTATTCATCGATTTTAAAATAGCTTTTGATTTTGTAAATCACGAAAATTTGATTAAAAGGCAAGAAAATACAGGAAAACTAATACTATCACCATTGAAATGGTTTGGAGGATTTTTCTTTCTCGCTACCTCGTACGCCGTAGAGAGAAAGTTATGTAATCCACAAATTGAAACTTACATATTTTTAAAGTAGTGTTTTCGATACTTTTGCATGCAACTTTCAACAAGCAATATGAACTCTCTCACTGCTCACACTGTAAACATTGTCAACATGAAAGAATCCATTCCCGGAGATGCCAGGCTAAGCTATAATATTTTAAATGACACACTGAAGTTGTCATAGATAGAATAAAAGCTACTTACCAGTTGAAGCTGTGTCACGTACTTCTTCCACCAGATATTATGAGGGTATACTGCCGCAATGAGGTAATAAGTGTACATGCAAACATGCACGAACGTGTTGAGCAAACCCAAAAATGTCCCGTGGCCTCCTATAGAAAACCATTCATTTTGAGTAAAAGACAGCAGTTTGAAGCTAATTGTTATATTTAAGAAATTTAGTTCATGAACCGACCTTTTTCAGTCTGGTATGTTATTGTTTCACGTGAAAATTTTAAAGAAAAAATTAAGTAACGATATCTCAGTATATCAATTTTTTATTATTATGAATTGAATTTTTTACAATAATGCTTTCACAACTTCACTTAGCCATCGCATATCTATTACATTCAGATACACCGGTTTACGTGGCTCAGGACATCAATTGATGGCTCTGCATTCCTAGAGTTTGTCCTCACAGAGGCTGGATTATACACACTAGCTAGAAATTTATAATATTATATGAATTTATAATGAAGCTACATTTATGTCCAGAAGAAAAACAAGGGGCCATCTCAGAATTTCCTCAATGAAATCAGGAAAACTGCAGAAAGAGCTGATCGAGAAGGGGGTCATTGATTGATCGATGTAATGTACTTCAGCTGCCGGGCCAATCAAACAAACCAATGAATCAATCAATTCCAATATGCGGAGAGCAACAATGCGCAGGCCACAATAAACTAATGCATTTGAAGGAAAATTTCATGAATTTACAGATCTAATGTTGCGTGTATTACACAATACATTACATTAATTTTTTGCCAGTTTATGTTAACATTTTCAGTTCTTGAGTAGTGGCAAAGTCACATATTTTGAACTTTTTCTATACTATACCTTTTTTTAAGAACTAATTCAACATTCACTACTCTGCTAATGCAAAAGTGTTATCAACAGAAATAAGTAGTTCTATAACAGGACGTATTTATGACCAGGCCTGGGACTAGGAGAACTCCTGAGTTGTACGAAGCGAGTATGCATTGCAATGATTTCGAATTATTTTTTCCGATAAGCCTTAAAAGTCAAAATAATATCTTAGAGTTAGGAAAACTTCTAATAATAAGTCTTAAATGACAAAACCGCATCTACTTACCTAAACAAAGATAGACAAAAGAACTATGCTGGGGTACATTTTTGATCTCTGCGCTCTTGGACAGCAGAAGGGAAAACATAATAGAAAGGAAAGACCGTGTTCAATAATCGATTTGCTCATATAGAGGGTGTAAGGACGAACACAAATACAAACATGCCCGGGGTGGGACTCAAATCCGCGATCCTTTGCTTCGAGATCGCTACGGGACTATTGCCTTTACGATCTCAGCCATCACGACGACTCATATAATATTGCTTAGCTTAGTAAATATAATACTTTCATATACGTAGTTTGTTTCTACCAGAGAACAGTTTTTTCAAAATGTTAGAATTACATATTTTAAGGAAATTTTCGTTATTTGTTTGAAATATTATCTAATACTTTATTTTTTAGTACACAGATAAAGTTGTTTCGTTTTAAATGTTGATAATTTATTACATTTTATTTTCCATTACTTTTCAAACGGCGAGAGTTGATGAAGTTTCATAGATAGTAATATTTTTTTCTGTACTTGAAAATATATTGTTTCAATTGTGTAAAAACATAAACATTACTCGTCAGAAAGGTTAAAAATCTCTAAAACATTACCTGGAAAATATTTCAGGCCGGCCCACACAAGAATCACCATATTACTGTGGTGATACAAGTGCAGGAAAGAGATTTGTTGGTTTTTCTTGCGTAGAACGAAAAATATGGTGTCGAATAAATCGGCTATCTTCAACCAGAAGTAAATATATATCAGCCGGATCATCTGAAGAGATTTAAATTTTTATAAACATCCAATGTAAATATTTAAAAGTTCTGAATCATTGTTTGTTGTTTTTATGTGCAATATTAACTTAACTCACAGAAATGGCTGGGAGTCGTACACTTACCTATATCTTAATATTTTGATCGGAAATATTTCACCTCACAGATTATATTAAGGTAAAAAAAACTTTCTCTTTAAATCTGTAGTTGTAGGAATACGCAAAAAATGTACTATTGTCATTTTCGCAAAACACAGTATTTCAACTAAAATGAGACCTGTACCATAATTTTAAGCGTCCTTGGCCAAAGTTTAATCAAAAAATTTGGAGCCATTTTTTAAAATATTTAGAAAATGTTTTAAGGCCTCAAAGAAAGACCCCCAAAAATGAAATTATTCGTTTTAAACTCAGCGGGTATCGAGTTCATTTAAATCGTTCGGAGGAAATACATTTTCCGGAAACGTGGCTGAACGGTTTAAGCTCTAGCGTTGACCACTGGTAGACTTTTCCGTCAATCAATTTTTCGGTAAGAAGGGCCACAAACTAAAGATTGTGATTACCCAACGGGTTAGAGGAAGTACTTTACTATACATAAGTTCAAAATTTATCCGTTTTTGCCAGGGCCAGCAAAAGAGGGATTTTTCGTCAAAAAATCACCGTTTTTCGGCGCACGATTACAATATTTTCTCTTCTTACGAAGTAAGGAGCCGGTAAAATTTAATGTTGGTTGACCCCAAGTATTGATGTTTTGATCACGAACTCGGATTATTGAATGAGAAAACACTGCAGCTCTGCCTTCCTTAATAAGCCAAAGTTTTAACAAAAGATTCAGCATATAGATAAGCGTGAAATATAGCACATCGTTGCACACCCAACAACAAACATTTTTAGTGATAGGAGAACGAGTTACACGAAACGTATTCTATGACATGATTACAAGTAGAAATGTCATAAGGCTAGTCTTAAAGTATAATTTATCTATATATTTTTAATGAATATATATCACATGTGTGTCTCGCCTTCGTGTTCCAATCAACATTTGTTGCCTTTACACTTTCTTATTCTTACGAAGATATAGACAATTATTTATTGGTATCAAGTTCCATTACTATTTTAACCGACTCGTTCCGAGTCTTCATTCGGGTCTTAATAATTTTGAATCTGGCGCTGCTACACCACGCAGTGCTTAGAGGTCACGGATCATAACTTAGAAATGATGCATTCACGGATCTTTACGCATCGCAGTCTTGTAAGTAGTGATGGAAGGGAGAAGCATTGGCGATGTAACAGGTTGCGAAGAATACGTAGCAGTAATGTCTTGCGTTTGCCTCACATTTCGGTAATGTTTTGATTATATTTATATACTCTTTAGTATGCACATTGTAGTCTTTCTGTATACATTGTTGAATCAGTGAGTACAATAGCTTCATATGATTTCTTATGAAGTTCCTGAATAGCTCAAGAGTTTTCTGTGAAATTAAACTCAAAATTGCACAGAAATGCTCGAACGAATTTTTTTAAATGACTCCAAATTTTCAATGAAAATTATCATGTAGTACTATTTTTACCCTTCTGTCAAATTATTAGTCATATTTCATTTATACCATTAAGGGACTAAAATTGAAAAAATGTAGTTGAAAAAATATAGTATTCCTTAATTAATTAAAAAACGATGTTTATAAACTGATAAACTTTACTACAATTTAAATGCATGATTTCTATAAATCAGTGGAACCTGTTTTAATGGCATAAATATCACACAATCAATAAACTTGTTTAATACAAAAATGTATTATTTGAGGTGCCGATAGGTAGCAGCTCGTAAGAGGGTGAAGCAAAACTGAAAAGCTGGACTGGACTATATACAAAAGGAAACCAACTAGTACGAGAAAGTATTTACCTTTAATTTAAGCAATATCTTTAATTTTTCACGTATGTAGATAGAAAAAAATAGTATGAAGTGACCCACAATAATATAGAAAACATAAAGAAGAATATTACATTGTCCTACAGTTTGCATAAGATGAGGTGATTAATAGAATCTATATTATTTTACCTCTAGAGCACTGGGTGAATTCGAAGTGTCAATTGGTTCGCACCGCCAACTGTAGGTCGAAAACCAAAATTGAGATCCAACCTGAAAATTTCATCCAAGAAAAATGATTAGTAAAACTAAAAATGTTATTAATACTTCAATACTCCTTTTGTAAAACTCTTCTTCTTTCCTCTCTCATAATGAACTTTAAAATTATATGCACATTATTAGTCATTTACATTCTTAGCCCTCTTAAATGAGTCTTTAAGTACAAAGCCTTTAAGAGTCTTTAAGTAGACCTTTTGTCACGCAGATCCACTTCGAATGATGGAGTATATCATGTTTTACAAGAAATGTCTAAAAATATTTTTGTGGCTTACACTAAGTTCGGGAAATGTGTAGGTACGTCACACTTTCGAAACGCTAATAAATAAAAAATAAAAATAGTGACTAATGCCCTTAGAAAATCATTCAAATACATGTGCCAAGAAATGTTTCTTGCGCACTGATACATCCGCCAGCGGAAATGCTCTTTTTAATGTTTTTATGATTTTCAACAACCAATCAATTCTTAAGAAGTCATTTGGTTCACAATATAGTGTACTATAGTAACAGATCAAGAACGGCTGTCTATAATCTCACTGCGCAGCGCACGCGCACCGACTCGGTTCCGGAATTCGTTTCAGTCGTGGCTGCCCTTCGCGCGTGAGGCAGCACTGTTGCGGAGCGATGATGTTTCGCCCCGCACTGGGGTGGATTTCAGTGCAACGGATGCAAAACGCTATTACATGCTCTCTCCTACCACACACGCCGGTCGGGAGCTTAGAGCCTGTCCTGGCTGACTTATTTTTTTGCGAGTGTGTGGTAGCTGTAATGTAGGTAAGGTCATCATGTCGACGGGATCATCGGGGTGCATATGTGATGGTGGACACGTTGATACACAACACAGATCTGCAGCCAAAAAGCTGTTTTTCTAATTTTATCTTCACCTTATGTTTTTGGGTGCGCATAATTGGAAAAGGACCACCGTTTCTTTCTGGGACTTCAGTGTTTTTTTCATATTAGAAATGTAACTTAGTCAAACAGGAAAATGCATCTCTAAATTTCAAATTCATCACACTTGGTAAAAAGACTGAACATGGAAAAACAATTTTGTTTCACTGCTTGTGCTTTCAAAAACATGAAAATAGAGATGTATTAATCCTGATGGGGATCACCGCATGGTTGAGAGTGCTTGCTAGGGCCCTCCCGCGCAAGGCCATGCACGCATTAACATGTTCTCTGCTTCCTCCTCAATCTTTTATTTCATTTCAGTCTTCATCCAGCTATTGTTTGTGTGCTTCAAAATTATTGCAATACCTCCATGAAAGTGTATAAATTCCCCTTACAGTTTCTATTTCAAATGCTGAGAATTCATGGTGAAAATGCAAAAGTTGAATGTTACAGATTTTGTTAAGATGTATTTCGTGTATTTGAAATATGAACTTCGTGACAAAGATAAAGTTTAGGCTTCTCAAAATGCGTAATCGTTGTATCAAACACCCTGGTCTATGCTTATGGGACTGTAGATAACAAGAAAATCACACAAAAAAGGAGGCTACTCTACCAAGAAGTCCAATTGTTCATGCTAAGAACGTCCTCATTGGTACCTCCTGAGAAGGGATTATTACCACCTCCAAATATAAAATTAAGAATAATGAAGCAATTTTTAAGGTATTTCCCGGTAAGATAGCAAATGCTTCTAGTACTTGGAATTCAAATTTTCAGGTTAATAGAAGGTAAAACTGAAAGAGGTGTTTTTGTTGTGCCGGATTCTAGGAAACGCATATCTAACACAGACTTCAACAGTTTGATGACTCCAATTCAAAAGAAGCATAGATTGCCTTTACTGTGATCATAAAACATGTTTTGGAAAACCAAAGAACTCAAATCACGAGGAAATGATAGAAACAATGTTGAAAGCATTCCAAAAGCATGGTTGCCCCATGAGCAAAAATTGCATTGTCTCAACTGATACTGACTATTTTCCTGAAAATTTGTGAGACGTGAGTGCAAAACAAGGCAAATAAAATATTTCTATCAATACACAAAAATGGAAAGAAGCTATCAACGGAAGTGTTACGATGTTACCAGTATTACGATAATGATAATGGTTAAGCTGCTCAATGTTGTACATGAAACTTCCGAAAGCCGCTTGCAAAAGGAAAAGCTGAAAAAGAAATTTGGAGTTTCAAAAACCACGATTTCATAAGCAATTCGATAGAGTGTAGTGTTCATTTTGTCGTCATCTACGCAAATGGGATAATATTTCTATGTAAATAAAATATTTCCGTTACGACATGTTTTAAACGATTATCTGTTTGTTCAAAAACCTGACGTTCCAGGTCAAAACAGATTTCATTCCTGGATTCAAAGTACTAGAAAATGTAAGAATAGTTTACAAAACAGAAATCTCTGACCAAACAAATGTTTGCAGCTCTGTGCAATTGATTTTGCCGCAGTGACGCTCAATGCTGATATTATAATTCTAAAAAAACTTCGTGTGAATTAGAGTTCACTGATTCTTACATCTGTGCAGTGGAGCGTACTTTCAGAATAGAATTTCGTCAAGGGAGCACATTCCCTTCCAAATTCTGCTGCCAATAATTGGGTAGAAAACTGTATTTCAAAGATTATTAGTCATAATAGCCCTGAAATTGATCATTTACTAGTTGAAGCAAGTGGACAGACGATACAAGAATTCAAGTTAGTGTAATGATTTTATGTGCTTATGTCGTACTTTATTGGTTGTTGTAAGTGAAAATACAGGACAAATAAGCACGGCATGCGAACTAATTCCCAGTTAAGAGCAATTATACTGTAGAAAACTGTGAAAACTATATTATTAATTTCAAGAAGTAGTTTTTGGTGTCTGTATATGTGTGTGTGTCTTCAGTGTCTTACATACGTGTTTTAGATTGCAAGGACCCGTAGTAAAAGATGGAAATTGCTTAATTTTAATAAAAAATATAGAGTGAGATTTATTACTAATGTCATGTTTTATAAGCCTTTAGACAGGTCGTTCTTTTACCCTTAATACCTCTGTCGGTGTTAATATGAGCAGGCACGAGAATGACCTTATGACATTCATAATTTGTACGAGTAAATATTGGGTTTAAAAATAAAAAAATATTGCTGAACATTACACATACATACATACCTACATTAGTTTTTACCACGTATTTAGGTTTAATAATATTAATAATGTTTAATAAAAGTACTCGAATTAAGTTAATGATATGAGTCATTTAAATATCGAATTACATGAATTCATGATTTTTTCAACGAGGCTGCTTCTGGGGTCCGTTTTCTAATCATCAGTTATTTAGATATCAAATTACATAAATTCATGTTATTTTCAAGGAAGCCTCCTCTTGGGCCCGTTTTCTTCCAGGCGATCGGTTACGTTCTTAGGAAAGACGCGACCTCTCCCGGATTAAGGCTCTTAATTTACAAGTAGTACATAAAACAAGTAATAAACAAACTAGTAGATAATAACAATAATTATATTGGAAGTGAACGGAGATGTATGTATGGCATAATGAGAGGCAAGGGACGTATTATTATTCGAATAATATTTCTGTTTACTTGACAGCTAGCAGCCGTCAAGGAAGCGGGAATTCCGTTCCAGTCAGAGGCTACAAATTGTGATGTTGCCACTACAGAGTCGCTGAGTCCTGTGTTGCATGTTTTCATTGCGAGTGATTTCCTGCTACTGATGCAGAACGCCCACACGATTACGTGACTGCCGCCCGAGTAATTGGAAACATCGCGCTTCCTCACCCCAGTAGTCAGGGATTTTAGTCGGATAATAGATTTCAAGTCTATTTCTGAATGAATCTTGAAACTGCTAAAGAATGTAAGGGGATCGAGGATGATTACCGTTTACCGATTAATTTGTTATCCAACATTTCGTATAACAAATTTAGAAACGTGACATTCACCACTGATTGTTAGATGCACCAGACTTCTTATGCACCAGTATTCGGCAGGTACACTTATTATTTTAACAGCGTTAAAACGTGAACCGCCAAATCCCAAAGCATGAAACAATCCAATCTCCAAGACTTGCCGTCTAATCAAGGACAAACGCCAAATGTAGCTTATTGTTATGAAATGTTTCGTCACAAACCTGGTCACATTTGATACTTCTACATGCCTATAAGCACGTTGCAATTATTCGTAGACACGTCTGTAGTAACAGAACTATATATTATTCCTCCTGACATTGTGTTGGACGCCGCATCTAGAGACAATTAAAGGCGACGCACCATGTAGAAGACGTAGGCGTTGGCGATGATCTGCAGGGCGTTGTACACGATGAGTGTCCTTTTGAGTTTAAAAGGCTTCCGGTCGCGCATCATCCAGGGGCCCAGACGCGTCACAAACAGTGCGTAGGCTGCCACCAGCCCCAGCACCGTGAACGGCCGCCTCATCAGCGGCAGAGACTGCACTCGGGGATCTGTAACATTGTAACATGTGTAGAGGCACGAACTTCAATTCCATTCAACGATTCCTTATGATGCGTAGCAACACTCAGACCCTCTGACCATGCAAATGTCTTTACGCTCCTTTCGCCACCTAGCAGAGAAAGAATCACTCTGGCGACGAATCAGGTGATTTTAATGTACCTCACAAGATTTTTTTAGGATTAAGAAGCTCTACATGAAGTAAATTACATGTAAATGCCGGCTTTACTTCCCTTCCGTAGGAAAGTGTACGAAGGAGTTTTTCGCCCTTCGATTGGGTTTGCATCGCAAACGTGGATGTAATAGCCCGATATGCTAACATGTATACCACCGAAGTTGTTTCCTCCTAACAATAAAAGTTGTTATCAAAGTTCTTATAAAAGCTAACCAGCAACTTTTTTTCTGTATCGAGACTCGAACTCCCAAACGTTATTTTTGAAAATTCAGGACGATCAACAAAAAAGAGATCTCCAACATTCTTTTAAGCGTCCTACTTTTTATTTGCATAACAAATTTACAGAATGAATTTGGGGCGGATTAGGGAAAAAATGTTAAAAAATAAAAACTTGCATATATTCCGTGCAAAATTACACATAACTTTCACTCAAAAATACATATTTAAAAAAATTAAACATAATTTTATTTAAAGATCTGTTTTTGACCAACACATTTTATTGAGAAAAATATAATCTTCAAAATTGCAGTTACGGGAAGACGCGGGAAAAAATTGGATGTTTGCAATTTTCGAAACATCTGAGATTTTACGGAAACTGAGACCTGCGTCATTCTCTCAAACGTCCTTTATCCCATCAGAGGTCAACATTTAACCAATTTGGTACAGTTTATTAGGAAAAGCGTTTAAAAAATTAAAAATTGCCTATATTTCGCCCAAAATTACGTTAAAACAACTCAATTTTTTCAAAATTATTCAGGAACGGTTTTCAAAACTTGTTCCTTAAGAACAGATTGTATTACAGAAAAATATCGATCTACAATGTTTTAGTTGTTGAAAGGCCCCGAAGTAATTGAACGTCTCCAATTTTCGAAAAATCAAGAAATTGAATGAAAATGAGACATGCACAAAACGTACTTCCCACTATCTACCAACAAAATTTAATCAACAAATTTTGAGTAATTGTTTTGATAACTTTGAGAATGTTCTGGGGAGAGTCATGTATAGTAACACCCCAAAATAAAAATATCGTTTCAAATTCAAGATGTCGCAACATCAGATGGATTCGCCGTTTTTCCCACAGCATTACTGCACTATAAGCGATTTTTATAAGATTGGACGGTTTTGACAGCAAGTGTTGGCAACACAACTGAAGGTTCTGTGATCGTGGTTATTAAGCCTATTATACTCTCCTCCCTGCATTAGTTCGTTTGCAGTTGGCTAACTTGTAAATGTCTTCCTACGACGAAAATATAGTGCGAAATTTTTAAAGATATTATAATTGTCTAAGTGGTTAATGTCACCTTCTCATCAGTCAGTATTTATCAACGATCCTAAAACGCGAACTCTAATTCGATTAAAATCACTTTATTTATATTTATATTTATATTGCCTCGTTGTGGGGTCAAAGATCAAATTCAAACTGTTTTATAAATACGTTAGAAGATAAAAATGAAAAAGAATAAGTTTTACAATGTGGCAACTGATTGTAAGTATGGGCATAATACATAAAATCCCACAAAAGCAAGATCAAATGTATTTTATTTTTGGGGGGTTAGAATTTTTATTATTTTTAATTATAAAGTGACTGAATTTTGGAGGCGAGACCCCCAATTTGTAAAGAAATATAAACATTTTAAGTGAGAAACTGAGTGAGGAAGACAGGGTATTTCGAGGTGGGAGTAAGGCAGATAAAGTTTGGGTAAGACGGGCGGGGAAGATAGAATCAATACAAGTAGGTTCCCGGGCTGAGCAGGTTTACACGGAATACCCTTTCCTGACTAATAAATTATTGTAATAAATATCCCGGAAACGAGGGGTACTTATGCTACTTATTTATGCTAGTTATTTGAATAATAACAATTTGCATATTGAATTAATATCTTAGCGTCATTAAGTGCCGACTGCTAATCTGTTTATTATTTAAATTATTTTTCTTTTCTGATTACTTTTCACTATACTTTATACTCCTTTACTTTGACCATTCTTAGCGAATGATGACTATCGGACTTTATAACAACTATTTCTAGCAGCCTTTCCCTCTTAATTTTAACTAATTTTATATAACATTCATGGCCTTGAACATTACTTTCTGCAACGTTTTTCTTGTGCTTATATACTACACTTTCCTGTTGAAGAAATGCTGTTCATTAGCAGGTGAGAAGATCTCTACATCAATAAAGAAACGTCCTTCCAGCATTCTTGAAGTTACACACTCAGTTTGAATTTTCATGTTTTTCTACCGTTTGCGTCTTATAAGACTTGCTAATATTTCTTTCTGAACGATCGCGATTAATCTTTCGCCTATTAAATTTACCTTAACATTTTCTCGTAACGCGTACTGCTCGTGGACCAAACATATCAAAACAAATTCTAACGAAAACTTCTCATAACAGAGTTATGCCATTACGGTGACACGTCTCCCCTCTACGAAATCCAGATCAAATCTGATAAACAAATTCTCATCTATCAACATAACAGGTTTTTGATGTTCACCTGTTCTAATTGTTATTACTTGACTTCGATGCGCTCTTATCCACTGCGTAACAAGGGAATCCGTGTTCTCTTGTCTTCGCTAACTACGTCTTATGTAAATAATTTCTAAAATAAAATTTATTTTTCTATAATGCAAAATATCAAAACATTCAATTGAATTATATTCATATATTCTGTACGTTCGAGTCTCCAATGTCTCGCATTTATTATCTCATTGTTTGACCCATCCTACCCATGATATTTTGTGTCGACATATTTTTATATTTAAATACAAAATTCATCTTGGGTATTTTGCGCTCCCTCAATGTTGCATAGACAGTAGTGAGTAAGTAAAACTATAGAGCCGTTATTGAGAAAATGTTGTTTTTAATACTTTCTGAAATTGCTCATATTTCACTCAAATTTACGAAAAACCAAAAAAATCTAGAAATAGTGGTGCTGCCAAAGAACGTACTTTCTCGCATGTTTCTAAATGCTACGCAATATTATACTATTACATAACAGGGAAAGTGTTTTGAACCAGCAAATTGCTTCCGCACCGAGACACTCAACTCAGATCCTCAGAACTAACTTATCGGTACTCATAACTGTACGCCACACACGCGCCGTATGGGTCGAATTCGGGCAGAGGCATAAAAAGGTAACTGCCCGATTCATGTAAAATACCTCAATAATAAAAATATCAGTTAGAATCTCCTAAAGCCTCAAGTCCGTTCAGATTGAGCAGGGAATATCAGTTTTGGATAAAGTCGGTTGAGCGGTGAAAGTTGTCCTGGTGGCTGAGCGGCTGGTTGTCCACAGACGGACTGAAAACTGTAGGTAGATTGATTGTGATTCCCGGCCCTTCAACTGCTAAGACCCCCGTAAGTTTAGTGCCTGTTTTACCACCCACCAGAGGGTCGCACTAGCAGGGACAAACTCTAAGCTCCCGACCGGTCTCGCAACATGAGTGATACTGTGGTGCATGTACGTGTGTGTGTGAGAGTAAAGGGTAAGATAGAAATGGGAAGGAATGGGTAGAAAAGAACGCGCGCGGTCCGTGGCCCGTTCGTTAGGGTACTGCCCCGGCATTCGCCTGGAGTTGATGACCGACCAAAGCCGCTATGATTCTCTTCCACACCTCACAGAGACATGACTCGACCTAACTAGGAAGAGGGAGAGGGAATTTATTTTAATTTACTGTATTTGTGAGTTGATCTCTAAACAAGTACGAAATAGCTTCAACATTGTAATTATAGAAAGACGACGAATAAAATTTCAAACATTCGCAATATTTGAAATTCAGAGTTAACAGTCAAAATCGGGCTTATGCCATCTTTATAAGTGTATTTCCCTCTATTCTAAAAAGAAGTTTACTGACAAAATTTGGAATCATTTCAGAGAAAATTTCGAAAATGCCTATGGTGCTCCATTAAAGTACCCCTAAATTTAAAAAAAAATAATAATCCTCACTCTCAGGGAGATTCACGTCGAGTCAGATCAAATGTGGAATATTAATTTTGGAAAAAAGATAGTCACAGTTCACGCACTAGTACTATTCACATTCAACAGACAGACGGAAGGAAGGATGGACCGTTTGAAAGAAACCACTTTTTGGCATTAAGGACCCACAATTTTTTAAATCTTTCTACATAACCTGCTAGAGGACCCAATTTACGCTGTATTGCAATAAGATTTATCCACGTTTTATTTACCAGGGCCCCACAATACGAATTTGTCTGTTGAAAATCGTTTTTATCCTCGCTGCATTACAAAACTATACTACGTATATTAGTCAGTATAATCGTGCGTATACGAGAGAATAAAACTTGGAGAAGTGTATGTTTACGTTGTTACAATAAGCAATCTTGAGAAGTTGAAATAGACTGTTTCCCCGTCAATCGATGTTTAAAATGTATTACGTCTCGGACAAAAAGGTTTTCAAAATTCCTTCTCGAAACGAGTGGAATTAAGTTTTTTCAAGAAAATGGGTATCGTCTAAACTTGTCATTGGTGTTATATATCGAACGTAAAAATGACAAATAGAGCGACGCGCTGTGCTGGTCGTGACAGAGCATGCAAATATATCACCTGATAATAAAGAAACTGACGGAATAATTTCGTATTGTTTCTTGTGCTGCCTTCACCTGTCACATAATAATCAATTATATTACGCTGCATACTGCATTATACTGCAATTTCACATGTCAAAGTCGCGCTATGGCATAATTCACAATAGTCATTATTCACAACAATTGACAGCTTAACAGGCCAAGCCATCGTCCTTACACATTTCCTGTTATTCAGAATAGGAATTCACTTAATGACAGAGCACAGATTTTAGAAGCTTTGGAATTTCCCACACAGTCATGATGTGGAATATTTCGCTCGCATATTAGTTAATACCTAATATTGTGTGGCGAGTCATCATGCCCGCACTTCCGTCTGACGACGTAACTTTCGGTACAGCCCTTTCACCATCCAGTGAAATTTGGGGAGCGAAACAGACGATTTAAATTTACCTCAGAGTCTTCTTTTAGACTTGATGATCTTTTACATGTTGTAAATCTAGTACATGGGACAGGCAGTTTTACTTCCCCTCAGTAGGAAGGCGTACGAAGGATCTTTTCACCTTTAAAACTCCACAGCTTCCATGAAGTTTGAACTTGCACACTTGGGTACAACAGCCCGATATGCTAACCGTTGTACCACCGAACTCTTATAACACCCAACTCTGTATACCACCGAATCCGTATACCACCAAACCTTTATACCACCCACCCCTTATATCACCGAAACTGTGCATCAACGTGCCCGTAAACCCCCGAACCCGTAAACCCCCGAACCCGTAAACCCCCGAACCCGTAAACCCCCGAACCCGTAAACTCCCAAACCCGTAAACTCCCAAACCCGTAAACCCCCGAGCCCGTAAACCCCCGAACCCGTAAACCCCCGAACCCGTAAATCCCCGAACCCGTAAGCCCCCGAGCCCGTAAGCCCCCGAGCCCGTAAACCCCCGAGCCCGTAAACCCCCGAGCCCGTATTGGCGCCTTTAGAGCGTATATTCATTCGCCTCTTGCCCCTCAAAGACACTCGCGACACGGGGAAAGCCTAAGCCGCTTAATCGCAGCTTAGCCGCCTAAGCCGCTAATAGTCGGTAGGAAATTTGTTCATAGCGATTAAGATATAGACAAAAATGAAACATTATTTCAAGAAAAAAATATAGTTTGGATATAGTGTTCGAAATTAATTTGGGTGTGTAGTTAGAGTTGGGATTCATTATGGCTAAATGCACCGAAAAATACTTGTAGGAAAATTCAATAGATCGCAGCACTATCACGGGGGAATTTACTTTAACTGATAACGTCTGAACCAATGATCCGATTTTCGTCTGTAAACGCATTTGACGCTTTTTTTAAATAGAATTCACGCTACGATGCCCTTTTTCAAAAATCTAGCAAAATTCAAATTTGAAATGAGTTCTCGAACTTCCGAGAAAAAATTAAAAATGTGGCTGTTATAGGCGATGGCGATAAGCTTGCTGAATCCAACCGCCGTGACAATCATGCAAATCGAATGAATAGAAGCGTCGTAAAGTGAAATTTACGAAAACGCCTCGTCCCCTCCCTTCGCCTCCTTCTGCGCCGTTGCGTCACCCGATTATTGTGGGCCCTCCGTCGGCGCGACGGCACGGCAGGCCAGGCAGGCAGGCGGCGTGCGGCCAGCCCGCGCGGCAGAGCGGACTTGCGGATACGCGAGCCAGACTGTCGGTTTATGCTTTCGTCACTTTGCATCTCAATCAACTTTTCACAGATAGTAATAGTAGTACATAACTATCTTTTTAACATATTTCCGTCTTCCTTTGAATTCCATATTAAAATTGTTTGAAGCCATTACTCAAATATCGATTCTATTTGAATGGTTTTAAACAATTGAAACTAATTCTGTAAATATCACCATTAGTCCATCTTCTCACATCTTATTTAGATATGTTTTACTTTCTAAGGTATTCCGTTTTCATTCACTTACTCTAAGATCTTCCGTTGTCACATACCGAAAGAATGAGCGGAGTATAGCGCACGAGTTCTTTTTATCCTACAACTCGATTTTGATCTCAAACGGCGTTTAGTCTGCTTTACAGAGATTATCTGGTGAACTCTTTTTCCAAGTAAAAATAGCGAAGCTATTTTTAAAAGTTTTCGTACTTTCGGACAAATTTAAAAAGGTGGTAAAATAGCGCGCTGGCGAGCTGCATTGACCAACTCCGTAACAAGCATCGAAATAAGATATGATCATCCCAGTTACTTGGTAAGTTATATTGATATAAAATAAATGTTATATTTGTTATAATTTTGAAGGAATAAATAATTCCGTGCGTCATGTGTACAGACTACGTAAATGAATAAAGAGTATTGATGCAATTGGATAATCCTAAATTTGGAGCATGTTTTCTTCAATTTTCTTTGTTTTAAAAAAAGTGGATTTTCAATATAAAAAGTTATATAGAGTATCTATCTGCGATGTAAACCAGTTTGACGTGACTCTATGAATCGGCCAAATGATTATAAATAATTGGAACATTCAAACAGGCTTAAAAAACCACGAATTTTTTTCTGTGAGTAATGACGTAGAATATACTTTAGCTAATGCTTACGCGACACTAAATGTAATATAAATAACTTTCAGAAAAGATAGAAAATGAGGCTTCTTTCAATGTGAATTGTTTCTTTTTTTAAATTTATTTTTTCTGCCTGTTCGGCATAATATGCATTTCAGGGTTTTAATTTACAATTTTATTGTTACACATAATTTTTGGCTTTCGGCTGACAGTATTTGAGGAGGACCACACGGCTACTCTAGAAACAAAGTCTGCAGAGCAGTAATTCAAAGAAATTTATTTAATTTTTTATAATTAATGCATTAATTTGATTTTTTTCAGCAGCGGAATTGATTAATGGGAGGGGATGGAAATTATTTACTTTAAGGTGGTTAAGAGAGTCTTTGGGGGTATCGATAGAAATGCGGGTTGGATGGAAGCATTTTTGCTAGATCAATATTTGTGCACGTTGTAACACGAGAAGAAGGGTGAAAAATCTGTTACTCTCGTTGAATATATTCGCTAATGGAAGGAATGTTAGCTCTCTCTGTGAATTTGCATATTTGGAATAACAAGGGGCTTGTACGGCTTTTCTTAGATATGTTGTTTTGAATGATTTGTAGTTTCTTTAAAGTGTGTTTTACTATATTGTTCCAAACTTGACAGGCGTATGTTAATGAGGGACGTATTATCGTTTTTAAATATTGATAATGCGCAGTCCAGACTAAGCAATGACTTGTTATTAATTATGGGGTAGAGTTTGTTCAGTTTTGCGTATGTTTTGTCGTTTTTCTTGAATGTGGTTTTTCATGTTAATTTTTGATCCAGTAATACACCCAAATATTTTTACAGGCGTTTTCATTATCAAGCCAAGGAATTGCAGTATTATTAATTTTAATTTGTCGTGGTTGATTTTTTTTTTCTAAGTGAGAATATTTAGGCTGTGATTTGGTAGGTTTCTGGCAATTCTCCATTTCATTGTCCATTCGACAAATTCATTTAAGTCGACTGGAGATCTTTGCAAGCGTTGGTAATGTTAGATTGCATTAATAATACTGTATCATCTGCATAAAGTGTATTTCTGAGTAGTCATTTCTGGATAGTCTGCTATATATATGTTGAACAATAAGGGAGAAAGTGGGAACATTGCGGCACGCGGCTTGATATTTATGTGCTCTTGATTTATTGTTGTTTATACAACTTTGAAATCCCTCTCTGACAGAAAGCTTCTTAATGATATTTTGAGATAATCGCGGTTCCTAAGGTTTGCAAGTCTTGTAAAGTAGCCCAGTGCACACTTTATCAAAGACATGTGCGGATTGTCGAGAAAAATTGCAGGCTGTGTACATTCGGTTATGAAAATGCCCTTCAGCATGTACTCCGTTACCTTAGTAGTGATGGCTGCTGGAGTGGTTTGGAACGGAATCCAAAATTTGCGTATTTGGTAGCGCATTTGTTTCGGTAAAAAATTTGAATAGTCGAGATTAATAAGTTTTCGAATATTTTGGCAAAGGTCGGTAACAAACTATTGGTCTATAGCTAAGAGGATCTGTGGATTTGTTTTGGCTTGCAGAATTGGTTTAATAGAGTTTTTCCAGGTTTCTGGATAATAGCCTAACTTAAGTAAAGCATTATACAAGAGTGTCTAATGCAGGTAATTAGCACCGTCGAGTAATTTTTTCCATTATTTATTAATTATTTATTAATATGGCCTCTGCAATTTTCTCGGTTTTTAAAGTCTTAATTATTGGATATATCTCAGACGGGATATAAATTTGGTTCTTGGACGAAATCGGAGTATATTTACACATATTTCTCTAACTTCCTTTACCACACATCTATGAAGCAATGTGGTACGGTTATTATAATATTTTCTCAAAATGTCGCAAGTTCAGCTTTTTCCGAAATACCGTCGTTGCTAGTCACATCGAGTATATAGTAGACAGATAACTCCGAGGGATGAAAGATTTCTCACATTCTGTAATCATTCTTAATTTATTCCCACATTGTTCTGCGAGTTTGGAGGATAGCTGCCTAAAAAAGTTTGGAAATGTGTACACCTCACTTTATTTAAATTCTGTTTATTTCCTTACTGATATGCGGTTTATTTTTGTTTTCACTGTTTATTACGAAATAATTGCCACAATTCTGAAGGTTATGTTTTTCTTTAATTATTAGTAGTGGTTTTAGGAAGCAGAGTATGATTTGTTGGTGAAATTCTAACTTTAGTAGATGACCTTTGCATAGCAATTTTTAAATAATGTTTGGAGAGTTGATACACTGTCTATATCAGATGATGTTTAAGATTCTTGGATACTGACATTCGTTTATTCGACATGTTTCTAATACATGTCCCAATGTTACTTTCCTCAATTAATTTTTTGTTTTGAATGAGTCTGGAGTTCAGCTTTGAACGAATTATTCCTGGATTACGGTGGTCTGATCTAATTCTGGTTTACAATTTGTAATTCGGAAGTTAAATTTTTGTGTAATAACTATATCTAGAATATCGGACTACAATTTTGGTTAGTAGTATGGGTAGTATGTGGCTTGAGGACTGTATATTTAAGATTTCTTGTGCAATATGCGAATTTTTT
>BOPP01000127.1:62330-94477 GCA_017312745.1 Gryllus bimaculatus | reverse complement strand
CCGACCAGGGCCCACAACAATCGGTGGATAACGCAACGCGCAGAAGGGGCGAAGGGGGGCGCAGGCGTTTCGTAAATTTATTTACGACGCTTCTATTCATTCGATTTGCATGATTGTCACGGCGTTGGATTCAGCAAGCTTATCGCCATCCGCCTATAAGCCCACATTTTAATTTTTTCTCGGAAGTTCGAGAACTATTTCAAATTTGAATTTTTGCTAGATTTTTGGAAAAAGGGCATCGTAGCGTGAATTCATTTTTAAAAAAGCGTCAAATGCGTTTAAGATCGAAAATCGGACATTGGTTCAGACGTTATCAGTAAAGTAATCTTTACTTATTTTGGTGACTGCCACGTGGTGGCCACAAATTGTACTAGTGTCGGTACATTTAGCCTTTATGTGATTGATGCACATTCCAGAGTAGGAAATAAATCAATCACATTTCTACGTGCAGAAGGTCAAAAACGGTTTACAGTGTAAATTAGAATGTACAAGAGAATAGAGTACAGTCAATTTAGGCAATATTTGTAATACTCACTAAGTAATAAGCCAAGGCTGAGGGTGATGGCAAAGATAATTTTTTAAATTCATTTTCTTCCGGTCGACTTATGTTTTTGGGCGTTTCAAAAAAAATATTGTTATAGTAGATTTATCTTGTTCCCCAGGCAATGCAGAGTCTTTGTGAGAAGGTCTCCTTTCACTACTATTTTTTGGTAGTTTTGAAGATTTTTTTTCTTTATAAGTTTAGATAATTCAAATTTGATAACTTTGTTTGTTAACGGAATCTATAGCTTTCGAATAAAGAAAGAAATCGTAGAGCATTAAGTGTCTTTTCCGGCGCTCACATTATCCGATGTCGCTGACCATGAGCATCACATTTAAAGGGAACATACTTAATATATGATCAGAAAAACAAAAGAAATTTTTTTAACATTCCCTGGTAAGTAGAATAGAATTGAAATATAAGTGGCTAACGAAAAAATGTCGTATGAAACCACTGTTAGATCATAATCAATATGGCGTTGGCAGCGTCACCTCATTGCGACTCCTCATACCCGCTCGGGCTCATCAATCACCGCTGGATACTCTGTACTCTGTTTGTACCGGATCTGTTGTACCCAAGTTTGCGGGTTTCAAACCCCGATCGAAGCCGTGGATTTTTAAGGCGAAAAAATCCTTCGTACGCCTCCTTCGGAGGGAAGTAAAGCCAGCTGTCCCATGTTCGTAGATTTACTTGCATGTAAAAGATCCTCAAGCCTAAATGACGCCTCTGAGCTAAATTCAAAATCGCCTGTTTCTCGCCAAGAAATACTCCTTTCTTCTCCTAGTTGGTGAAAGGAGCGTAGCGAATTTGCGTGGTCAGACGGAAGAGCGGGCCTGATGGCCGAGTCTCGCGCGTAAATAAAGGCAAATTCATTTCAATTCAATTCAATTCAATCTAAGTTTGGGAAGAGAATCATCGGCGGCAGAAGAAGAGGTGGCGGACGAAATGAGTGCTGTTTGGTAGTCAATGGTGTACCTCAGGAAAGGATCGTCAAAAGTAGAAGACCATGTGTAAATCCAACACCAATGAATTTTATTCTAGATTATGAAATTTCTCACCAACTCGATAGGCGATATGACAATGCGGAAGTGGAAAGCTGCTACTTACAGCTGATTAGCTTTAAGTAGTGAAACAGTGCGAAATGTGACAGTGCCAAAGTGAACATTGTTACATTTTCGCATTTTGTGAGTAAATAGCGTCCATATAGGAAGTTCCCGAATTAGGTGCTCGGAATTCCACCCGACAACCGGAGTCTCTTGCCCTGTACAGGATTGTAACGGTCAAATAATAATAATAATAATAAATAATAATAATAATAATAATTTCTTCACAATCCAGAAAATCTACCTCGCTTCCTTTCTTCACAATCCAGAAATCTACCTCGCTTCTCACTGAAGTATAAACATTTTTTGTTACCAAAGGAGGGTGACACTAAAGACCCCTCGAAGTACAGGCCTATAACCTGCCTTCAAACTTTTTACAAACTCATAACATCTTGTGTTTCGCAAATGGTGATGACACACATTGAGGAACAGAAATCTTAGCAAATGAACAAAAGATAGCTCGGATCTCAGGGATGCAAGGAGCAAACTCATTATAGACTCTGTAATTATGGGCATGTGCTTGAAAAACAAAGAAGTGGTACGCATGCTACATAGATTACGCTCCTCTACTTGAAAAAGCTTGATCCGCCTGTTCAACCAATCATTGAAACGGAAGAGAAGAAACCTTATGGAAAGCAAAGGCACTGCATGGAAGGTACCTCACAGCTTGAGTAAACCAGAAGTCGAACTCTCTGCGTCGCACGCATGGCTCCAGCACGGGGATTCTTCGGAGACAGAAGCTTCATGATAGCTATGCCAGGACAAGTGATACCAACATTGAACTACAGAAAACACATTCTGAGAGATTCTACCATTCATTCCGACTCGTGTAGAAGATGTGAGGCTGCAAGCGAAACTATCCAACACGTAACAAGTGGATGTAGCAGCCACGCACAGGTGGAATACAAAAAGAGGCATGATGAAGTGGCGAAGCAGGTACACCAATTAATTGGCGTTGAGAACGGCTTACTCGCCACTTCGTGGTCGTATTATAAATATGTGCCTCAGAATGTGCTTGAAAGTAGTAAGCACACACTCTACTGGGATCGTTCCATTATCACTGACAGACATGTCGCGGCAAAGACCAGATATAAGGTACATTGATAGAAACCAACAGCAGGTTTTCCTTATCGATATATCAATACCCAATACCCACAACATATCGGAAAATATCAAGGAAGATCCAGAAGTATACCAATCTCGCCTATGAAGTCGCAACTCAGTGGAACTTCAGTAAAGTGACGACTGTGCCTATAATAATATCAGCTACGGGAGTGATCCCGAAAATGACACTTCGTGCACTGGAGTGTCTTCACTTGGATACCAGGAATGTATAAATATGCAAAAGACAGTAATTTTGAATACATGCCGTATTGTCAGAAGCATCTGAACCTTCAGTAAAGCACCACACACCTGGTCATCATACCTGTGTGTGGTTGACATACAGACCAGTAGATACCTGTGAATAATGTAAGATAACAATAATAACAATAATAATAATAATAATAATAAACAAAATTAGCAAAGTGGCTCAGTGAGTAGCGCGCTGACTTTGCAGTTATTTGATTTTTTAAATTTGGTATTATTGATTTTTTATACTATATCGGTTTGTTGAATATATGTAGTGATGGATTAATAAAGTACAATCATACCTAACTTAATACTAACACAAAGTCGAGTGGAATCCTACAGATTCTGTTCAGAACTGAAAACAATTTACAAATATATAAAATGGATATTTGCTGTTGTTGGGAGTAGACTAAGTGAGGTTTTACAGGGTTGAATGAAGATCCATTACAGTTGTTAGTGCTCAGAACAACACACGAAAAACGGCTGTCAATCACGTATTGTCACCAGTCACAGGGACACGCGCTCGCCGCTGCCCGCCGCCCTCGTCCGAGAGATTGCTCGCGAGACAACGCCCGTCTCGCCCTCCAATGCGACACCAACATCCGTAAAAGCACCGAACAAGGGCTCCCGTTGACTACTTAGTCCCAGATTTTCAAAAAATATCCAGATTAAAAAATTACATTGAACAATTGTAACGAGGTGTAGAGAAGCTTCGTGTCACCAGCGTGCACAGCGACGTCAGCAATCGACGATCACGATGCGCTACGAGTCTCAAGTCTCAAAATTAGTAATTTTATTGAAGAAAAACAACAAAAAAGACGGTCTGATTTTGCGTGAGAGACACGGGCTTCGAGGAAGGAGTGACATTTCAGCTGACAAACATCACTTCTGTTTGACAGGACGTACGATTTTGACCCCAACTATAGCAACTTCATTTCTGAACTGCGGCGCGTCGAAACGAAACACCCAAACTTCAATCTCACATCAAACTTGTAAATTTGACTTCGAGAATTTATCGCGATTCATCTTGACGCTACGGCAAACTTCAGCCCATAGACTTGTTACGTGCGGTGATTCTGCAAATTTGCACACACGCGATGTAATCTCATCCGGCCGAAAGTCGCGAGTAGTCGCCGCTGAAAATATCGTGGGATTGCCGCGCGAGTTTAGTCGCCGCTGAGGGGTCGCGACCGCCGCGAGCACCATCGCGCCGCATTCTTGCTGCCTCCCATCAGGGCCAACGCCGCCTGCTGCCCGTGGAATGCACGGATCCCGTGATCGCCCCTGCCCCGCCCTCCGCCCCTCCCTCCCCTGCCCCGCCCCTGCCCGCCCCTCCCCGCCCCTGCCCCGCCCCTGGCGGAACACAAGGGCCGGCCGCCGCTGGCCTCCGCGCAGCGCTGCCCCGCTCCAGAACAGCGCGGCCTTCTCACGGTGGCGACAGACGTCGTCCACGAGGCTCCGATGTAAGTAGAAGTATTTTACTGTTTATTAACACTAAAAATTGTTTCCCTCGGTCATACAGGCGAATGCTGGGCTGGTTAAAAAAGCCCACGATCACCCTCATCATCACCTCATAATTCATAACTGAAGACTTCATAAACTTCTCTATCAAGAGATTCTACGGAAAAGCTGATCCCTATAATTACACACGTTAATCTCTATCCCGGGCAGAATATAAATGAAACCGGTGAAGAACTTGTAGCGTTGGTCAGAAATGGCCGATAAGCAAAATATAATAATAATAATAATAATAATAATAATAATAATAATAATAATAATAATAATAATAATAATAAATTTGGGTTTATGAGAGAAAGCAGGGAATTAGTGGAAGAAGGAAAACGTGGTTTTGTAATTTCTGGTGGCTGGAAAAGGTCTTCTGGAAAGGGAGATCTGGATTGAATGCCAGGAGGTTAATGTGCGCTTTGTCAGAGTTTGGAGTGCGGGGGCGCATCGGAAGGAGATACGAGAATTTTTCAAATTCTTGTGAAATGAATTCCGACAGAAGTGGTATTTGTAACTTATTGTGGATTTGTGATTTGTGAATGAACCAGGGACCTTTCAACTTTCTTGGTTTTGCATGATTTGTAATAGAATGATGATTTGTAAGAAAGGTTCCCTTGGTGCTATGTTGCACCACAGTTGGCATACGTACGTCATAGTTTATTTTATAATTTTGTAAATGAGGAGCGCAGTTTTGGTACTAATGCAGGAATGAGAGGGTGTAGCTTCAATATTTTTGTCCGGGTTTTGTGCGTTTTTGATTGAATGTGTGATTTCCAGGTTAATCGTTTGCCCAGTAGAGCTTCTAAATACTTCGCTGGGGTAGATAGAATGAGGATGCCAATAGACATCAGTACTACTTCGTCGCAGTGGTGTGGGGAGGGGGACGGCGGAGGGGGCGAACATATTAGATTGTCATTTTAGAGGATTGACGTTTATTCTCCAGTTTTTGTCCAGTTCATCTATGTGTGATAGTATGATTGAATGTAATCACAAAACAGCGGAGCCACTGTATGTTTTCATGATAAAAATACAAATTCTGGAAGCAAATTGGGTACTTGAGATTGCATTAACTTGCCTCAAATATTTTTGGAGTCTATACAAAATAAGGTTTTCAAAAATGTTTCCTATTGAGGGAAGAAAACTGATGGATCTATAGTTCACTATGGCATACGTCAGCCCTCAATTAAAACGAATCTCATTTTTCAGATACATTATCTACGAAATCGAGCGATACTCTCGCTTCCGTATCTCATAGAATCTATGATCATTCTATTCTAAAAATACTAAAAGTTCATGTATATTCTTTCTATTTCTTTTGTTCTAATATTTTTTAACTAATTTTATCATTGGAGATTTCTAGCCTCCTGACAGTCATCTTCCTCTCTTGTTCCATACGTGATATTGGAACGTGATATGCTTGGCTGTCATATTCTTCTTGGGAGTACTTTTGATTAAATATCTACGTATTCTTACTATATTTACGTATATGTAAATATATACGTAACATTATCTTAAATAGTTTGTTCCTTTCTATGGCTATTTCCAATCACAAGTCCTGATTTTCAACGTTTATTAACGTGTCAATTTCAGCGTCCATCATATATAAGTATTAATATTTGCGTATCAACGTCCAAATTTTATTTTGACTAATGCAAAATTGTCTCTCGTACTCTTGGTTGACGAATTTACAATATCCCGTTCTACTTTCAATTCCTGTCTCAAACTTCAATCAATTGGTGTTTTCTAGACTTAAGAATGTCAAAAAACCTCGAGATGTCTGATAAATCTTATTACAGACCGACCTTAATAGCAACACCATTAGATAAAATAATCTTTAAAAGATTCAAACAGAACAACAAATAAAACAAAGACTATCCCTCACCATTAATTTTGATTTATCAACACGATTTTAATTTCTCATCAATTACTGAGGTTCAATTAATTCAACCAAGAAGCTTTCCAGAAAAATCACCGTGCGAACGTCGGATTGTCTCGCGTCTAGATGTAACCCAGGCCTTCGACAGAGACCGGCACTTCGTCCTCGTACGCAAGTAAAAATCAAAAGGCATCCCCGTATCTACTCAGCGCAATAAAGCGTTTCCTATCAGACAGAGCTGCCGCCGTTACTGTTGACAATCACTCATCAAACCCCCAAAATATTCAAGCAGGCCTAACTCGTGGATCATCGTTATCTCCCCCACTCATTAACGTATACCTAGCTGTCATCCCAGTAGCATCGAACAGCAACATCGGCCAACTCGCTGACGATACCATTATATATGAATCCAGTTATTCCACAACATAGAGGAACAAGGTACTGAGACATCAAGACAAAATAGATGAATAGTCCTTAAAACGGAAACTTAGGCTCATTGCCTTAAAATAATATGCAAAAATCTTTACCCTCAGACAAATTTTTACCCCATTTCCCTTCCAAATTGGTAATTCATTATTTATTGGACCCTACCTCATCAAAACATAAACTACTTATGACTAAATCTTAATACAAAGTTGCTATGGAAAGACAATATAAATGCAAAAACACCCCACTAAAATCACTTATTAATTTCAAAAGTAAAATTTCTCTGAACAATGCAATATTTCATTAGAAACATATTATCCAACCTATTATGATTTATTCGTGTCCTAACTGGAAAATGCTTAGAGAACTTCAGAACTGTCCACGAAGCTCAAATGCTATGGACGCGCGTTAAGAGGTCTAGAGGGGTCTGGGTTCGCTCCACAACACTGCCAATGTTTACGAATTGGAAACGCTTTTACGAGTAAAAGTAATATTGCAATCTTATGTAAGTATGTAAGTATTACAAGTAATGCAAGAAAGTATCTGTTGTTTCAGCACCACTAGTATATTCAAATATTTGCTGACACCCATGTACGCGCCATAATAATACACATGTGAGCACATGTGTCGCTTTTTCTATCGCATTTTTTATTGAATGCACATGTTTTATTGAATATTGAAGTTTTATAACACTTATTGGCATTTTAGAAATTACAGTATCGAAGTTGTCTCTTTTTACAAGGAAAAATATTCAATACGTTTCGCAATTATACGCATGAAGCACGCATTTATTCACGTGTAAATGTTCTTCTCGCCGAAACGTCTTAGATAACGCATTCAAAAATGTTTACGAGGAATTCACAATTGTGGATGTGAATTAATGCATGTGAACGTGAAATACATGGATAACAATTACCTTTGTTTGTGAGTGGGAAATAACTCTAAATACAATGGGTTAGTTTTGGCTGAGATAAAAAATCAGAAAAAATGAGTTTCACAATATTGATTCAAAGAGTGATAATCTATGCTCCGGTATTTACCTGTTGCTTAGTTTAAACAACTTCAACGATTACAAGTGCAAAAAATATATTATTTCGAAACAAAAAATCCCAATCGCTATTTTGAACAATTAAAAATCTCATTTCCAAATCTTTGGAAACAGTGTATATTATCCCAAGTAAAAAATGTACTTTATGTGGTCCCCTGAAACATTACTTCACTAGTATTTTTTTCACATCAGTGTCAACTTATTTTAGAGTGTATTGATACGATACTTTGAATTAATATTTCTTGCTAAATTGGTGCCAACGTAAATGATTATATAATTTGGTTAGAACTGAATGTTCGCAGCTCTACCACCCGGTACGTTAGCCCCGAATGAGAGGCAAGGGGCACTAACTAGTGAATGACTAACTCATAAATACCTGTATCCTCTTTGGCACATGACCTTGTTACTTATGACTGTACTGTAATGGCGGTCTCATCACAATTAGGTGTTCTGTAAGGAGAAAACTTAAAAATACGTGTATCATCTTTCCGAAATTGAAAGAAGGCATAAACTCTGTCCAGAGGTAATGCTAAAGACAATGCTCTGAATACCAAACGTTTTTCTGTGCCGTATGCTTTGTTTTGTTCCATAACACAACTTGCAGGGGGTCCGAATATGACTATATCTTAGCCCATAGAATATTTCGTCCTTAACTGCGATATTTGGCAAGTTGATTTTCCGTTTCTGCTGGAAGTAATGGTTTTCTGCTATTTTTTGTATGGATAAAAAACCCTTCTAATCCAGACTGTCGCAAGGGCAAAGGCTCTTAGTGGAGGAAGTAACTCCATTCACACCCGAGTTACTCAGCGACACTCACGTTGTTAGCTTCCAGGTTTAGGCAGTGAGAAGATGTTTCGACACCGACCTTTGTGCAGGATTGGGCCTGGGATTCGTCAGTCGGCATCCTCTGTGCAACAGTCGGCGGATTACAAACCCACATATAAAGGCCGAGGGGAGAATGAATCTCCCTGTCACGTTTGCTAGGTTCCGACGGTACTCTCGTCGATAGCCTAAAGTGGAAGCAGTGAGGAGACGGGTTAGGGGCCCGAGACTCCTGGGCCTTTCCCGTTTGGGCACTTGGCTTCTTTGTGGCCCGACACTGTGCAAAGATGAGGGTCTTGTCCCGTCGCGTTGTCAGTGGCGCTTAATTTGACCCCGGTGTAGCTGGAAAGCTAATAGCTCCAAAGCTCCATATCCCTACCCAGGCTTAATTGAGGAGGTTCCGGTGAGGGGTAATTGCGTTCCTGCGGGAACCGGAGATCAGCCCAAAAGCGAACGCTGTGGGGGTTCGGAAATGGATCTCACACCTAGGGGCCCACTCGAGAGGAGATCCCCCTGGTGATACAAGAAAGTGTAGATAGGAGTCTGCACGGTATGAATATTCTATCCTTACACCACCTCCGTCGACTAAGATACGTGAATAGTACTTGAAGCTTTTTGGTAGCCCATTCATTTCCTCTGAGTAGTATCTACGTCTCTTGTCTTCCCTCCCTCCCTATTTCGGCTTTCCACGTACGTCTCTGTTGCAAACATTTAGTAGCAATTCAGACTATCAAGTAGAAAAAATTGGTACCAATTATCGGCTATCCAGAATGGAGGAACCTGATACTAACCGAAAGTAGAAAAACTGTCATAATTTGTTCTCATTATTTTTTTTAGTTTTATTTATCCAGATACGTGATATTACCACTTTAAATGTATGTCTTGTGATAGAGTTTTGTTCATTTTTACTGTGAACAATTTATTATACAGAAAGCATTTGATTATTTGGAGTAGATGTTTCAAGAGTTAATAATCCGTGGTGCCAGATTTTATCAAACGCCTGTGAGAAGTCCAAGAAGGCCATTACCTAGAATTGTTCATGCTGATAAAGTAGAGCAAATTTTTTCATATGTTTTTAATGGTTGGTCAGTTGAGAAGTCTTCACCTCAAAATGAGTCATTGCACATGAGATAGTCAATTGCATACAGAGCGCAATACATAACTTCAATATTATACATTGAGTTTTAAGTAGAGTCCACGTATTACTCTATAGAGTTGCGTAATATATTTCAGTAAATTATGGAGAAAGAGAAAAGTTAATTATAATAAAGTATTTAATAGGTAAAATCAGAAAAGAAGAAATTGTGAAATAATTTATTGAACTAAAAAATATACAGTGGAGAATCGTGAAGGTTAATCAGAAAAGTCAGTTTTTTACCGTTTAACGATTCGGCCATTTATTTGGCCTGCTTCAGGGATGTAGTTAAATGTAAAGCGACATATGTTATAAATTTATGCAATTTTATAGTTTTTGGCAACATATATTGCAAATTTATGCGATAAAATTGTATAAATTTGTAACATATTAATTTTAACATTTTTCACACATTTGAAAAATTAATCGTTTAAGTTTTTTAATTTCTTGCATTTCATGCAATAGCGAAAACTACCCATATTTGCGAAAAATTGTACATGATTTTATTTCAAAACTTGTTGTTAAATAAGATTTTATTCGGAAATATCTCTATCTACAATTTTTGAGTTGCGTGAAAACGCCAGAAAAAGTTTGAAATAATGCAATTTACAAACTCGTTTTACGGAAAACTAAATGATTATAACATTTTATTGTTATTCCTGCAAAAATATTAACAGATGAAAGTTTACTTTACAACATATTATTTGGTCCGTTTATTTTCCTATTTCGTCCACAAGTTTCCTTTAACTTCCATTCTGCGGAATAATATTCGAAAAAACTTTTTAAAATATATTTAAGTTATTGCGTAATAATTCCATTATGTACTAAATAGTTACCTTCAATTTTGTTATACTAATGTAGATACATTTTACAATATTTCCTTTTAAGAAGCATTGTTGAAAGCTGGGAGTCAAAACTACTTCGCTGGGTGTTCTAGGGCATATAAGAAAAGCGGGCGATCTAGAGTTAATAAGATAATTGATGCTAGTTTTTAAAATGTTGAGACGTGTAAAATACACAAAAAAATCAAAATATTCTTTTCAAACTCGCTGGACATTTACCTTTTCTAAATCAATTGAGGTATGTCAATTTTAGAGAAAACGGTTGGATTGATTTATGCGCTTGTGATGACCACAGACAAACGGACAGGCTAAAGATTTCCTATCAGACGATTTTTCGGTGTCAACGACCTACAAAACATGGATTCTCAACACAGTCTTAGAGAAAGTAATTTACTACATACATAATGTCGCGTCGCCGACGTAAGTGTTTTAATAGTATTTTCATGACTTGAAATTTTTTAAATGCCATGCATAGCTTGGTTCAAATAAGTTTTTACAGGAAATTTCCCACACCCAATAGCCTTGTATATTACCTCCATATGGAATGTGTACAGGTAATATTACAATTTCAAAATTGTATCGTAAAAAAGACTGGCAGGTATGGATGACACGTATAGTTAGAATTTAGTAAATCTACGTTTTTGGGCTTTTTTTGCTAGCGTGCCCATAAAAGATCAACTGTAAGCGGTTGTTCAGCATTACTCTCTGTCGAAAACTCGGTACAACTACATTTGATTCTTCCCCGGGTTTGCTTACAACTTCCATATTTTTGTCTCCTAATTTAAGAAAAGTTTAAAACTGCAGAAACTAAGTCTGATTTGTACTGATTTCTACTTCTACAATTACTCTATTAATAGTTTTGTTGTGAAGCCTATACATTCGTTATAAGGCGATTGTTATACTTATTTATGTGAACAATGTGTGAGATAATTTTAATGTGAATAGATTGCTAGATACAATCATTTGAAAATCGATATTGCATGCTTAAGAAAGTAAATGTGAAAAGTCGAATACGGAGCTGCTTTCATTCTCTAGCATTACACGCAACATGTTCTCCAGATTCACTTGAATTTTATAGTTCCAAGGTAATAGTGTACGTAGGTTTTTGCTTTATTATTGAAAATTTATACCAGTGAAACACTTCACTTCTTGTAAAACTCTTCAAAGTAGCAGAAATTGGCAGTTCTGTCACGATTGACCCCATGTTGCACGTACAGAAAATTATGGTGTCGTGGAATGAAAATGACCCCTGATTCGAACCCGGGTCTTCTGGTTTACGCCAACATGCTTTAACTACTAACCTACTGAAACAATGAATCCTATGAACGGTTTTCACAGGCTCTATATTGCCTATTTTCTCTCTCCCTCCCTCCCTCCCTCTCTTTCTCTCTCTACTCTCTCTCTCTCTCTCTCTCTCTCTCTCTCTCTCATCTCTCTCTCCCCCTCGCCTCTCTCTCTCAATATAGTTAAATGAATTGTAGGAATAATTTTAAATAAAAAATTTATAATTGTTATTCACAAATTATGTGACATTTTGATAGTATTCATAACTTTCAATCTAGAATAATATTATATTGTACCTGACGATAGCTCGTGGCCTGCAATAGTGGCACAACTCTCAATATACGAATTTACGAATTTTGAGTTAATGCACTCGCCTGGCTCACCGTCCAGCAGCAACCGCACTCAGCACTACTATCTTGCAATGCAGTATTCCACCAACAAATGGCAGAAGTGTGAATCCAAGAATGATGCATTTCATTACAAGGTGAAATATCTCACGTGCTCTCATTTACTTCATTTCGTAAAAACTCATTTAACTCACCTGATTTTTTGGGTTGTGCTACTACTGCAACCCACGAACTATGTAGGGATAGTAACAAACATTACACTTTTTCGCTACTAGGGCCCGGCTGTAAGACATTTTGCACCGTAAATTATGGCTACATCACTTGGGCTTTGAGCGCTTCACACGTCGCCACTGTTGCGCGCTTCCGATAAGCCGGCCGCACCGCCGTCCGCCGTGGAAGGAAGGGGGTCTGCAGGGGAATGTTTCGCCGACCCTCTGACGACGACGACGACGAACAAAAGGACCGCAGCAGGTAAAACGCCGCGACTGGCGGCGCAGTGGGAATACCATCATTTGAAGCTGTGTTGTGCTAGCGGTTGCGCGTATGCCCTCCTGCGCTTTTCGAAGCAAGAGCGGCACTGAACGCCGCAGCGACGCAAACCCGCCGCACGAGGGAAGGTCTCCATTCAAACCAATGCTCTGCTATGAGCCGCGGCGTTCGGAAGCGCGCAGCGGTAGCGACGTGAGAAAGGGGTATGGATTGTGAATGAGTAGCCCCCGACCGACCTACAAGAGCACTTCCGGTCCCCTAATTGGGACAAATACATGTTCGACGTGTCTTGACCTGGTGTTGGGGAACGGGTCATTGTTTTGCAAACACTTACTGAAAATCTCTTTAAAAACGTGTTTTTTTTTTGTATTACTAGTAACTAAAACGCGTTTTTGGATCACAGATGGAATCTACAGAGCTCATCAATAACTCATTATTTCCTCCAAGACTAATCGATTGGCCAAATTCTTACCGATTAACTAATACTTGATCAGCTGTTGGGGAACTGGTTTGCGAACACTTTCTGAATATTTATTTTAAAAACATGGTTTTTCTTTAATTAGTTACTAAAACGCGTTTTAGTCTCTAATAATACAAATTTTGTTGAGACATAGCTTATTGTAAATTATTATCAATTCAATTTGAAGTGAAACTATATTTAATTATAGTTTGAAGCAATGATTAAAGAACGTCTAATCCCGAAGGTGTATCGAGAGTTCAGAGCTCCCGCATCACAACGTCTCACTTCATTGTATTGGCATTTGCAAAACAAGGAACAAAAGCGTTTTCACTATCTTTAAGATCATTTTTATCTGGGTAAGGAAGTGAAGTTACTGATATATAAACGGATAAAGTTCAGGCATTGATGTTGTCAAAGAATTATTTACTAAATTTTCGAATATTTTTAAGTATTTTAATGAAGTACATTTGTTAATATTTGTAACTTAAAAACTGTACATACTAAGAAAATTTTATATTATATTTGAATTTAGGGTACCACAATTCTTTAGACAAACCTACCTTTCTATACCGAAAAAAACCCATGGTAAGACCACTTTCGTTAAGATAAAACTGTATTAATGAAATGACGTGGAATCCTCTATTAAAAAAATATATTAATAACTATAGTGAGGGAGAGAGAGATAAGGAGAAAGCGGGAGAGAGAGAGAGACACAGACAGACACTCCTTCTACAGAGAATCCAAGGCTTCAGAACAGTACGTCGACAGAGATGAACAGTGAGGGAACTGTAACATGCAGAAAAAGTCAGCGAGATAAAAATGCCAATGCAACAATTGGTTTTCCGCAGTTACCCACATTGAAATTATAGTCAATACAGAGTCGTTACCCATATCGAAATGAAAGAAAATAAACGAAACGTTGTAAGAATCCAAGTAATACAACGTACCGACACTACTTTATTCCTTGTTATGTAAACTTTCAGTCAGGTTGAGATTATTGGTTTCAATTTCGTAAATGTGATGGTAAGGTATGAGTAATGATACAACAATGGTGTGGTGCAGGAGATACATAAAATCCCACAGTCGACGTACCGCAAAGCTCCTTTGCCCTCATAAAGCGACTGAGATTTGTTGCCCTGTCCCTGCAGAGGCTCGCGAGTGCTCTGACCTCTACACCACGAGTCGCCCCTACGCAGTTGTCGTACCTGCCCATTCATAGTTGAGGAGTAGGTAGGTCTTGTGCACCGCGTTCCAAATGGCAGCCATCTTCCCAGTTGAAGCAGTTGAGCCGTGCGACGCGCTGTCCCAGACACTCACAGACTTACTGCCACAGCCCGCTGACCTCGCGTCCTCTTCAGAGCCTGCCCTCCCCGCCTCCGCACCGCTTCTCTACGGCGACCTTGAGATTCTCCTGGCGCCCGCCAGGTGCGTGACGTTTGCGACCCCCTGCTTCATCCGTTTTATTTAGTGACGTTCTCATCACCCTGTTAAACCCGTGGAATGCCTTCGTGCTAGACGATTAACCTTTCAGGTTAAAAGAAGCCATAATATTTTTACATGCTCCCCTACTTTCAAAGAGTACACAAGTGTGTTATGAACCTAATGTTAGCATTGAGGAATAAATAGATTTAGTGTTTCTAAGCATTTTTTTAATCATGCAACAAAAAGATCAATGTTACGGCATATTATTTATTGATCATGCAACAAAAAGGTCAATTTTACTAATGTTTTTTAACGTTTTTATAACGCAGGATAAGCTGTGTTTCAAGCAGATTAATAAAGAGATATTTGCCCCTGACACTTGGAATTCGAGATGCATTCAATATATAAAGTTTCAGTTCATTTTTCCCACAATTCGCACTAGAATTTGGAACTTGCATAATTTCTCTTCGTAATCTCGCTGCAGTAGCACTCACTTCTCACAACACCTAAGCCATGATTCCAGGGCTACTGCGACCGCTTCTTTAGTTGTTTCGACCTCTGGAAAATCGCCGATGCGACCGCCGCCTGGGGCCAGGTGAGGAGAGTAGAGAGGAAGAAAACACTTTCAAGTTATTTTCTCGAAGAAACACCACAGCCGTGACTTATCAATTATCAATTGTTGAAAAGAAAGACCCCTTCACGGCATTATCTTGTGTCAACATTCCTTGCCGAATTGCCTAGTTCGCAGTTTTGAGGTCCTCGGTCCATTTGTGGAACCCATCTGGAGGACATTTTCAGATCCTCATGCAGGAATTGTCTGCATACATCCCACAGAAATGCCAACTTCGGAGGAGACATCTTTCACACTTCACCGGCGATTCTTCAAAACTGTCTCCACTCATGTGGCCAATTTGCCCGACAAGCTCGCGTGAGTTTGAGGCGTTTTTTTTCGTTATCACACTTCGTTCGGATTTTGAACTTCCTACCCACGAATTGAATTGAATGGAATGGACTCGACTCGACTCGACTCGACTCGACTCGACTCGACTCGACTCGACTCGACTCGACTCGACTCGACTCGAATCGACTCGAATCGAATCGAATCGACTCGAATCGACTCGAATCGAATCGAATCGAATCGAATCGAATCGAATCGAATCGAATCGAATCGAATCGAATCGAATCGAATCGACTCGAATCGAATCGAATCGAATCGAATCGAATCGAATCGAATCGAATCGAATCGACTCAACTCGAATCGACTCGAATCGAATCGAATCGAATTTATGCCTTATTGTGGTGAGACGCAGGACATGAGGCCTGCTCTTCCGTCTGACCACGCAAATGTCGTTACGCTCCTTTCAACAACTAGCAGAGAAAGGAGGTATTTCTTGGGCGAGAAACAGACGATTTGAATTTAGCTCAGAGGCGTCATTTAGGCTTGAGGATCTTATACATGCAAGTAAATCTACTAACATGGGCCTGCCGGCTGTACTTCTCCTGCCAAGGACCGCGCCCTTAAAATTCAGGGACCCTTAAAATCCATTAAAAACTCGGGTTGGCGGGAAACCCGCCAACTTGAGTATAACACTCCGATAGGCTAACCACTACACCATCGCCGCGCGCAAAACATATTCTCGACTTTCATGACACCACCACCACCACCACCACCACCACTACCATACATGTCGCTCAACTGACGATTTTCAATGCGAGTCACGCCACAGAAGTGAAGGAAACGAGTTGTAACTCGCTAATTTTGCAATGAAAATGTCCCCATGTCTAGTATCAAAATCGCTGCTCACTCTCACCACAGCCGCGAAAATTCTCTGAGCCGTACGCAACTGCCAACTCTGACACACATGCCCAAAAAGTGCCCACGTATTTTAAGCTAAATCGCATGTTTCTATTTGAACCAGTCCTGAGAAAAAAAATTGGAAAATTTAGATCTTGAACGCAACTCGTATTAGGGTACATTAATTATCAATTGTCCCGTTATCATTTATCATAACTTACAAATAATGAGTAACCGAGCAACAAATAAGTGAGAAAATTGTTTGACACCATGCTGTACTTGAAGAAATTAGAGAATTGCAATGGAGGGGAGAATATACATTATTATTAAAATTAAAACTTTTGCTCAATGTTGATGCCGACATTTCGAGTAAAAAATTACTTTTTCTATAACTGCATAAAAAAGGCAGCATCTGTGCTTTCCTAGCCGTACGTAAAGTTCGTCATTTTTTAAGATCCGTTAAAGGAAGATTGTTTAAAGGCAACTACCTTTTTCCGTGAAAAAAGTACTTTTTACATGGTTTTAGAATACTTCTTTAATTATGACTTTATGAAATGCATTTCTGTATTGTCCGCGATATCAGGCTTCTTTTTCCAATACAAGTTCACAAAACTTTTTGTTTTATATTTTTATGCATTTGTAGAAAAAGTGTTGTTCATATTTCGCGTGTGAAATTTCCCTTTCGTGAGATTTTTTAATCTCAATCTCAACCGTTGAAGAAACAGACTTAATATGAAAATAAATATTTCCTTAATACTTGATTTTTGACATATCGTGTTCCTGTAAAAATGTAGTGAAATACTTTCTACATTACGTACTGTAGTCAGAATACCTGTCTTGTGTGGTTTCTTGATACTAAAAAACTGTTTGTCTGACAATCCGTTTGCCCGCAGGTCTGGATAGCCGGTGTCGCGAAGTTTGAAGGGTCGTAGTTTTCTCGCCTTGAAGGGTCATGGGTTGGAATCCCGCCTCGACCTTGGATGCGTGTGTGTGTGTTTTGATTCTGAAATGTGGGAGTTCTATTGCGGTATTATTGACGTAATTACATGAATAGATATTGGAAGTCAACTTAGTGTTCATTTTATTAATAATTAATATTAAATTGACGGCGATAACTTACATTGTTTCTTTCGTGATCAACTACAGTTCCCCCTCCAGTTAAATCAATCACAGAGGCAACTATATGACAGTGGTCTAAACCTTTCATAGGATTTTGTTTGTTATGGATACTCCCGAAGGATCTGGCCACACTCTAAGTCCTATGAAGTCGAAACGAATCTTTTAATTTTTAGGGGTATTTTAGAGGCTCTAGGGTAAATTTAAAATTTTCTCAAAAACATTCCATTTTTGGATTAAAGTTTTTCTTTATTTAAAGAAAAGTACGCTCATAAAAACGGCGCAGGTCCGATTTCTATCAAAAGCTCTGAAATTATGACAATTGCAAAAGTTAAAAAATGTCGGATTCCTTCCTACAATTTCAACCCATTAGCCCCTAGCGTCGCCATATGCGCCATTGTTTTATTGCCCTTCCTTGAACTGTTCCAAACGCGTAGAGTCATCGTTGCAAATTCTTTTCAGAAAAGAGTTCCGGCCGACATAAATCAGTTTCTTTTTGTCATTGTGTGCTAAACGTACTAGTAACCTTTACTCCTTTCAGCGTGAAGTTTTCAGGCTACGTTAGCTGGTATTTTTCTTTTCTTTTACTCTCGAGAAAGTGATGTAATACTGCGCGAAAAAACGGCGAGTTTAAAAAAAATTATTTCTGCCTGCCCGGCATTTCTGCCATTTAAGGGTGGTCATTATACAAAACTCTACACATTTCCTTTTAGGGATGGACATCCGCTTGAGTTATCTCCTCCCTCATGGATCTGATGAAAAATTTTATTTTCCAGGGAGAGGAACTGAGACAGATTTTGACGTTATTTGTGATACTTTTTAAGCGGGGGGAGTTAGTGAGTGGAAGTTTAGGGAAGGGGAAGATGGGTAAATGATTTAAGTTGGACAAAGGGAATCTTACGGAATCGTGGTCGAATTCTCTTTCATGAACTATGAAAGTATCAACGTTTTGTTGTACTGCCTGATGGGGGAAGAAATTAGAAGAATGTATGAATCATAATATTTATATAGTCGTTAACGGATGATATATTTGATTACATTCCATAAGTTCGCTCGATAGGTCATTCTCCAAAATTAAGAACTGTGACCCTACCACGGATTCCTGAGCTACTCTTCGGTGGAGATATTTTAGATTGGAGTGCAGATCGTCAACTACTATTTGTTGCCTATTGTAGAGATAGTTTGCAATCCAAGAGATGGTGGAATCAGAGAAACTTACATTTTTGCTTTTCGCTATTAGGATGTAATCTACAGAGTCGAATGCTTTACTAAAATCTAAAAGAGTTCATACAGTTACGATGCCATCATCTAGCGCTTTTCTTGTCTTCAGTTCCTCCCAATAAAGCTGTTTGTGTGCTTCTACCTCCTCTAAAGCTGAATTAAAGGTTATTGAGCAGATCTGAATCAGTTACGTGTTTTACAATCTGTTTTCGGACTATTTTTTCAGAACTTTAAACACTGTCAGCAATATACTATTTGGGCTATAATTGCAAGATGCCGAGGTCAGTTCAGTTTTTCGCAGGGGTAGTTAATATGTGCAAGCTTCCACGCTTGAGGAAAGGTACCCGTTGTCAATGAGAAATTAATTAGATTCGTGGGCGCCGGAAAGGCAAATGGTCAAAACAAATTTCAATTGTTTAGCTGTGATTCGATCGGAGCCATTAGCATTTGATTTTAGTGAAAAAATAATCTTACTAACTTCGCAATGTTCAACGTTATGGAAATAAATGTGTCCCTGACACATGTGATGTTGAATAGGATGTTGTGAAGAGTTGTGGATGACAGTGTCTGTGTATTCAACATAAACATTCTGCCTTCCACTACATGATACACAGATTACTGAGCCTCCCCCTGGGACAAAATTCATCATTTTCTGGAAGAACTGCACACCATACAACACATTGCTATGTCTAACGTACAGTATACAGAAACTCATTAACAACATACTACGCCGCAAAGGATAGTCAACAAAAACAAAAAATGTACACTACCACTTTCTCTATACAAAACACACAAGGACAAGTACACTTGCTTACCTTATTTTGGACCCTTTCAGAAAAAGTCGCACACAATATTCACAAAGCAGGTACTAAAAGTTTCAATTCACATCACAGAATGTCCTCAAAAAAAATGGTTCTGTCCCCCCGAAAAACAAGAAGATCTTCTGAAAAGAAAAGCGGCGTCTATTCTCTAAATTGCCACGACTGCGAAGTCCAAATATATTGGTCACAGGCGAGAACTTTAATAACCAGAATCAAGGAACACATCATCTGGGAACACAACACCTGTAAATCTCACTTTGCCAATCATTTACTCGCAGACAGCCATACATTCAATCCAACCACAGACATTCGTAACTGGACATAGAAAACCACTACACACCAGACTAACTTTAGAAAACCATACGACATTCATTTAATAATAACTTATTAAATGAAACATAAACAATAGTGTCCTTCTCCTTTCCTAAAATTACTACTAGACACCACTCCACATCACACCCTGCCGGGGCGGCAGGTGACACGCACCGCACCCAGTGCCATTGCCTCTCCTCCACCCCACGGGCCGGGTATCTAAGCCCTCCGGGCTCGCCCGACGCCCCGCGTAGTCTTTTGTGGCTTCCATCTAGCAGGTAAGGAAGGCTCACTTCCATTTCTGTTTGCTCGTATAAAAATTTTTTACGTGTCTATTTCTATTTTCAATTCGCTTTTCTTTTAGTATTATGGCTTAACCCCCTCCGCACACCCACTTTTTTCTCCCGTTGTCAAATAATATTTTCCAAAAAATTGTACTTATTTGTAACTTTATCATAATCTGTTGTTAATTCACGTTTAATGTTTTTGTTTTTTGTGGTTTTTCTTCTTGTCACGACAACTGATGAGTGCCTAGCCATACGAAGCTGCTTTGAATTAAAAACATTGTTGGCAATGACATCTTTAATTATTTTAAAAATGCCAAAGATATCCTACCACAACACCTATAATAAACACAACTATAACAAACGTACTTTAATTGGTATTTCTAACTCGTACTTAATCCTATATCAGGCGAGGTTTCCTATTCTGGCGAGGTTTCCATTGCGTGGAGCAAATATTTCATGTGAAACCGTTCCATCTATCCGAGTCCCAAGGTCAATTAATACCTTGACACCACTGCACGAATGTCATTCCTTTAAACAAAATAGTTTTGCTGATGTTCTAGAAAGGCAATTTAATTTATCCTCTAGTGTAGTGTTTAGCTTAGCGTACACTGTACGGCCTCATGTGTAAAAACGCATTGCTATCATTTTTTCCAAAGTGCTTTATTGAAGTGTTTCTTTAAAGGATTTGTTTAGGTTTGAATGGTGTTATTAACAAAAACAATTTCAAAAGACTCCGCGTTAGCACACGTCGCCATTCAAAGTACGCAGTAGACGCTCAAAGATGATTGAAAGTACAGTAAAAAATGTTGAAACGGCCAACTTGACTGTGCCACCAAATCCATTTCTGTCTCTTTTCCTGAAACAGATTGACTTTCCCACAAGACTCGCGTAAATATTTCCTTCCTTAAGCAGTAATTTGTTTTTTAAGTCAGTGGTCGGTAAATGTAAGACTTATTATTCCGACGCATCTTTTGGCGAGTTGGCTCTTTCGATACGGAACGGCTTGGAAGCAATTTCTTGTGGATATTTCTGTTTATTCTCGATCTTACTACATCGGGCCGCAGTGACTGATAAGTGATAACTAAAGTAACTTATCTTGCAGTGCGTTACTTTCTATTTTACTTAAATATAAATTATTACATGCTAGTATTGAACATTTTAGAGTGGGTATTGCTTCTTCAATCTATTTGAGAAACAAGGCGATGAAGGGTTAGGGAACTAGTTACATACGGAGAAAAAAATTAATGGCGCGCAATTCGATTTGCCAGTTCGACCACGTGTTAGACGAGTCTGTAGTCCTTCCTCCAGTTTATGCAGTAAAACAGCGCCGCGCGCAAGGCCGAGCAATCGCACGCTTCGGAACTCGAGGTCTGCGAGACAGGGTTAAATAACTCGTGTCTCGACGCGCGCTACGGTTCTACAACATTGGTGAATAAAAAAAGCTTAATGAGCTGAATTGTGAAGTCACTATCAGGTTCAACTACATTCACTTAAGATGTACTGTTATACTAATATATAAAGACCGAAGTCCGTTAACAGCGCAATAATATCTGAATCTAGTGAACCAATACCGTTGAAACTTGTGTGCTAGCTTTCTTTAAAAGTCTGGTGTACTCTAGGCTATGATTTACAATTACAAACCTTAATATATCCACAAAATAATTACTTTTCTGGACATATTTTTCCTAGCATTACATCACAGATTGAAAAGTGCATCGATGTGCAATTGTTTAGCTGCCCTTCACCAGATGACGACTGAGATCTAAGATTGAGTTCATCTATGCACAGAATTGCATGTCTGTAGAATTGCAAGAGGTTATAATATATTATAACCGCCTTGTATAGGGCTGCTTGTTGACTTTTACTTTCAATTGTCTAATTTGGAATGTTCCTATTTAAGAAAGATAATGACTTTTTTCTTTACTCTATAAATACAAGTAAGTAGGATATTGATTTTAACTGGGTCTATATGTGAATGTATTAAGTGTAGGAGTGACATGAAAATATTTAAAAAATTCTGGATGTTGGTGTAAAATGATGTGAATGCACATATGTATTCTGCGTGAAATAGTTACTAGGTTAGTGGTTAAGCATGACTATTACGTATTTGCGAGTTGAACTAGAGAAATTAAAACATTTGAGGAATTATTTAGAGTTATGCTGAATCTGTGGTAAATGGATGAATTTTTGTAGGGAAGTGAATTATTGTTGTGAACAGTGAGAGCGTATCTTCGGATGATGAAGAAATTATTATTTAAATTCATGATAACAATAAGAAGAATAATTGAAGTAAATGAGAAATTTCAAACATTTCTTTATAAATGCGCGAGAAGAAAAAGTATGTAAAAGAGTTCGTTTTATAATTTGGCAATTGATTGTAAGTATTCGTACAATACATAAATTTCACAAAGAGAATATACGTGAGTAATTGAATTTTATTTTTTGTTTAGATTTGATCATTAATTTAAATATAAAGTGATTGAAATTGGATGGTGGGAATCCCAACAAGAAAAGCTATAAATATTTTTGTTAATGAGAAAGTCCGGAACTAAGTGTATTTCCAGATGGAAGCAAGACGGAGAAGGGTGTAACAGGGCGGGGTGGAGATACAAGAGAATAAATAGAAGTAGGATCCGCCGCAGAGTGAAATTAAATCGAATTCCCCTCTGGGCTAATAAATTATGACAAATACCCAGCAACACAGGAAACTTTCGCTAGTTAGTAATATAAACTAAGATATAGATTTATTACAAAAATCGCATGTCATAGTACAAAGTTTGTTTGTACAAACAAGTAAAGGATATAAAATATAGTAAACATACGACTAACATGGAAGGAAGGATGTCCTTGAAGACATAAGCTCCATTAGTGTCCCACTGTTCACTACAATGCATGATTACTGGAGACATATATTACATCGCGTCTTTTTTGACGCGTACCCTCTAGTACTGTAATATGAAGTTACCATTGTCAATTGAACTCTGATATCTGTGGTGTTGTAACACCACCAGTTGTAGGTATAGGTACACAGTTCCAGATATTTTGTACTTTAATAGTAATTAAAATGTGTGAACTACGAACGCGCATTTTTCTTAATTTGCAAACAAGAGAAGACCGGACGTTCGCTTTCCGTGTTGTCATCACATTCATTAACTCCTTTGTGTCATCATTTATCGAAGAGGTCGAATTGTTCCCGAACCATTAGTGATCGTTTAAACCAATTTTTTTGGTACTTTGAAGTTTATCATGTGTGGCCATTGACCATTAACGCACCGCAAGAGTCTTCCGCTTCTTTCATGGTTTTGTATCAAACAACACAACTTTATCAGGAAGAAGCGATTAATAAAGGTTAATCATTAAACTATACCTGATTGCGGTCTGCGAGGCAAGATGACCGCTTAAAAGAGGGAACACTTTTACACTATCATTGGGAAAATCAATTGGCTCCTCCGAAAGTCCATGAATGCAGGAGTTCGCTTCAGCAGATTTCACTAGTGCCGCGCTCCCTCTCTAGGAGGCCTTGGCTTTAGTGTCCTGCGCCGCCTTCCGGCCGTATGTGCGCTGGTAGAAGTGCGAGAAGAGGAGGATGAGGAAAATGGCCTGCGGCACCAGAACGCGCGGCACCAACATGGGGTAGTTGCAGGGGTTGTGCACCAACAGCTGCGCCAGGTGCGATCCTACCACCGTGTGCTGAACCTGCGGATTGAATGATTCATGTATTAGTGATTCCGGGCGCGACAACTGATAAAGTCATTAGTGTAGCAAGGGGTAGTGCTCATTTTGATGCGAGACGTGGCGGTGGCCTGCTCCTGCTCCTGCTGCTGAGATCCGGCGCCAAGCTACGTCGGCTTACGGGAATTTCCCCATCCATGTATCTCCCACCAGCGGCACCGCCCTCGCCGGGATACGTTCTAAGCTCCCGACTGGTTGAACAGGTTAGTATATGTCTTACATTCTCAGTACGAAGAAAAGAAAATGTTATGTAATGGTGCACTTTTGGACAAAAAACATTGAATTTTCGGTAAAAAACTTTTATTAAAAACCCCTTGTTACGAAAAAGTGAGTAAATCCAGTTGCTAAATTAAGAAAAAAATCCTCTAATGCGTGGTTGATTGATGGATTTTAATTGATGAACTTGTACAGTACATACAAAAAGTGTCGACATGAAATAATCGGTTTCTGGGGGCACCAGAATAAGCTACAGTTATTTAAATGACTTACACTCGAGCTGATATTTGTAGTAAATAGAATAAGAGAAACTTACCAGTTGAAGCTGTGTCACGTACTTCTTCCACCAGATATTATGAGGGTATACTGCCGCAATGAGGTAATAGGTGTACATGCAAGCATGCACAAACGTGTTGAACAAACCCAAAAATGTCCCGTGACCTCCTACAGAAAACAATACAATTAGAGAAAGCGACAGCACATCAAAGCTTAACGTTATATTTAAGAAATTCATTGAGTTCATGGACTGAGCTTTATCAGTCTGGTTTGTTATTGTTTCAGGTGAACATTTTGAAGAAAAATTGAATTATTTTTGACAAATTTGAATATCTCGGTGTATCAAACCTAAAAATATTATGAATATAATATTGTATAATAAACACCACGTAATATCACTAAGAAGTCACACACCAATTTTATTACGAGAAGAAAGAAAAATTAACACAAAAAGGAAGAAAAAAAGCACTCAATTTACACAATTCGACTACGTTTTTATTTCTGAGTTATTTGTTCTTTCTGAACAAATATATTTATTCTGTAGATAAACAATTAACAAGTCTGGAGTGTTTATACCCTTCTGCAAGGCAAATTTGTGCATAGGAAGTATTTTTCACTAACTTTTGAGTGCTTATTGCGGCTCAGACACTGAGAATATCCAAGTGGTTATTAGACCAAATATGCTTCAAATTGTCTTAAGAGCTTATTTTCGATGCTTCGACGTTTCCACCCGGAACATATATTTTACATTATATACTATATATTATATATTATCTATAATGTTATATAATATGTTATATAATATATAATATATAATATATTATATATTATATATTATATATTATATATTATATATTATATATTATATATTATATATTAAATATTATATATTATATATTATATATATTATTCAAATGAATGTGACTCACAACTTATTCTCATTCCAATTAACTAACACCTTATTTACAAAAACATACAAAACAGTAATCTTTTAATATTAGATTCGCGTGGAACGCTAGACTCGCATACAAAAAGTTAATAGAGCAATTGAGAAGAACACAAATGAGACTGTTTGTGAAGTTTTAATCTCTTCAAAACTTAGGGGAGAAAAATATGGAAGTTTTAAGGAAATTTGACGAAGAATCAACGTTGTAAACGATGTTGCGATAGAATGTTTGGAACTAATTGGGAATGATCAGCATTTGTGCTAATGCAAATGTGCTATGTGCTTTTTGTGTATATTAGCAAAAAAGCATAAAGTAGTTGAACTAAAATTTAACTATTAGCAAACTGTATTTGTTAGGCCAATTACAATTTTTAAATTGCTATAAGACTAGTTGGAGTAATCCCGTATGGAGGTAACATACAATGTCATTGGGTGTAGGGAACTTTTGAACGGGAGCAGCATTAGCAGCAACGATTCTTTGGTAAGTCCAATGCCTGATACTGAAAGAACATACCTGAATAAAGCTGGGCATGAAAAAAGTGAAGTATGAAAGAAATTTTCAACACATGAAACTATTTTTAAAACAGTTTACAACGTCGGCGACGCCACATTTTGCTAGTATTCGGTAATTCACAATACATATAAAAGGGTGTATCGCAAAAATAGAATTCAATGACCAATGACTTGGCGAAAAAAGTTAGTTTTCGATGCAAAAATAATATCGACACCACAAAAGCGTATTTCAAGTGGGTTTAGGCTTGCTGCAAAATGCAAACACCCAAAACACCTTTTTTCGCTACCTTTTAGAAAAGACTGAATCAATATTTGTATTATTCAATGCAATTTTTATCAACAGGTTTCCTGAAGAGGTAGTGACCACATTATCCCGCAACACTTTTATGATTAGCAAGCATTACTTTCTGGACTCCGTGTGCGACATTTGTGCAAATGCGGGCAATTTTACATTAAATCCCTAAAAATGAATAATTTTCAAATGACCCTTGCTCCATAAATGTTTATCCCCAGTACTTTTAAATTAGATAAGATTAAAGCTTGAAACGTTTACTTTGAAAGTCTAGCTTGGAACCATTTATGTACTTCACTGCAATCGGCTAAAACTGGGCCACGCGCCATAACTGTTAACGACCCACACTTGCGCGGATCTGCTGTGTCTGATTTATTTGTTCGCTGTTAGCCTGCATTGGAAATATTTGTGAAGATATCAAACGGTCTGGGAAGCTAGTAGACTTTAAAGAACACAATACGGCATTGGCTGCCCATGAGCTATTTTCCCCTGTTTGTTTGAGTGTGTGTAACAAGGCCCATGTCATCGATCTCTCTCGCCCCCCGGGCCCGGGCCCAACGAAGTAGGCACACTCATTAATACATGGAGTCATTAACCAGCGCCAGAAGTTAAAACTGCTCAGTTGCGAAACTACAAAATCAAATTCAATGCTCTACTAAATTTAGCATATTACAAAACCTTTAGTGTCTCCACAAATATTATACAGTAATAGTCAATTACGAAATAAACATTGAATTCAATAGTTTCATTCTGGTGTCACACAACCTTGGACTTTCTTTGCTCGATTCGAATTGCAACGCAACAGCTTTAAAATATTACCTGGAAAATATTTGAGCGCGCACCAACTTACAAGCACCATGTTACTGTGGTGATACACGTGCAGGAAAGAGATTTGGTTGTTTTTCTTGCGAAGAACGAAAAATATGGTGTCCAATAGGTCGGCAACCTTCAACCAGAAGTAAAGATTCACCAGCCGGATCATCTGTAGAGATTTTTAATTTTTAAAAACATTCCATGTTGATACTTAAACATTCTGGATATTTGATTATTTTTTCTGTAACAAGAACTCACAAAATATGTATTCTGATTACACAACATATTATAGAATGTAAGTTACTGCACTTAGGAATGTTCATAAACTCTTTCTTTATCAGGACTCGACAATAAGGGGTTTTTTTGGTCAAAAATTTTCAGTTTTTTGGCGCACGATTCTTTCTCCTCTTACGAATTACTGATTCATATAATTTACTTTGAGTAACGTGAGTATTAATATTTAGTTTACAAACTCTGTTTATTGAATGTAGAAACACTGCAACTCCACGCTCATTAATAGAAGTTTTGAGCAAAAAGCACATTGTTGAACATCCAAAAACAAAATTTTTAGTTATGTACGAGAGTGATACACAAAATCAATTTTATAACAGTATTATTGATTGATTGATTGATTGATTGTTTGTGATTCCCGGTACGTCAACTAACAGGGTCATTAAGTCCTGTAAGTATAGTGCGTGTTTATTCTTGGGTGTTGGCTTTCCTCGCTCTATGGCGGAATCTGGCGCCGACTTACCGTCGGCTAGCGGGTTTTTTCTTAACCAGGTATATCCCACCAGCAGGGCACCACCCAAGCCGGTGCAAGCTCTAAGCTTCCAACCGGTCTCTTGGCATGTGTGCTTGTGTAATGCGTGTTAGTATAAGTGGAATAGTTAGTGTAATAGGATAGAGAAGAGGTAGGAAACGTCGCGTGCGGTCCGTGGTCCGTTTGTTTGGGTACTGCTCCGTCATTCGCCTGGTGTTGATCGGAGAAACCACGGAAAACTACCGATCAAAATAGCCGGCCAGACAACGACTGAATTCGACCTAGCTGACGAGCTAGTGTCGAAAATCCTGCCACTGTCGCGACTCGAACCTAGAACCTCTCGGTCAGAGAGATTGCAGTGACATCATTTGATGCCCTGAGCCAACTCTCCCGGTGACATGAATATAAAGAGTAATGCGTTAAATCCCGTATTAAAGTATAATATGGGTGTACATATTTGCTACCGAATATTTCAGAATCATGTACAGAATGTTTACCAGGATGCCAGGAGAAAAAACACTGCGTATTTGGTACAGCATTTTTTTATCTTTACTCGTTTTAAGCAACATTCTCGTTACGGAGATACTCGTAAAGGAAATTATTTATTGGTACCATGCTCTATTATCATATCAACCGGCTGTTCTCTGTTCTTTATTACTAAATACGTTTACGTCACCGCGCTGTTTGACAATGTGTTGTCTGGAGGTCACGGGTCGTACGAACCACTCCTTTATATATATATATATATATATATATATATATATATATATATATATATATATATATTATTTCATGTCAAAAATAGTGTAACGTGCTACGTAAAGAAGTGTATTATGTGTACGATTTCTTAATTGAGAGTGAAATCCCTACCCTAAGCCTAACAAGCAGAATTCTGAATACAGAAGGGCGTGTACGTTTTTGGCAAAGTTTGGGAAGAAAATATTAGCTCTAATGAAATAAAATATATTTTCAAGGGCATGGGACTTTTATTCCACGTTGAAATGTGGGACAAGGCAAAGCGGACAAGGCATTGTGTCCGCTTCGTGATGTAACATACTTCCTGCTGTAACATGGAGAACATAATTTGAATAATTACATTTCCCACTGAACTCTAGAAGACGCGCACAGATAGTGAAATGACATTTACTTTTACGTTTACAGACGGTAAAGTTACTTTTCATAGGTACTAAAGTAAGATTCAATAATGTATCTACAGTTTTAAGATTTTATTGTATTACTATATGAGTATTTACTACGTTCAAAGCATTACAATGGAATGCTGTACTACTATGTTTGATATAGTTTAAAAAGCACTTACTGATAAACTGCAGTTGAAAACAGTTTTCATCAATGATGAGAAATGCACCACCTTTAAGATGAAACGTGTGGTCCGCAAAATTACTTTTGATCGCATTAAATGCAAAATTTGTTCCTCTATAACGTTTGTTTGGACCGCTTTATTTACAGATAGACTAATTTGGATAATATGACCATAACGCAGAGGTAAAAATGAATTTTTTTCATAATTTGTAAAATTAGTCCAATTGTGATTAGCATTAGTACAGGAACGGATGCCCAAAAGAAAGGTTTTTTGTCTCGTTCAGTACAAAGTTCAATGCTCTACTACTTTTTATATGTCCATGTTTTCGATATTACCGTTTTATTGAAATATAACCGTAAAAACGCAAAAATACCCCTTTTGAGGGTACCATTTGATGCCCTGAGCCATCTCTCCTGGTTTCAGCTTCTCGAAACTCTATGCAACCTTTGTTTTTCTCTCTCTATGCGTGTCGTTTATTTCCTTTCTTCTTCACTTAACTTAAGAATGAGCGATAATAACGTCTGTTCCTTTTTTATAATAATTGAGAGATTAATATTTCTATCTCGACTTCGGATGAAAATAATTTCCCCCAAAAATCCCTAAAAACATTACCCTGTCCATTTATTCCCCTTATTTTCTAGCACAACGAACAAAATTTCCCATTTTGGAAACAAAAATCCCCAATCTCGGAACCCTGGTATATTCACTTGATTCATATTACATTTCAAACACACATCAGTTGTACGTATCACTTTTTCTACAATCTATTTTCTGCTTCTCTAAAACGTTACGTCAGATTTATTGCACTAATTCGGAATAATCATTAACCTCTTTTGTCGTCATATTCATAAATTTCCAAATCGTTCATCAATCAATCACAAATGGAATAAATTGATATAATTGTATATAATGTAGCTATACTAGTATACAAGATATGTTACAGCAGAGTGAATGAGCGATTACAATGTACTGCATTCGCTAGTCATTATTTATAATATAGATATCAGCCAGTCAAAGTGCTTAATTATTCAATAACTTTACGCCATAATTATTCGTAATAGCTGGTTTAATTTGCCTTAAGGCTAAATGCACCGAAAAATACTTGTAGGAAAATTCAATAGATCGCAGCACTATCACAGGGGAATTTTCTTTACTGATAACGTGTGAATCAATGGTCCGATTTTCGATTTGTAAACGGCATTTGACGCCTTTTTAAAATAAAATTTACACTACGATGACCTTTTTCCAAAAATCTAGCAAAAACGCGAATTTGAAATTAGTTCTCAAACTTCGGAGAACAAATTTAAAAATGTGGCCTATAGCGCGATGGCGACATGCTTCCTGAATCCAACGCCGTGACAATCGGACGAATAGGAGCGTCGTAAAGTGATATTTACGAAAACACCTCGACCCCCCCCCACTTCCCCTTCTGCGCCGTTGCGTCACCCACCCGCCCGTTGTGGGCCCTCTGTCAGCGCGGTGGCACGGCCAGGCCCGGCGTCGTGCGACCAGCCCCGACGGACGGACGGACGGACGGACGGATGGACGGACGGAGGAGGTGGTACTTGCGGGACACGCAAGCCATACCCTCGGTTTATGCGTTCGTCACCTTGCATCTCAATCTATTTTTCCACGGATATCAAACTAGAGTTTCTATACTACTATTACAGACCGAGGTTAACGGGCTGTAATAGTAGAACATAACTACATTTTTCACATATTTCCGTCTTCCTTCGAATACCATTTTAAATTTTTTTGATGCATTTTTCAAAATATTGATTCCGATTTTTAACTATTTTTTAAAAAAGGAACTAATAGTGTAAATATCCGCATTATTCCATCTCCTCACATCTTATTTTAGATATATTTTACTTCTAAGGTCTTCTGTTATCACTCCACCTTGGTCTAAGATCTTCCGTTGTCAAATACCGGAAAGAATGAGCGGAGTATATGCACGAGTTCTTTTATCCTACAACTCGATTTTTGATCTCAAAACGACGTTTATCTGCTTTAAAGGGTTCATCTGGTGAATTTCTTTTCCCAAGTAAAGTCGAAGCTAATTTTAAAAATGTTTTCGTACTTTCGGACATATTTTTAAAAAATGCATTATCTTGGCTGCCCGGGTGACGTCGCGTCGAAGGCTGTTTTGCCGACGTTTCGACCATTTTGTCGTAGTCTTCCTCAGGGCTGGTATGCCCATACATCTGATGGTATGGACATGGTAACTAGGGCACGAACGAGCCTGGACTCGCGTAAAGTGGCCGTGGGGGAGGGAGCCTCGGGATTTCCAAGTCCAATATGGCACTGGGACAGTGGTTCGCAAATAGACAACGTGGAGAATGCTCACACCAAGTTCACTGATCGGCTCGCTTACTCGGTGTTTTTCTCCGCTTGGCACTTCCTGCTCCATGACCACGTGTCTACTATGTCTGTTCATCCCCGAGCCACCTCATTCTTATTGTTGGGAGCTGACTCGACTGCGAGGCTGAGAAATGCGCTCAATGTTCTTGATAGCTGCCCCCCCCCCGCCTAATCTGCAACTACTAGCTGTCCCAAATATATTACGCCAAGTATCCATAGGCAAGAATTAAAACATCATACGAGAATAAGGAAAACAAATATGCAATAAGTGGATGTCATCAATGTGTAATTTTGTATCTTCACAATATGGCCTTTTCTTACCGGGAGTACTTAAGGCTCCCCACAGGCTTCAAATCTTTCTTTTTTAATTGATATCACACTTCGAACAGATACTTCAGTAGAGTTTACTACCCGAAAATTGCTGTTATGCAGCGTGTGTTGAAGAACGCCCGAATTCCTTTGTCACATTTCTTAATAACGAGACGTATATTTTCCCTAGCTTAACTGTGTATTATTTGGCCTTTTCTGCGAACAGAAGCCATACCGTTCCACCAAAAGTCACAAACCAAAAAAATGAAAGCGCTATACACCTCTGTTACGAACAAGAAGCAAACAACATGTCACTCAATCATTGAGTTAATGTTCTCTCAGAACAAGAAACATTCTATATTAGATGAAGTGATATTGAACCTCATACAATGTTGTCAAAGC
>BOPP01000127.1:9969-58719 GCA_017312745.1 Gryllus bimaculatus | reverse complement strand
TGAAGTGGGGGATCGACCCATGAAGTCGATGAAGTGGGTGATCGACCCATGAAGTCGATGAAGTGGGTGATCGACCCTGCAAGTATATAAAGTGGGGGATCGACCCTGCAAGTATATCAAGTGGCGGATCGACACTGCAAGTTGATCAACTGACGGATCAGTCAATCTAGTCGATCTGAATATCCTGAGTATTACTATTTTGATTACTATTGCGACTACTGTTGCGACTACTAATTTTTACTATGGATCTCGTAAAGTAATGGATGAAATTACGTTACATATTTTGTAAATAATTATTACAGTTTTCATTTTCGATCTATTACAGGCAAATAACACACACACTCTCTCTCTCACAAAAACACACATTGACATTTTCGTAGAGAAACAAAATATTTTTATATTTTTAGTTGTTATATTTGATTAGTTATATAATGACACGTTCTGTACACGCAGCAAACTGTTGGGAAGTGCAGGTGTTGCGGTTCAAGTGCCCGAGAGCGGGCGTTAGTCTGGGTGCAGCTCTCGGAATGCACGTAGCAAGCGGAATTTGTTGTACACGGTCAAAACAAATTTTCAAATGTGTTTGCCGACCGGCCATTTTCCAGCGCGTAAGACACTGTCACGTGAACTAGCGGTGTATAAGTTAGCGGCGAATATCGCTTGGCGGGTTTCGATAACGAATGAAATCTTCTTGCTGATGCTCATTTGTCCACCTATGCGGTTGTGCTCGCAAGCCTCGACTATGCGAGTTGTCTCTCATGTCATGGGACTACAGGCCAGAAGCGCGACGCGAAATAAGTTGAAATTAATTGTTCAAACAATCAATGGCAAAATACTATCTTTCTTACTTAAGGGAGTGAAGGGAGGCATGACTTCGATACATGGGACAGACACGCATTCTAAAGCCAGCGTTTATGTGTTGAACGCGAGACACAGAGACACAGAGGCAGATCGTTATAGAAATGAAATTGGTAGAAGCCAGAACAGGTCATGAACCCATCCTTGGAGTAGAGGAGAAGAAGATTATCATAAGAGTGTCAACTCTGTTATTTGTTAATACGAGCATAACTGCGTCATCACAGGCCAGTACCCATAAAGCTAAAAAAGAATACTGTTATTTTTCAATTGCTGAATTATTTGCAGAGCTAAAAATTATTCTTAGACGTAACACCGCTTTAACCGCTGGGCCTGGCCGTTCCACCGCGGTGACAGAGGGCCCACAACGGGCGGGTGGGTGACGCAACGGCGTAGAAGAGGTAGTGGGGGGGCGAGGTGTTTTCGTAAATTTCACTTTACGACGCTCCTATTCGTCCGATTTGCATGATTGTCTCGGCGTTGGATTCAGGGAGCATGTCGCCATCGCGCTATAAGCCACATTTTTAAATTTGTTCTCGGAAGTTTGAGAACTAATTTCAAATTCGCGTTTTTGTTAGATTTTTGGAAAAAGGTTAACATAGTGTAAATTCTATTTGAAAAAGGTGTCAAATGCCGTTTACAGATCGAAAATCAAACCATTGGTTCAGACGTTATCGGTAAAGTAAGTTTTACTTATTTTGGTGCTGCCACGTGGTTTCTACAAATTGTACTATTGTCGGAACATTTAGCCTTAAATCAAAACTGACTTCAAATTATTTACCCTACAGAGCTTGCGCCATATTTTGAATTGTTGGAAGTTATGACGGAGTGTGTGTAGCCCTCGTAGCCAAAAGCGGATAAGGCGAAAGTATAAAGGCCAGATAAGGAACATTCATTGAAAAGAATATAGGTTGTTAAACTTTTAATGATGTACTGTTAACAATGAAAGACTAATTTGTCTTAAGTTTTAAGAAACACTTTTTAACAAATCGTATGAGTCACAACAAACGGACGTGGAGAGATCAAACGGACGTTTTGAATCTAACATTTTTTTTGGTTTTAATGGGCACCGAAACGTGGAATTCCTTGTTGAAATCGATTATCTGCAAGTTTTGCATGATTTCCTTCATACTACACACTTAACTCCGTTCATAGTATTTTATTCATAGTATTTTCATAGTATCCTAATTTATACTTACGTATACAAGATTGTAATTATATTTATTTATTATAATTATTGACAACCACAATGATAAGTGCCAAAGATGTTTTCACATAATTTTATTCACTTATGTTATGACGTTTATGAGACTGTTTTGTCTCCCTCATCAGGTACAACTGAAAATTTAATTACATTTTTATGAAACCAAAATGATTAACACAAAATTACAAAAATAAGAAATGAATGTAAACTGTACCCAATGTACATACCTCACCTGTACATAAGTGAATAACCCGTTACATAAGTGAATAAAAGTATTACGTGAAAACATTTTTGGCACTTATCATTGTTGTTGTACTTAATTTAAAATAAGGGACTGATCAAAAAATTAACAGAATTACATTGTGACAACCATTTGAAAACTTAATCCTAATAAGAACGTAATTACTAGGACTACAGAAGAGCACATGTTTTATCAGACTAGAATTACATTGAGTATACAGCTTTATATTGTATTATTTAGGTATTTCAAATATTATGAAAATTTTTTCGCATATATCTCACATCTGTAATATTTATATCGGCGCCGAATCTCGCCATACAGCGAGGGCAAGATCGCCGCCACCTCCCGAAAAAAAGCATGTACCACACTTACGGGTCTAATGACCCTGTTAGTTGACGTACCCAGAATCACTAAAACAATCAATCAATTAATTGTTGTTATTCTGTATTTTCCACAAATTATTTCATTGACATAACTGCTTAAGTATTATTTTAAGTTTACATTGTGAACTTGGTATTAATTTAAGAAAAATATTTTTTGTTCCACGTATGCAGGTAAACATGTAAATAATGTGAAGGCACACACAAAATGAAAAATACATAAAATAGAACATTTTATGATTGAACAATGTCAATACTTTATTAAGAAGTAGATTATTTGATATTTTACCTCTAAGGCGCTGGATGAATTTGAATAGTCAATAGGTTCGCACCGCCAACTGTAGGTCGCAAGCCAAAACTGAGACATACCCTGGAAAGTTCATCAAATCATCAATGCGAAACACAAAACAAAAAAATTATTAAAGATAAAAATGTTAAGAATTATCCTTATGTAATACTCGTTTTCTTTGCTCTCTCATATTCTCAAATTTTACATTGTATATAATATAGTCATTTATATACTTAGCTCTTCTTAAGTGATACTTTAAGAACAGGATCGGCGGTGGCGAGATGTTTGTCCATTCATAGGAGCAGCGAGAACAAGCTAAACTTTAAATCATATTGCGTTTTAAATTTTTTACTCATAAATTGGATTATTGATTAAACAGATTAGTTACAGTTATAAGTTGCTGACAAAGAGTCATTAAGAAACTGAGATTGCTCCCTGTCAGAATCTCTAATATTAGAGCAATGAATTTAAACCTGACCGTCCGCTCTTGGTGACTCAACCTGCCGCAGCGTTCGCAATCCTCGCTGTTTTCACAAACTCGGCTGTTCGGCGCTTTTCGCCATGTCTAGCAAAATGTGCCGTCCAAACTTGAGTAAAAGCACATTATGCGTATCATACGAGCAGCTCGGTCCAATTTTATGCTAGTAATACAGTAGATACGTGCGCAAACAGCTAGCGATCCTTCTGGAGACAATCAAAACTACGGGCAGCTGCTACTAAAGTGTACGAATTTGTTTGTGAAGTCAAATTTATTAAGAGCTTGTTAAAACTAAAAAGAAATATTGGTGTTGTTACTAGACCTCGTGGTTTTATATTCACATGATTTCAAGGGCAATTCATTAAATAACTGGTAAAATTAGATAGGACTAACATTTTAACGATTTATTTGAGTTGTATCGGAACACATTTGATATGCACCTACTGAATTCTTGTACTTTTCAAACATTAATAAACAGCAATATCCAGTCTCATTTTGACCTCCATGGTGGCCAGATCCGGCCAGGTGGCGCCGTCAATCCAGGCAAAATCACATTGCGAGTGCTTTACCGACTCCCTTATCGGCGCCGTGTAAGCGACTCCGACTGATCTCTCGGTGCGTGTTGCGGTTCGTCATGAGTCGGGCTCAGCGTGCGGGCATTGGTTTACTACCTCACAGCCAGGCTTCAACGATACCGCAAACGCGGAGTCACGGAGGCGATAAGGTACGCCTTGAGCAACGGCTATGAACATGAGTCAAGACGTGTCATCATCTGTCGGTAAATGTTAATGTTTTGAGATTTCATTTATTTGTCATATAAATGGTGCTATGGTCGTAGTTATGCGTGACAACACAGCATCGACCTGTCAAAGTGGCTTATAGACTGCCGGAACTGTAGCTGGTTGCCAATCATGTTGAACGTGATGCATGTGGAGTAATTGTGAAGTGAAGTGATATTATGTTCAAGTATGTTAAAAATTATTTTTCTTTGTGTGTGACACTCATGGAGTCACCTCGAGTTCATCAAATAACAGGAGATCAGAACAGTCAGACTACTATTAATCATGTCCAAATTACTAAGCAATTCCTCTTTCTCAAGGAAGAAAATGCTATTCTATCGATTTTTTCCCAAGTATCCCGTATCAAGGGATTGAAGAAAAGTTATTAACATTCGGAGTTAGAACTGTAGTACCATTAACCGGTGCGGTATTTAATAACTCCAACTTGAACCATATTCACAGTTTTCGCTACCAAATATTTGTTTCACCGGATGTTGAACATAAATTATCCGAATCATTTCAAGTCCTTGTAGATCATGTCCCATATTGAATACATGAAATCCTTGATGTTCCTTTTTGTGTAAAAATCAGGGTCACGAAACTTATAACTGCCCAAATCCATGTTACTGGCAATTAACTATTGGCCTACATCTTCTTTTGGAAGTAGAAATCACAGAATCAGCTAAGAGATTACTGATAAATCTAGTAATGTTTCTACCAAAGCTATTGAATCTTCACTTCCCGAGAGCAATAAGGTGAATAAAAATTTCAGTCTTAACCTTTCTAGCGACCCCCTTCATGCACCAGCGTTCAGCACTTCGCGTTATGTTCCATTCAAAAGGATATACTATACCTGCCGAACACTGGTGCATGAGAAGTATGTAACAGTCAGTGGTGTAGAAGAGTTCATGAAGAGTTTGTTAAAGTTACAGTACTCGTGGAAAGAATATAAATAGTTGCTCTTATAATACAACGAAGAATAGAATGCAGACATAACGAGAGCAAAATTACTATGTTCTGCGTTATTATATACTGATAAAACGACTGGAATAAATTTCCTAGTGATAAAAGATCACTGACCTCCATTAATGTAATATTATTTTAAATAGAAAGGAATAAAGGTCGATTAACAGCTGCCTAATAAGTAAAGGCAAATTTCACAAGTGACGTGGTTTTATGAACGTTTCCGCCACAGAGAGTGATCATTTTCGATCCCTCTTCATTTCTAGAAATTCGCATTATTTATTCTGCACATATCTATGGTAATAGATGTACATTATTTTGCGCTTGACATTAGGTTGGGCACTGCATCCGTCGGCGATGGAAGGCCACGTACCATGTAGAAGACGTAGGCGTTGGCGAAGATCTGCAGGGCGTTGTACACGATGAGTGTCCTTTTGAGTTTAAAAGGCTTCCGGTCGCGCATCATCCAGGGGCCCAGACGCGTCACAAACAACGTGTAGCCTGCCATCAGCCCCAATATCGTGAACGGCCGCATCGCCAGCGGCAGAGGCTGCACACGGGGATCTGGAACGACGCAACGTGCACAAGGTACGAGCTTCTTTACGATTCAATTATGACTCATTGTACGAGGCGCGACTCCGGCCATCAGGCCAGATCTTCCCTCTGACTACGCAAATGTCGACACGACATTTTCACCATCTAGAGGAGAAAGAACAGTGTCAGAAATTTCCGCATTGCTTTAATGAAATGTACAATCAAGTAGTTATCATGAACGCACATTAAATTCAATGTACGCATGTACATTAATACGCAAGAGTAAAAGGTTAATGGTTATATCTGGAAGGAAAAAATGAATTATCTTCATGGACTAGTGATTATAAATACATAATACGAATGACGAGGGAGGGAAAACGAGAGAACCTCTACATTAAATCTACACCTATTTTTATTTGTGTATTAAATGTAACGTACAAATATTTTAAGCTGTTCGTTTAGTTTCCTTTTATACTCGAAAACCTTTTCCATGCAGTAAACTTACGACATGGAACAACCAGCGTTGCTTCCCCTCCGAATGAAGACCGAATGGAGAGTTTGAAGGAAGCATTAAATAATGTCTAATCCAGAAGAAATAATTGGACGTTCAGAGCTCCCACATCGTAAAATAACTTCATTATATTGGCATTTTTTTCAAAAATAGGAACCGAAACAAATTTCCGTATTTTTATTTGTATTCGAAATAGGTCGAGTTCTGTCGCTGTTTAGAGGAGAATTCTAGCGGCCGGCTGCTCTGATCGGCAGTTTTCTGTAGTGTCTCCGATAAACACCAGGCGAATGCCGGAGCAGTACCAACGGGCCACGGAATTTTCTCGATCTTTTCTTATTCTGCTTTGTTCTATCATCATCCCTTACTTTCACAAAATGACGCTCATATGCACTACACTACCACATTCATGCCGGGAGACCGGTCAGCAGCTTAGAGCTTGTCCCGGCTGGGGTGGGTCCTGCTGGTGGGAGATACGTGGTTAGGGAAAACTCTGCTCGCTAGACGACGGTAGGGCGGCGCTGGATCTTACCCTCCAGAGGGGAAACACATACACTACACGTACGGGACTATTACCTTCAGCAGTTACCGCGCACGGAATTACTAACAATCCATCAATCATAAATTTTAAGTATTTTAAAGCCATACATAACAGAATTTTTTTAAAATTTGAATTTATTTAACCAAAGTCCTTTTTACACCGAAAAACAATCTTTAAGAGACCAGTTTAGTTGAAGATACTAATCGTAAATGAAATGGTGTAGAGGTGTTTTTTTTTACGAAAGATATCAAAGAATAGATCGACAGCTATACAGAGACACACAGATAGAGAAGCTCTATACAAAGCTTCCTAGGTTGCGGCAGTGTGTTTCCACAGACAATAATAGTGAGAGAAATGTGTCATGAGAAAAAGTGCTGCGAGACGAAACTCAGACAACAATTGGGTGTTTCGCGGCGTCGCGGCGCTGTCGTAAGCTGCCCGCGGGTTGTGGGCTCTCAGCCTGCCGCCCAGCTACCCGCCCACTTCCGTCGCGCAGTGAACGGTCTGTCCGGTGCACATCGGCACACCAAAGATCTCCCAGCGATGCAACCCATCACAAAGATCAGTTCAAGCGAGTGTTCGATTGTATTTAGCACTTACTCAAATAAATATTTTTTCTTGACGTTCTCGCGTGTGCATGACTTTTACATTTTCCTATTTAAACAAACTAAAGGGCAGTACTCATATTCAAATTATAGGCAATAAAGAGTAGTTACCAATATCGAAAATTTAAAAAAAGAAAAGAAACGTAAGTATCCAATGTAATACAACGTACGTATACTACTTTATTACTCATAATATTAAGTTTCAGTCAGGTTCAGATGAGTGGTTTGATGAATGAGTTTGAGTGGCATAAATGTAATGTAAAGTTTTGAGTGATGATACAGCGATGGTGAGGGACACAGAAAACAGAAAGTCCCAGAGTCAACCTACAGCAAAGCTTCTTTGTCCACATAAACCGAGTGAGATTTGTTCCCTGTCCCTGCAGAGGCACGCGAGTGCTCCGTTCTCTACACCAATAACCCTGACGCGGTTATCGTACCTGCCCATTCGTAATTGATGAATTGGTAGGTGTTGTGCAGGGCGGTCCAAATGGCAGCCATCTTCCCAGTTGAAGCAGTTGAGCCTTGCGAAGTGTTGTCACAGACACCCGCAGCCCCACTGCCACTGCACGCTGCCCTCGCGTCCTCTTCAGACGCTGCCCTCCCCGCCGCCCCTCTACCTCTTTACGTCGACCTTCAGATTCTCCTGGCGCCCGCCAGGTGCGTGTCGTTTGCGACCCCTTTCTTCATCCATGTTATTTTGATAGTGACGTTCGTATTGCTGTGTTTACCCCGCGGAAGGCTTTCAAGATAGGCAACTGACCTTTCAGGTCAAAATGATTCAAGATAATCCACCTTGAAAAAATGCCTAAACTTACGAAATCTATTGGAATTTGAACAACAATTTTTAAGTAATTCGTTAGAAATCATCAAGATTGTTTAAGGGGTATAGTTACAACGTAATTGATTCAGAGCACATATATATTGAAATCATATGTAAAAACATATATATTGAAATCATTTCTAACTTTATTTATTATACTTGTAAATGTTATAATTTCACAACTGTGACCTGTTCATAACCAACAGACAAAAAATATGAAACATTGTTTTTAATACATAAGATCGTGGATATCTTTTTTTGTCTTAGAAAAGGAATTATGTATCAAAAAAAATTCTAAACCCAAGTAAATATATTCTTAAACAAGAAATAAAAATGACCAATTTTACAATAACAAAATCAATCTAGCATAAACTTTCTCTTCTCTCTTGAAAAAAAATTGTCAAATTAACAAATTCAAATAAAATGATACAATTTTGCACACTTTGACAACAATATAAAGGGCGCATCAAGCACAGTTTGCAGTTACATGCACTTTCTGAGCACTCATTACAACATTCACTTAAATGGGTGTGTTGCTTGTTGCTCTCTGAATTTACTTTTTAGGTATGCAGGGTCTAATGACCGCTATTTACACTGGAGGATGTCATGACACGCCACCACTGCACATACTCGTTAAAGGGGTGGCTTAGGCACTACCAAAATACTGTCAAGAGCCTCCTACGTCTTAGCAAACTGGGCGAACTTGATGCTTTTCGCTTTTATGGCAAGTTGGTGGCGAAAGATAAGGAGAAAAATAGGAAAGACGATTATTACCGACCTCTCCTTGGAGCCTTGCCCCCACCCAACGGCGCGGCGCTTGCGATGGTCAGTGGGCTGGTGACGCCGAATACGTCTCCGCGCAGATCCGCGTTCTTACACGGCAATGAAGTGTAAGAAATGGACGCCCGTATACCTAGGCGCTGCAGCTTCAATGTCCGTTTCTCTTCTTCGTCCTCGCCACGCTCACCATCACTCCCCAACAGCACACTTTTCGACCTTCCTCTCTCTCTCAAAGCTTTTCCTTCCGTTGCTCCCTACCATTCACAGAAACTACCATTCGAATCTAGAATGGTTGCACAGAAACTACAATTCAATTATGGAAGAAAATATGTAAATAGGAGTTTCCAACCTCTTGCAGAGGATACTGCCTGTGCATTTTAATGTAGTGTTTGTATCTGTGACTAATATATATATATATATATATATATAGTAATATATATATATATATATATATATATATATATATATACGTAGGTCGTTCCGAAATTAATGCCTCCCAATTTTTTTGTGAGCTTTTGACCTCAAAAACAAATGTTTGTGATCTGATAGTGCAATTTGAGTGGCTGTGCCCCCAAAACTAAAAGAGAACACAAAATAGAATAATGCCTTTTGAAAGAAGTAAAATAGTTCAAAACCGTACTACCTAATGCGCAATTCTGACGACAGAGAATGTAACGCTACAAATGCGTCCATGCACTTTACATGAAACATAACTCAACTTGTTTGAGCATTGTTTTCTTTTTCTTTTAGCAAATTCATTTTTATACTACACGTCAAAAAGAAATGAGAACCTTCAATATAACTTGCAACGGGTGCCGTATTATTTACCCTGGAGGCATATAAAAATAATTTTTATTTTTAATTTCGTGTCAACTTTCAGCTATCTCTGAGTGTGGGCACGGTTTGACTTTCATGAAAATAATAATAAAAACTTTCGACATTAGCTTTGTGTCTTTGCATGTAGCATAGAGATAATTCGATTTTCGATTTCTTCTCAAAACATGGAATCAAATCTCAAGTGTCTGTATTGTATCAATTCAACTTGGCCCTTTGAATGAGCGCGATTAAGCCATTCTAAAATAACACTGTGTATGCTGTCGTAAGGCTGCCAACATCTCTTCTTAGAATCCATATTGACGTTTTCTTCCCGATCATTCAAGTAGCGTTTCCGATTGGCAAGAATTGGCTGCACCTGACCTTTACTACAATTAAACTGCTAAGCTAAATCTCGCTGCGCCTTTACCTTTTCGCTTTATCCTTATCACCGATAAGCGAGCCTCGAGAGTAAGATACAGATTTTTGCCTATTTGTCCATTTTTCCCTTCAAATGAAATCGCAATATTTTCGGTCTTTCTTTCTTTTTGGAGCATTAGAAGAATTATATGCGACGTTTGTGGAGCCTATTTCACTAATAAATTATTCTGTGTTTATTTATCAAAAATGTAATAATCTTTAATCAATAGTTTAAAAAATTGAACATTTTTCCTTTTTTATCCTGCAGATTTCGAAGAAATCGAATTATTATCGATGAATGTATACTCGATTTTACTGCCACCACAGTGTGGGTATTTGGTATTATGAAACACGTGTAAAATTACTGATGGTAGTACAGTTATTTTTTACTTTGAATTCTTAAACATTCTTCTACACAAAAATTGCTCCAATTTTTTCTTAAAAGTTCATACTCGTATTATCGAAAGACTGTATAAAAATTGGTGCCTGTTCCATTTTTCACGAACACTGTTCGATAATTGCAAAACGTTAACATTCTAAAAGTATAATATTTAATACAGAGACAAAAATCAAATCTTTACAAAAGGCATTGTGTAATTTATTCTCTATCCTCTAGGCTTCAGTTTCTCCCTCACCCTTCCCAGCAACCATCTAATGCCCACCCCCAAAAGAATTTATTTCTATTTTTAGATTTCCTAATTGTAGATCTGAAAAAGGACTTAAAAATATTGTATAAACGTGATATTTCTATTATACGCAAATTGCCGTTGCAAAATCTGGAGCCGCGATTAGAACCTGTCGTTTGAGGGCTATTACAAACGCCAATTTTGACTCATTTTCACAGAAAACTTATGAGTTTGCATGAAACTTCATTTGAAATCATGTGAAACATTTCTTCTCACAAATGCAATAACGTATAATGAAAAGTCAAGTGCCAAGTGCTTAGTGTGAAGATTAGCTACGTGCGAAATATTTTTAAAAAATTACATTCTTTTTATCACAAGTATGCTGCAAAATGATTTTTATGTCATCTTATTGCAATATCGGTACAAAAAGTTTAAATGAAAAATCGTGAGTTGTGATAAAATATCGTTCAAACGTTTTTTTTAAATGCAAAATTTTAAACTCGAAAACCTTGAACTTCAAAATTTACAGAAAAGTAGCGATTTCGAGGAATATTATCAGACACGTTTGAAGCAATTCTATTCACAAATGAAATAATGTTTACAATTCTCCGGTAATGTACTAAATATCGAGAAAAATATAGAAAAATATTTCAACTACGTAACTTTTTTATAAAAAAGAATACAGCATAGTTTCGTTTAAGGTCTCATATACAGTGATTTTGGCACTATCCCTACAAAAAGTGTAAGGAAAATATTTGGAGCGGTTTTTCATATAATCTTTTATTTTTTATAAATTGTCCACCCAAAACTCACTCAAGTTTCACTCAAAATTTCGCACAAACTATTAGAATTTTCCAAAACTGGTCATGGGAGTAATTAAAAATCTAATTGGGGAGAACAAATTTCGTTTAAAAATAGTTTTTTCACAGAAGAAACAACGAGATCGCATTATTTGAAAATCTGGAGCCGAGCAGTTTCGTCGCGACCCGCCTCGCTCGTTAAAAGAAGCTAAGTAATACGCGTATTGGCTGAATGGATTTCTACGATGGCAACCGTTCCAGCACGGTAATACGCGTATGAATGAAAAATGGAATCCATATGGACGTTTATTTTCGCCCAGACGAAGATAACAGTGACAATTGCTTCAATACGTAATGGTTTTCACGCAGAGATATGCGCAGAGATATTTTCACGCAGATATCGTCCCTTATGATCTCAGCGCTAACAGGCGAATAGCAGTTTCCTTGGCAGAGTATTTGCAGCTCTTCCAACCATCTGAGCTATATTTTGCAGCCTCAATAGGCATGTGTTGCAATCATGTCCCGGAAAATGGCGCTGTTTTTAAAAAAATCACGTAGTTAATACTTATATCCCAAACGTTATTTACACAGTATCGCATTTCACAGGTAGAGTAAAATTGCTTAAAATAATTCTCAAGTTTTTTGAATATTCGAAAGATTATCTAAAACTGCTCCAAATGTGTTAATAAAAATGAGCACACAGGTCCATATTTAATTCTTTTATGATAGTCTGTCATATTTCTATTCTACTGTTAGGGATCCGAAAAACTGAGAAAACGTGAAAACATGGCGGTGATAGATGAATCCAAGAAGAGGGTGAGCAAAAGCTAAAAGATCACTGAAGAGAAAAGGAAAATAATTAGTACGAGAAAGTGCCATTCGTAGCATTATTAGTTCGCGTTGCCTCATTTATTTAAAATTAACTTTTCTGAAAATACGTACTGCCTTGATAAGCAAATCATTCCACCAGCATTTAATTTTACACACGTTAGAAACTATACTTCTGGGTGAATTCATCTCACACACGCTGCCACGTAGTATACATTCGTTACGCATCAATTCTCACACCTCAAGAGACTTTTCTTTTATCTTGTTCCGAAATGCAAAAACATCACATCCAAAACAAAAGACATGTACCCCTTTCTGGATGGCATCCGACGTTGAATGCACGGATACATGGTTCATCTCAGAATTAACTTATTTTTAGTCGCAGAAAGGTTAAGGAAACTAAAATACCTACCTCACGCAAAGTTGCCAGATGGTCAGTATCTATGTTGTCTAAATAATATGTGATATGGGATCTTTTGTTTCACACGTAGAAACACGCAATACCCTATGTCTAGTAAACAGAAGGTCCCAGGTTCGTAGTCCGGTGAATTCAAATATTTGCACTTCGTGGCAAACCATTTTTAAGTAAGTGTACATGTAAGACTTTTTTTCTTGAATGTTTCTTATCATTATAAGCAGTCCACAGCAAAGACACTTGAATTTTTCTTTTTTGTGATATTTATTTTGTATTGGTGAGAGGCTCACTCTTGGTGCGTGGCCGAGGGGCGGGGACACTTAGGCCCTCCCCTTAATCTGGCCCTGACGTAATCCCTATACAGTATTTGAGTAACTGCGAGTTTGTGTGTGTATGTGTGTGTGTGTGTGTGTGTGTGTGTGTGTGTGTGTGTGTGTGTGTGCGGAACCGTCACGATCTGAGAGATTTTACTGGAAATTAAATCAACACCACCAATATATCTATGTAGGTGGCATTGATTAAACTCCAGTACCCAAAGGAAATGTTCACTCTATACGCCATAAATTTATTTTATGACGTTGGCAACACTGATGTTCCAATCTTTAAGTGAACAATTGAATTACCAAGTGAATCGCGCAGCAGAATTTATTTTAATTTGCATTCGTATTATCGTAGCTTTTAAAAGTAAATTTGCGAAAACCTATGAACAGTATTGCCTTGGAATTTATTAATCTTTCAAGTGAAAACTTTCAAGATTTCGATTGAATACGTAGAAAACAAAACTGTGAGCAATACTAGAGAATGAATGAATGTCCTTACGTTTGACTTCTCACTTGTACGTTCTTAAGTGTGCAAATACCAATTTTCGAATGAATGTGAACCACAACATATTTTATTAAACAACACCTTATTTGACAACACATTGACTAACACCTTATTTACATAAGCCTACAAAACATTCGTCTTTTAATGGTTATAGATTCGCATCAAAACGATTAATTGAGCAATTGCAGACATAGATGAGAACATAAATTAGACTGAGTTTGTGGAGTTTTAATCTTAAAAAAATTAGGGGGAAAATTATGGAAGTGTTAAGCAAATCCGGGGAAATATCAAATGTAGTTGTATAAGATGTTGCGACAGAATGTTCGGAACTAATTGGCAATGATCTGCTTTTTACATTTAGCATTTGTGCTAATGCAAATGTGATCTGTACATTTTTGTGCATATTAGCAAAAACAGCGTAAAAAATGTACCTGTGCTAATATGTAACTATTCGCATCAGTACATACAAACATACAATCGCGATTATAGTTTTGAAATTGCAATATTACTAGTTCATATCCCGTTACATACAAGGCGTACAACTTGTACAAGGCCATTGGGTGTTGGGAACTTTTTAAACGGGAGTAGTATAACATTATCGGCTACTACGATTCATTGTCAGAAGTCGTATGTTAATTCATTCGAAGTCTAATGTCAGATACTGAAAGAACATATATAAACAAAGCTAGGCATGAAAGAAATGAAATAATCAAGGAATTTTCATCACATGTAACTATTTTTACACAGTTTACAGCGTCGGTAACGCCACATATTACTAGGCATTTACTAGGTTCTATCTGTGTTACTATCGACAATGTTCCTAATTCGTTTTGTCCTTCTGGGTGTAGTGTTTTCTTTTTTTTGACCATGCATGTATGCTGTAGACTCTGACATTGGCAGTATCTACGAATTTTTCAGGTTGGTTTCAGTTTAGGTTGGAGTTGATAGCATTAGTGCAGTGGGGTCCTTAGTTTAGAATGGGTAAAGTTAGTAATACGAACAGCAGATCATTCATATCTAATATCAAGCGATAACTCTAGCATTATCCGTGATACTTATTGCGCGTTGCATTTTAAGTTATAATTCTCTCTATGTAAAACTTTTATATTTAAACTCGTGCAAATTTATGGCATTACCTCTGAAAGTAATTTTTACTACGTAATTAAATGGTGTTTCTCAAGTTGAAAGGAACTCTCATAAAAAATCATCGTGTAGCATTCATTGTCTGCACAGGGAATTTATCAATGTAACTCAATACCACGCCTCTGATAAAAATTCCTTAAATAAAAATTAACATGTGCAAAATAATCGAGTCTTAGGTCAAGGCGTGGTCTGAATTGTAGCGCCATCAGAGGAAAAAGAAAAGTAGTAATTTTAAATGGTACGTAGATTGAGAAAAAATATTATGACTGAGGGAGAATCATAACCTGAGCTCGTTTAATGTTTCTTTGAGGTAGGCACATGTAGAGGAGGTATTTTCAAAAGCGGTTGGGCATGTTGACTTGCATCATAGCTGCTTAGGGTTGGTTTGTATCTAATTCTTCAATGATTCACCATCTTCGTAGAGCAGAAAGGAGGGTAAAGTAATTTGTAATTGGAAAGTTTATATCAATGTGGATTTCTTTCCAATCACTGTGTGTAGATGAGTTTCTTTATCTACTAAACTAGAAATACTTGATAGTACTTACACGAGCAAACGAGATAAGCTCTCTTAATATACTTTGGTGTAAAATGGATTACATGTGAACTTAAAGATTAGGTTTTCTGGTCTCAATACTATTTCATTCTAATTGTTAAGGTCACAGAACGGAGCTTCTTCGTGAACATGAAATAACATGAACGAATAAACCAAATTGCTTAACTTAATGGTTTTTTAAAATTTTTGATTTAAGACCTCTATTCTTACATTTAAGACAATAAAATCACAGTACCTCAGAAATTCTTTGTGCGTATAATAGACACACAACGTTTTGCATGCTTATGCACATGACTCAACAGAGTATGCAATTGCATAGGGGCACCATTACCGTGTTAATTTTTCGCTCTTAATTCGTAAAAAAATATTAGAATCGTGCACCTGAAAAAAAAGAAATTTCGAGAGAAAAATGCTTATCCCTGGGCCCTGGTAACGAAAAAATTGATAAATCTTGTTCCTAAGTACAGTAAATTCGGTTGGTCGGCTCATTCTCTTGGTTAGGTCATAATTCATATTGTTTCATCCGTAAAATCGGATGAAGGCAAAATGTCTGTCCGTCCGTCCCTTTGTCTGTCAGTGCGTGGTCAAAGCGAGGGCCAAACCCGATCGATCTATTTTCCCCAAAATTTATATTCTTCGATCAATTTAAAGGAACTCGAGGTCCTTTGAGTTTTAAACGTTTATTTTGGTTTTGGGGGATACTGTACATGAATCATCAACATTTTCAATACTAAGCGTAAGACTCAAGCAAAAAAACTTACATTGGAATAAAAAAACCAACATTAAACTTGACTACAATTTTCAAACACAAATGGGAAAACAATACACATTGTTACTGAAATCCTTAAGCAACCTTTTGCGCGTGTCAAGAAGGTTCAAGCGTCAAATCGTGAGTGTGCTGAAAACAACTATTGATACTATGACTTATGAGACCAGCTGTTGGAACAATTGGAAGGTCAGGGAAAGAGAGGAGCGGGGCGCCCCCCTCCCACGGAGAACATATGTTTCCCTGAGTGATGCCACCCACCTACCCCGACTTTCCCATGCCTTGTCGCCAGGCACCATGCCAAGCTGACTCACGTACGACAATCACTGCGTCATTGCATTTCTTTGAATGAGTGTTGATATTGCAAGATGTATCATTACTTGGAATAAAAGCTGAATTGTTTTTTCAAAATGTGTTAAATTTATTCAAAACGGGATGAGCATCAATCATGGTTCCATAACCAGCACTTGAAAACCTTGATGAAAGACATCATACGATAACTATTACCTCTATTGTAAGTCGAGCTTCAAACCATAAGTTGCTCTATGGAGTATAATAGGGTCATTCAAGCCTATGTTTTAACTATATCTTTTATCAAGATGTCGAAGTAAATTAGTGGTTAACAAACGAACGGTGATTGACGGCAAATTTATGTCTAGAACAACAAAATAGTTTCTTTCAAGAGCAATATTTTTGTTCGTATTACTATGTCTTAATTCTTTATGACAAAAACTAGAAGCAATATCTCATCCTCATACGATCTGTTATTCAGAGAATCTATAAAACGAACTAGCTGAACCTGTGCGAAATTTTAGAACGTTTGAACGAATTGGCCACTGCAGGATTATTTTTCTATGCTTACTTTTTCTTTTTGTACGTAGGAAAACCGGCTTTGCATGTAATTTAGACAAGACTAGAACTAGTGGTGCTACAGAATGGGATAAACGTTCTTGTAGTAGTAGTTTTCTAATGTATTTGGTTCATGCTAGCTTTTCCCACTCGCCCCATCCTCCTCCCACCTGCATATCGCCGCACAAAGAGCATTTCCAAAAAGTAGCAATTTTTTTGGTTTTCTAATGGCAGAATTGAAATATTACTTAAAAATATTAAAGAAGAGTAACAGCTCATACATTACAGAAATTATCGTTCAAAACTTTGGAAAGTCGTTTTAAAGAAAATGGCGTTTAAGCGTTATTGTAAATGCGAAATTTGAATCTCTTTTTCACAAAAACTGTTTAGTTTTTGAACAATTTTATTCAATGTCTTTTCAAGCGCTTGTACTCAAAAATGCAGTAATGCATACAAACCGCCTGGAAATGTACATATTAAAGGTGTAAAAGATAATTAAAACGATACTTTTGAGTATTTTTTAAAAAAACAAAAGAATTGAGCAAAATGAAGTTTATCTCAAACAGTGCAATTAACACTATCCGAAAAAGTTTCAAGAAAAAAATTGGAGCCGTTTGTAGGACAATGATGTTTAAGCTTTTCTAAAAATGCGTTTTTTTGATGACGCATGATTTTCACAGAAAACTTTTCACAGTTTCAGAATCTTTATAAAACTTCATTTTAAACACAAGTTCTCATACATTCAATATCAACAAATAGATGCTACTGTAAATATTAAGGACTTTAGAGACAAGTCAAAATAAATTACAAAGTCATTAGCAGCAAGCATTTCTTTCTTTTACAAATGTAACAAACAGAAATATATTTGACTGTTACTGTATTCACAGCAAATTATAGAGGCAAACAACACAGTTTTGCCAGCGCAGAGGTGTCAAAAGTATGTGCAATTCGTCTGCAAACCCACTTTGCGGACGTTGGTCAGTTGGTTGGTTGTTAGTGATCAGGGGCGTGTTAACTATTATCGTTATTCCCGTAAGTGTAGTGCATGCGTCCCCCTCGGGAGGTGGGGTGATCTTCCCCCGCTGATTGACGAGATCCAACGTCCTCGACCTACCGTCGGTTCGCGGGGTTTCCCACAACAATGCATCTCCCACCAGCGGGGCACCGCACCAGCCGGGACAAGCTCTAAGCTCCCAACTGAACTGTGTAGTAAAGTAGTGAATGATAAGTTTAAATGTGCGCAATGGGTGAGGAGAGAACAACGAAGAGAAAGGAAAGATCGCACGCGGTTCTTGGCCCGTTTGTTAGAATACTGCTCCGACATTCGCATGTTGATCAAAGAAGCCATGGAAGACTACCGACAAATTGTTGATATAAGTTGAAGTTGTCTTATTTAGTGCACAACAGTACCAGGAACCTAATATTTTCACGAGGATTCTAATGAAGATACCATGTACCAGGATGAATACATCTTTGTTTGCAAAAATACCAGTATTTTAAATCTATAGTAACTGATGTACGATTTAAGATTCCAAAAATACTGTTTACTCAATAACTTAAAACAAACATCAATATTACAAATAACTATGATATTGGTGAAAAAAATGCACAATGAAAATTATTAAGGGGGACATAAGATAGTCTTTTTCTATAACCTGCTAGAGTAGAAAAAGATAGTCTACAATGATGTAACTAAATAAAAGGTATTCTTCCATTCAGTTAATCGAAATGTAGATTGGCCTAACAATCTTCTTGTGGGTGTTAAAACATATTAAAGTTATAATATCAACAATTTCAAAAGTTAAATCAAAAGAATTGATACCAGAAATATTAGTTAAAGTATCAGGAGGTTTGAAGGTTGGTACTGGGATATACATTTGAACATCAGTCAACGCTGCTCTGGTTATACAACCGTGGAGGCAGTCAATTTTGTGGAGTTTGTGAAATTTAGGTGTATGGCAGCAGTGATGAAATTTATGGGTTGTATTGGCGCATATTAATGTCCTTCATGGAGGTGAGAAGTCAGTTTTTAATTCACCTAATTAATCGGCCATGTTTTGCAAGGAAGCGCGAATCTTTTTCAAGATCGCAAGTTGTAATTTCATTGATCGGTTAATCACTTGCCTACTGAAGTTTTTTGCATTTTGGTTGCGTAGTGCAAGTTACGAGACTGAATTGAAATTTGATTACACTTTTGTACAATGATTGCCACGTATAACAGGTTTCCACGTGACTATCAACAGTATCAAGCATTACACCTCTTTAAGTGTGTATCTGCTTAATGGTTGCGTAATTACCTTGCAAGTGGTAACTGTACTACACACATTACACAATGCTGTGCTCTGCTATTGTTAAATAATTGAATCTTCCTCAATGTGTAAAGCCAATGTTTGTGTCTCAATTTAATACAATCAAGCGGATTAACTGACTCAGGGTATCAATTGAATGGGTGAAAACTAGAACATAAGTGGCATTTTTAAATTCTGAGAAAAACTTGTTTATTTTAGGCTATATTTTAGTGGCAATGTATTTACACAAATGTACTTTTATTGAAATACCTCTCACATCGTTTATATATGCATATTTCCAGCAATTTCATTAAACTATTGTATTTGTAAGTTAATGTTCTTAGCATGACTTCAAATAAAGTGTTTCGAGAACTCTAAACTTTTCTGTGAAACAGATTCAAATTTCGAATGTACAGTAGTGCTTACACGCCAGTCTTTTTAAAAGCGACCCCAAATTTTTCAAAGAAAATTGCCATTAAGGACGATAATATTATTATAATAATATTAAATTAACGATAATAATATTAAAATATTTCCGCTCTTCAGTTAGGAAACCGAAAAATTAGGGAAATGTCCAAAAATATACTTTAGGCGGCAATAGATGGCAGCTGGCAAGAGTATGTGGCAAGTCAGAATAGCTAGCCGAGACCAAAGGAAATAGAAAGTTAACAAAGGAATGTGTGTGCTATTCTATTGTATCACTAGTTTTATTTCGCATATCAACGCTAGTCGCATACCAACGCTATTCGGGTACCCGTAAAACGAGGTTGGGGTAGACTTCATGAAGAACCCCATGAACGTTGCAAAATAACCGAAAGAAATTTTACGCATTTAAGAACTAAAGATACTTGTATATATTAATAATGTTGTTTTTATTTGCTTTGAGTATTTTCAATTTTGTGAAATGGCTAGGGCACGCACCATATTTTAACTTGTTTGTTTAACTTGTTTGTACTTGGGTTCCTTCCCTCAAGAGGCGCGTAACCATTTTGGAACTATTAGTTCTAAGTTAATTATTTTTCTTTCATTGCACAACTTTTCCCTGTATTGATATATTCTAAAATAAGGTATCAACGTCAATATTGGCAAAACAAAATAATACAGACTATTTGTTGACAGGGTATACAAAAGCTGTTTACTAAGCATCAAAATTACATCAATTGAGAATCACTAGTTTATGTTTACGTGACTAATTCATAACTGAACTCTGTAAAAAAATTATCACATGGCGAAGAATTATCACATAGAAATATGAATAAGTTACAGAAAGAAACAATAGTTGAATACGATTACCAGACGAATACATCAGTTGAATACCTACTAGAAAATTATTGCTTTATGTGCACTTCTGAAGTGGCGTCGTGGTGTAACTTTTATGCCAATGTGGTGAGCTGATCGTCCTGTTCAGTCTCTAATTTTGACCTTTAAGGCTTCTGTAGTTTAAGTTTCTGTAGTTAGTTTTTTTCTTTTGAAAAGACACATCTTTCTTGATCGTGCCCAACACGTGGATTTATTCGTCGCCGAAAAGAAAACCTCATTGGTTCATTCGCCATGATCAAATTCATCACGAACTTTCCGTTGACTCGTTACAAAATCGGCTAAATAAATGTTCTAATGTATACCCGTATACTCCAGTTAAACTCCAACTAAAACATTTTCTATTAACTATTCCACCCGTGAAATTAAGAGTGTACAATTATATATACAAAATGTCCCAATCAGGGCGGTGTATCACAAAAAGGTTTTCACTTTTTCTAACCGATTTTTCTTACCGCTTCTACGTACTGGTCAATCATAAACTGTGACTCATTTACCTTAGGAGGTGGTATTGTACATCGATCGCTATGTCGATGCCCAATAAACCGCGTATGTACTATGACAGAACCTATTTGATTTTAAAATAGCTTTCAGTTATGTTCAATATTTGACGCATTCTGGAACTCTGATGGAAAAAATTCCACTTGTGGAATAGTCCCATTAAATACCACTCGTTCTTTCGAAATTCTCAGATAAATCCCCTCCTCGCTGCGCGAATCGGGAATTTATCGACAGTTTCTAAAGCACTTGTATTATCTATGATAAACCACCTTCAGAGAATCAAAACCCGTTATGCTAAAGTTTTATTACATCCTAGAATGATATAGTTATTTCTGACTATAACTAAAATATTCAAATTATAAAATATTGCAATGTATCTCTTTGTGTACATGCCCGCCCTTCCATCGCGTCACCACAAAGGATCTAGGCGGGAACGATGGCAAAAAGTGTTGAATCGAATAGTAAATCTTGAAATCGAATAGTAAATCTTTCTTAAGGATTGTGACCACGAAAACAAATTTCTTTAAGGTTTTAAACTCCTTTCCCCTCGCATCCGTCGTAATGACGAAAAACATATTTTTTAATTTTATTTTTTTAATTGAATTGAAAGAATGTATTTCCATGGAAAATAATTATTCCTTATGTGAAATTTTCTAAATTTTTCAAAAATATTTTTAATTTGATTTTTCGCTAGATTCAAGCTTTAAAATAAATTTGGAAATATTTTTAATTTTTTGATAGAAAGTTTCTATACTGCCAGGTGCACGAGAAAATACTCAAAAATTCTTTAAAATTTTCTGAAATTTGTTCAGATTTTTCTAATTGGTGCGCCATGTCCCAAAAAATTAAAATAGACATTTTTGTCCCATTTTGCTTATTTTCATGTACTCGTATGTAGGTCATTTCACGTCCAATCGCATTCGCTTAGTAGACCCTGACTGGAAGACCCCGAGAAAACGAGTCCGCGAAAGCCCCCGTAAATTCACTCACCACCCGCCTTCAGACACTCTGCTTCTCATAATGAAGGAGTTAACGCTCAGTTACGCAGATAACTTAAATTATAACCAATTAAAATTATTTACGAAAACCCAATTCAATTTTTGTTTTAATTTTTTTTCTAGGAGGTCCTTGTTCTTGCCTTCTTAACTTCATATAATCAATCATATAATGAACCAAAGAGAATTAAATTTCGTTTCCCTTAAGGTATATTCAAATCTTCTTTAAGTCAAAAACATTTAGTTTTTTCTAAATAATTAATAAATTTTGATTCTATATTTGCTATCTCCAAACTTCAGATAATCAAAATCACAAAATAAATCAATATCGTTACCCAAACAAGGCAGATAAGTTCTGAGTGACGGACTGTGAAAGTTCGTTGTCATTCACTTCCTTGGAAGGCAGAAATGCCAAGCGGAATACATTTTTTTAATTATGAAAGACACAATCACCCGCCGATAAACAATGCTTGACAAACGGATGCATCCGCCAGTAGCCGACAATATGCAGGCCATTCCGAGTCCCATATTTTAGAGCAATTTGTCTCACGCAAGTGTTCAACCCGACACGTCGACAGATCTCACGCTCTACTGCATAGAAATAATCAAGTGAACGAGCAATAATCCAATAAAACGTATTTGTATAGAGATCGGAAAGAGGGAGGAGAACAGATATTCAATAGTCTTACGAGCCTAATAGAATGTTATAGAAAACAATTGAAATGGCAAATGCGAACACGTCCTGTGATTACATAGCGGTCGGAGAGCCACGAGAAAGGAGAGGATAGATGAAGCAGGATTGCCAGTTTGGGGTCCACTATGACGTAGGATTTCTATCTAGCAAATCTTGTCGCACAGTAGATTGATAATCGTGCGTGCGTATACCAACTTTCTTGTACTAGTAGGGGGATTGGTCCCCGAAGAGGACACCTACACACTAGCCTCTATCCGCACCTCCTCATGCAAGAACACCCTCAGGCTGTCATCTGTATCTCGCCGGAAAGCAGTTACGCCTCTCGGGAACCACCGGGAGAGGTGGCTCAAGGCATAAACTGATGCAGTCCCTCTGACCGGGAGGTCCTGCGTTCGAGTTCCAACTGTGGTAGTATTTTCGACACTAGTTTGTCAGCTAGGTCGAATCTGTCTGGAGGAAAACTATAGCAGCCGGCTGTTCTGATCAGTAGAGTTCCGTGGTTTCTCCGATCAATACCAGAAGAATGCCGGAGCAGTACCCTAACAAACGGTCTACGAACCTCGCCATCCCATTGTCCTATCCTGACCCATTATATTCACATACAGTTACATGCACTACACTACAACACATGCCGGGAGACCGGTCGGAAGCTCAGTTTGTCCCGGCTGGGGCGGTGCCCCAATAGTGAGAGATAGCTGGTTGGGGAAAATCTTTCTAACCGACGGTAGATCAGAGCCAGGTATCGCCATACAGCGGGGAAAGTCAACCGCCACCTCCCGAGCAAACGCATGCCCTACATTTACGGGAGTAACTACCTCGGTAGTTGACGTGGCCGGAATCACTAACAATCAATCAATATCTCGCCCCCCCCCCCGTTACTCTTGTCTCTCCGGTGCCTTGTGACGTCCGGAAAATTTGACGAGGCACCTGAGATGACGTGTTAGCCAGAAATCACGTCATTGTGCCTCGCCATCATCCTCATCATACGCAATGTCCGTGTCTGACCTGACGTGGACGTCGAAATCCGCGTATCCGTTCGGCGCACTCGCCGTCCGCTCTCAAGGCGACTCCGAGGCACAACTAGGCCAGCATAACGCACCCGGTTCAATTGCCCAAGAGACAGGTCAACGGCTGGGTAATGAGCTGAATGTATTTGCAGAAGCCGCTTGTATTGTGAACTCGGCTCTGTTTTGTCGTACGATGTTTCGTCGGTAACGAGCGTGAGTACACTGTGCTAATGACAGGTACGACTACGATGAAGCACGGCTCGCGTTTAGCAACTCTGTCGCGCCTGAGGGGGACGTCGCAATGCGCATATCCGGTCGGCGAACTCGTCGCGCTTGAAATGAGGACTTACACGACGTATGTAGTAACCACGTGTAACGATTCTAATAATTTTTTAGTAAACACGTATCCGTAATTTTGGCGATGGGATTGTCAGTAATATGCGGGTTCTACGGGGGGGGGCCCGAGATATTGATTGATTGTTAGTGATTCCGGCCACGTCAACTACCGTGGTAGTTACTCCCGTAAAGTTGGTTGCTAATGTAGAATCTGCATCGTACCTGATCAAAAGACCATCAAATTCCCCTGAAATCTCTTGAGCTGGCTTTCTTGGGCGAGACAACTATTGTACAATTCTCCAACCCCCGCTCCCACTTCATCCTAGGCAACTCGCCCATTTAACCACAACGCACGGGTACTTACATGAATTGGCGATCCTCAAGTTTCTTTTACAAATATTATGAACGAATGTTTGTGTGTATGTATGTATATATATATATATGTATATATATATATAATAGAGATAGATAAAATAAATATAAACACGTGGTCCCTAGACCAATATCTTTCACCACGAATGGGAGTGCTGTTCCAATCTGCCGTGCGGCCGCGCGCGCGCTCCACCTCCACCGCCGACGGGGGGGGCGCCCCTGTTTGAGGTAACGGTGACGGCCGCGGAGGGGCAGGAATGTGATAGGGCTACGTGAAGAGATTGTTTCTGGTGGCAGAGGAAAGAGGTTGGAGGCGGTAGCGAGAGGTTCAGGTAGTGAATCGTTGGGAGCACAATGTGCCTGATGTCAGCAGGAGGAAGAAAAACGGTCGAGGGAGCCGCCGTGTCTAGGTCTGCGAGACTTGGGATGCAGCATCGCTGCGAAGAATTTTAGCTGCGTGGAGATGCACATTTCGGAGTCACCCGCAGCCCTTGGGCTCCGCTAGCTTCGCGCCGTTGATTGAGCCCGAACCGAGTTCTGCATCGACCGTCTTTTCTATTTCCTCTTCTCATCTTTCGCCACGGACTTTGCACGACTGGGAGAGGTCGCCTCGAGTTACTGGAGGCAGAGGCTGACTGTGTTCTCGTAGTGCCCCGGGCCACCCCTATCAACGAATACGCGTGTGACTGCGCGTCGTATCCTTCTCCACTAACAACAGCCATTAGATACAGCACAGGGGAAAAAACTAAATGCAGAATTATTAAACTCTAATTTATGGGAATGTTCTAGTTGGTGCTCAGAAAGGTACGTACCGTTGTCCTTTCTCTCCTTTATACTGTTATAAACTTGTGTTATAAACTTGTGTTATAAACTATGTTATAAACAAGTGTTATAAACTATGGCTAGTAGTGATAAATGCCCAGCGGACACAAAGCTTAGTAGTATTTGACCTATACTTCAGCCCTTGCTGCTGAAGCTCATGTTTGTCGTCAGCGTTAAGCGTCAGGCTTAGAAGGCTTAGATTCCTCCATTTTAAACTATTTACGCTTTCTGTGTACACCGCGGTTTGCGCAGGCTAACAAGGTTTATTTTCATAATTATAAATTCAATATTCGCTCTCGCAGCTACAACTGTAAGTACTGTTAATAGCTGCTTGACTCCGATGAAGATTGTTTCTTACGTGTGTAGTGAAACCATTCGTTTAAGGTTTTGGTGGTCTACAATTGCTGTGTACCTAATTGTGGAGGGAACTACGATGCAAACGGACTACATATTTCCATGCTTCAGTTTAACGATACCGTCAACAAAAATTAGGGTAGGGTTTTAACTCGCGAGAAATCTCGCACGGTTACGCTTTTCACATACGGTTCACGGAAGAAACTTGCCAGAACAACCGCACATCGGCACTTCGGGCTCGCTACCTTCGGTTGTTGCCGTGAGAGCCGCCCCGCCGAGGAAATCCATTACAGGCAAGGAGCCTACCCCCTCCCTTCGGGGCGAAAAATCCGTTCACAGTCGTCCATTGCGACGAAACGATGTATAATACACAAGCTATTATTACAGTATCGCTACCTCTTACGCAGTAGAGAGAAATGTATGAAATGCTTTGCGAAAAAACGACGAATTTTCGGCAGAAAAACTCTTATTACAGGACATTGTAAATGTGGATAAATTCTGTTGATAAAATTACGCTAACGGATAATGCGTTCAGCCGATTTTCTTCAAAATTGATATTATCCAATCGACCTAGCTGATGTCGCGTCTCCTTGTATTTGAAAGTGATATTTTAATTTTCGGTGGTAGTTTACACGAAGCTCTTGGGACATTTTTCAGAATTTCAAAAAAATTGCGCCATCGATACTGATTAAATTTTGTTGTTGGATAGTCTGAAGGACGTGGAAAGGAATGGCACATGTTGGTTAAAAAAGCGATTTTTCGAAAATTGAAAAAAATTTGGACTATCTGCAACTAAATATTAAAGATAGGAATTTTTCCTATAATAAAATCGGGTCCAAAAAGATTGATTTTGATATAGGGTCATGGATACTTTTTCGATCATTTGAGTTTTTTGCGCAATTTTGTGTAAAATATGGGCAATTTTTAATTTTGTTTCAACATTTTATCTCTAAAACGGCTCCATCGGTTTTGATGAAATTGTGTCGTTGAATAGTTTGAGGGACGTTTAAAAAAATGGTGCAGGTCTCATTTTGGTGAAAATCCCGCATTTTTCGAAAAGTGGAAAATTTGTTCAGCGTCTTCCTACATCTACAATTATGAAGATACAATTTTCTCTTAATGAAATATGTTCATCAAAAACATCTTCAAATACGTGTGTTCCATATATGTTCGATTTTTCAAAAACATGAGTATTTTTGCGACATTTCATGTTAAATAGTGGCTATTTTTATTTTTTTAACAATTTTTTTTAAAAAAAAATTCTCTAAAACCTTTAAAAACTTAAACAGCATTTTTTTATTAAATTGAGATCGTAGATGATATAAAGGACACTTAAAAGAAAGGTGCAAATTTTTAAAAGACTATTCGACCTCTTCCTACAACTGCAATTGTCAAGATACAATTTTTTTCTTGTTAAAATGTGTTCATAAGAAACAATCTTGAAGTAAGATCCTGTTGATATTTCTTCTAATATGTTTATTTTCTCTGTAATTTGGCGAGAAAGATCTTCAAATACAATTCAACATACAATTCAATACAATTACATATCATACAATTCAATATCCAGCTTCCAACTGAATGCGCTTCTTCTTCGGCGTCTTCCTACAACGAAAATTATATGAATACAATTATTTTTCCTAATAAAAAGTGTTTATCAAAATTAGATTTTCAAATAAGGTTAAGTTCAATTTTTTGAAAATATTATTTTGGGGGGGTAACTTGGATACAAAAAGAATGGCCGGTCCGAATTTACTGCGCTTTGTGGAGTAATTCCCGATATTTGGATGCTTCGTAAGTTATAGATAATATTTTTTTGTATTTCTCTGTTCGTTTCTTACATTGAATCTTTTGTTCTACATTTTCACATTAATATTTTAGAAATTATTTAAAACGTATTTAAAATACTGCTAGCTTTTTGGAAATATCATATTGGAATGTTACAATGACACGACAGCTCATTTTCGTGAATTTCGTCTTATTGTTGGGACATGATTTACCCTTTTGAAAAGCAGTTTTCATTGTGAAATGGTTGTTGATATTTCCTTGACAATATTTAGTTTTTGCACCAAATGTACTATTTATAATGAGCCGTATTGGACAGTATTTAAGTAGTTGCATTTGAAATACGTATTTTAAATACATTGACATGTTCATCCAGCCAGTAGAATTACTTTTTCCTTTAATTTAATCAAGCGGCAAGGTCCTAAGAAGAGTTCTGATACTTCCCTCGGTGTACTGAGAGCAATGGAAAAATCATCACAATTAGAAAATCTGTGATTATAAGATTTTCAGCAAAGTAGAAATTTGATGTAATAATAAAAATAAAAATTTTGCTGGACAGAAATTAGAATGTAGAAAAAGTTTTGAAATTTTGCAACTTTCGAAAAATCAGTGTTTTCAACGAAAATGAGGCCTGCAGCAATCGTATAAATGTCCTTCATACTATAAACCATAAAATTCTATCAAAAACGTTGGAGCTTTTTTTTTTTTTTTTTTTTTGAAAATATCCCAGGGGCTTCATGCAAACAAAAAGGAATAGCTTAAATTTCAAATGATTAATCTTTCATTCATTTCTATAATTTAAATGTTAAAAACTGTACTGCAGAACCTGCATAAAAGTATTACATAGGCAAGAAAGTTCGTGCTGTTTTAGCCCCACTAATGTCTTGATATTTTTGGGAGCAAATAGAGAAAAGTTCTCTTATAAAATCGCGCAGGTCAGATTTTCGTATTTACACATTTTCAATAATTGTAAATTTCGCATTTCTGGTCTTCCTACGGCCACGACATTGAAGACAGAAATGTTTTCTCAATAGTTTCTCTTCATCAAAATTAGGTCCTTAGGATCAACCTTCATTGGAACTTCAGAACTTTCGAAAATTGCAGACGTTTAACTCTAAAGCGATGGGAACGTTCGTATCACGAAACTAGTAGCTCAGTAGGAATCCTAGCATTAGTAAGGCTTGCTCGCAATTTGGAAACACTTTTCGAGTTTAAGTTTAGAAACTTTTACAGGTTACGTAACCGTTGCAAATAAGGAGAATGTACGTCTGTTGGGACTCTCATAGGTTTCATTTTTCTTGGATACAGCATCAGCATGGTAATTCACGAGCACTAAAGTCGGTCTTTCGCGCAGCAGAAGTTCATTAACTTCTAAGTACAATGTCATCAGACTGAACCAACATTGAAGTTAATTGCGCAATTCATATCCCAAACAATGCTTCGTAATATTGTAATATGAGAATTCTCAGATTGGGTAACCCCAATAATTATTGTAATATGAAAAACAGTGAATCAAAATTTCATACATTTGCACAAGTTTAAATATATCAGATTTATATAAGATTGAGTTGAAAATTAAAAAAAAAGTTCAGTTAGCTTTACAGATTGCTACAGTACTTGCAGTTAGTGCGTACAGTTAGTGGTATAAATTGCCCTAATATAGTACGAGTACAATAACGTTTCTTGAAGTCCAAAAATATTTACGAAAAACTAAGAGTGCATGTACATTCAAATTGACTTTAACCCCAGACATGATATACAAATGCTAACTGACACACGGACGCGTGTGATAATCCTAAAGTATAGAATCAAATAACAGAATATAAGGCTACTGAATATTTATTTAAATTAAACAACATTTTTTCACTTATAAAAGTTGATATTGCAAGAAAAACACGTGTCTAAGCGGTGATCTTGGAAGATAGGTTTGTTGCAATTGAAGCATGCATTTTGCGTGTACTACATTTTGATCTCTGACCTTGGTCACACACTTTATTTCAACCATTCAATTACTTTCACTTTCTCGCAACCACTTACGTAGAAGAGAGAAAGTTATGTAAAGCTGCGCAAAACAAAACTGAGAATTTTCGGCAAAAAAACTTAATACAGAACCTGGTAACAAAACCGTAGATAAATACAGTAGCTAAATTAAGAAAACAATTACTCCTCCACGTGGTGTAGCCCGAATGTATATTTTGTGTTTCCTTGATATCGAAAAATCAGCAAAGCAAATTGACAGCAAAGCGTCTGTCCGTCTGTCAGTGAACAACGCTCGCGGCTACACCGTTCAGCCGATTATCTCCAAAATTGATATTCCTCAATCAATCTGGCCGATGTCGCGGCCCCCTGAATTTGAACCGATATTTTAATTTTGGGGGTACTTTACATTAAGCCCTTGGGACATTTTTAAAATTTTCAAAAAGTTATCGTTTTTAATTAAATTTTGTTGTTAGTGTGACGAATGTTTAAGAGAATAGTGCAAGTGTCATTTTCGTTAAATTAATTTTTCGAAAATTGCAAACATTCAAAATTTTTTCGACGGCTTCCGACAACTTCCGATTTTTTCGATGGCTTCTGATTTTATTAAAGAGATTTTCCTTTAATAAAATCTGTTTCTTAAAGTTAGATTTCGAAATAAGATCATGTACAATTTTTAGTATTGTTCGAGTATTTTGGCGTGATATACAGGCATTTTTTTAATTTTATTTATTTCTTGTATCTTCTAATTTGAGACGATCATAGATATAGATTAAAATAAAAATACATCAATTAAATTGTTTTTTTTTCACAACAACGTAAAAAAGGCAATTTCTGTGTGCGTCGCTAAACCGTACCTGAAGTTGGCCATTTTTAATATCCACTAAAAAAAGTGTTGCTAAGACAACTATATTGTTACCGTGAAAAAAGTATTTTTTGCATGGTTTTACAATACTTCTCTAATCATGGCCCTATGAAATGCATTTCTATATTGCCCGGGGTATCAATCTTCTCTTTCCAATACAAGTTTTGAAATTCAAGTTAATATTCAATTTAATATTCATTCAAAAAAAGTTAATGAAATTCAAAATTATAGTCCAATTTGTTTTGTCAGTTTTTCAAAAATATTAGAGATACTTTTTTACGTACGAATGGAAACGTTTCTTAGTAAATACGTCGCGTTTTCACATTGCCAACATGGATTTCAAAAATCAAACAAGTCTACAAAAACAGACATATTTTCTTTTCTTAATGATGTCACCCTATCCATAGATCAAAATGAAGTACCTATTGGAATATTTTTAGATCTTTCAACAGCTTTTGACATCATTGATTAAACATTTTACTTCCAAAATTACCTTCGTATGGAATTCGTGCTATTGCTCTAGATTTATTATGTTCGTACCTTAAACAAAGATCTCAGAGAGTAGAAATACCTCACTGGAATAATAGAATAATATGTACACACCTTTCCTATTCTTTGCCAATTGCATGTGGAGTCCCGCAGGGATCGATTTTAGGTCCTCGTAACGTAAACGATATGCACTCGACGATTAGAAACGGAAGAACAGTTCTCTTTGTGAAAATTATATGCAATAAAGAAACCGTAAATAGCACGATAACAGATGTTACAAATATGTGCCGTAATAACAAATTAATAGTAAATGAAAAGCGAACAGTTTCAATGCAGTTTTCTATTTCAAGTAAATAGTTCTGTACTCCGATGAAAATGAACGGAGTGTCATTGACTGATATTGAGGTAACAACATTTTTAGGTCTTTCAATTCAGTCAAACATTAAATGGATCGTCCATTGAATATGATCTTTTGAATTTTGCAGTTTTCTACATAAGCCGGATTCTTTTTCCGGATTTTATTTCCATTAAAAGCTATGTTTTCCAGAAGTTCGCAAAAACTTACCCCACAAACGTCATTTTCAGCAAAACTGCAATGTAAGAAGTTGCCATTTTGAACAGGTTCCTTTAATACAAGAAAACTGTGTAATATTGACAATAAAGAGTACCGTACATGTAATCTTTTGTGCAAATCTCAGTGCTCTAGCTCCAATAGTTAGGGAAATAGAGCCAGTGAAAATTGACCATTTGACTCAAAATTTTGAAATTCCTCAAAAACACGAGTTTCAGAAATCGTCCCTAGAAGGCTCATTTATTGTCAAAACGTGGCAACTGATGGCATTTTCTGAATCTACATAAAATTTTGAAACTAGATACTTCCATTAGAGTTGATGTATGTTGCATAGGTTGTGAGATATGGGCGTATTTTTTGTCTTAAAAATCTAAAATATTCAGCGATCCCATGACCTGTTGAATTTTGCGATTTTCAGCATGAGCTGTATGAACATGTGTCCTAGCATGAAATTGCACGGTGAATACAATGGTGATAAGCATATTTCCTTTAAAAGCTTTTTTCCTGAAGTTCTCAAAAACTTACGCCACAAACGCCATCTTGCTTTATAAATGTGATTTATTTTCGTGCCAAGTGCCGTGCTGAATGTGCAAAATTAAGTGTGGGATTGCTTTCTTGAGTATTGTTTTGTTTCCTGGACTTTGTGAATGCCGACCTTGTCGAGGTAGTCAATGTCAACAGCAAACTGGAAAAAATATCATTAATACACAATAAAAACAATCTCATACAAATTAGGCACAGCAGAATTAGCACGGCAGTTGCCACGAAAATGAATCACTTCTGTAAAGCAAGATTTTTCGAGACCATCATGCTTTGTGCTATTTGGGCATATTTGTGAATAGCTATCAGTAGAATGCGTATATCTCAAGAACTGGAGCCTGGCACATTATTACTAAATGTGGTACCGTTTTGCCCTGTTTCTTGGCAATACACGAGTGACTCGATATTAGTGTAAAAAATGAAAAACTTCAATTCAATGCAAAAAATATTTAAACACTAATATTAATGTATACATATCTAGTTTTTACATTATAATATTTCTCTATTTTTGTAGGTGGTGAAATCGTTCAAAATGTTCTCTTGAGAGGAGGGCCGAATTGCAAGGACAAGTCCCATATGTTCTGTCACTGCAGGTAACGTCCTTTTTATTCCGGTAGATTATCTATTTATGATTCCTGTTGGTTTCTAACTTATCATGGAGACCTTATATAAAAATATGAGCGAAAAGCAGCAAACATCTGTGGTGTCTTGCGAGTGGGTCCGGGGATGGACAGTCATCTAATAGACGTCTGCACAGAAACCGATCTTATGCCATCGACGCCGTGTGGAACTGCAAAATTTGGAACTTCTAGTTGATCAAATACGTCCGTCAGCATATGATTAGGCTAAGACATTGCCAGTGAACAGAACTGACCGGCATGAACTTGTACTAGTTACATGTTAAAAACTTCGTGTCTAATAGGTGATAAATTATTACAGTATAACTCCGGTATTCCAAACTAATTGGGGGTGAGGTCTGTTCGGATTCATAAATGTTTGCTTATCCGAAAAAATGTACCGTACATATACAAATACATATATAGGATTACCAGACAATGTATAAGTTGTGTACGATGTACCAGTAAATGTATAAGCAGTGCCAAGTAGAATACGATGTGAGCAAATGGCAGTGACGTAAGAGTTCCCATCAAGTACATTCACTTTCTTACGGCAAAAGAAGATTACTGATTTTGCAAGTTACTCTAAAAAAAATATTGCTACATAAACCTGTGATATACACAGTAGTTACCAGAGCAATACAATTTTCATTTCGACAACTTGTTTCAATAATTAATACAGTAATAATAAAATTCTTTCTCTACACTACAAATTAGCATTTTATTTCTTTTCTTTATTTTTCCTCCATCCGAAATTTCATATTTGCGACGTTTTGATTTGCGAGGTTATACCTTACTTTTTGCCCGTAACAAGTAATTGTAAATTTTATAATTAAGAGTTAAAAGTGTATCATTTTTCCCTGTATATTAGCCAACTACTTACGTTCAGATGTTGGGCAACTCATGTTCCTACGTAGTCAAGGTGTTTTCAACACATTCTACAGGCAATTTTTCAACGATTTATAATTTCCTTTCGCACTACCATGGAGTAGAGGTCACAATACCTACAAAATTTTAACTCAATTATGCGTCCCACTTGACCCCCGTACTCGTTGATGTATTTCCCTCGTAAGTTACCCGCACGTTCCCTCGCAGATTCTTCAGTCTTTCCTATGCACAATACATGTTCCCTTACAATCGTGTGCGTGCCTTACAATACGTGCTTTTCCGCCTATCAACATTAGTTTCACATTCTCATATACGTACGTAAGTACTGAGTAATATACGTAGAATAGAGAATGCAGAACATCGATTTCGAGATTTCAACGGAAATTCATGTTTTGGGGCCTCTGACCACCGAAAAAGTGTTGTTTTTCTTTCGTTTTCAAAACGTTTGTCCGTCTGTCTGTCCGTCTTTCTGTCTATCTGTAATAAACACAAGTGCCTAAACTATTCTTAGAATTGTATCGAAAATGAATATTAGCCGGCAGATCTGGCCTGTGTCAAAGCTTTGCGAATTTGAAAAAGATTTTTTAAAATTTTGTTTAGGTTTTTATAAGAGGTAAGGTTTTTATAATGAGTTCGTGTGTTTATAAGGGGGGGGTGTTGGTGTCTAAATTTAAATCGAGAGAAGCAGAAGAGTCTTAAACATTCAAACTGTGAAATTTAAGTTTCACAGTGTAAATAATGTGAATAGAGATCGGTTTTCGACCAGGACAAGTGATCAATTACAATACGTTGGGAAGTTATACATTATTTCGATTAGTTTGTAAGCTAAGCCGTAAGTGGTCAGTATAAATAGTATTCAAGAATAAATATGAATGATTTTCCCTCATAATGCTGGCAAGGAAATTCCATATGCCTGCAGAACACCTGAGCTTACTCGGTTGCCTAACCCTCAGGGGAAAATGACGCATTTACAACACCGTTATACGAAACCTTCCATACATTCATTGCCAAAACGTAACAACCTTCGATCCCTTTATAGAACCTAGAAGTTAGTAACTTTTTTTGTCAGCCACCCTATTCAATGATGAAACAGTACGGTTTGTGGGCTCGCAGCGGACCTCCAAGCCATCTCTGCCCTTGCGTCCCGGTATGAGCGATCGGCCCAGCGCTCGCCAGCGCGCCATTGAGCTCCCAGCGACGCGAGCATTCGCATTCAAGCCACTTTTCGAGCGAATTCAGCACTTACGAAATTAAATAATTTTTCATCAAGTTTTCACGTATGCGTGGTTTTCATATTTCCATATTTAAACAAAAATACAGTATAATTACGCAAATAAAATTGTAAAGAAGAAAATAAGGAAGTCTGGAAGTATCCAATGTATCAGAACGTGCGAATAGTACTTATTCTTTATGACGATGACTTTCCTTTAGGTTGAGTGACTGTTCTGATGGGTGCGTATGAGTGAAATCGATTGGATAGTGAGGGTTGAGTGATAATGCAGCAATGGTGAGAAGCAGGGGAATTGAGAAACAACGCAAACCCGCTTTTTTGTGCAAATGAATCGTCTAGGATTTGATCTCAGTCTCTGGAGAGGCACGCCGTTGTTCTGACCACCACACCAGGGGGCCGGCATTCCGGCTCGCACGGACTGTTTGGAAGCACGGATCTCGCAGGGACACCGCGAGGCGTGGATCAACTTTCACATATAAACATATTCAATCTGTCGCTTTCAATTTTCCTTGCCATGACTCTACAATCTTATCTATGATGTCATTGACGTCTTCTCCATTGCTTATTCAAACTTTTGTTTTATTATCTCCTTAATATATCCGTAGGTACGCAGTTATAGAATGACACTGTAATACTTACTGCGAGTCCCTTTATATTTTATCAGAATCGATTCCCGAAATGCAGTGGATCGCAGTACTGACATAGGGGAACGTACATAACCGATAACGTCTAAATAATAGTCCGATTCTCAATCGGTAAACGGCATTTGATTCGTATTTAATATACAATTTACAATACGAAGCTCTTTCCTAAGAATTGTTTTAAAAAATTCCTCTCATAGTTCCGAGATGAAATTCCAATGTGGGCTTATTGCGCTATGGCGACGTGCTCCCTAATCCAACGCCGCATCAATCGTCCAAATCTGATGAATAGGTGCGTCGTAAAGTGAAATTAGGCCAAATATAATGGCCGCCCTCCCCCACGCCGCGCCGCGCCACCTGAAGTGAACGGCTGCAGGGGGCACGGAGGCCCGTAAGTGCAGTAGCGAACCAGGGAAGCTTCGGCGCTTCTCTTGTGGCCCGTTGGAATGAGTCAGTTCGTGCGTTACATATTTTTCGCCTCTCAACATTAGTTTCACATTCTCGTATACGTACGTACATGCTGAGTGATATACTAGTATAGAGAAAGTTATGTAATTCTACGAAAAATTGATTTCGGGATTTCAACGGAAATTCATGTTTTTGGACCCCTGACTACCAAAAAAGTGTTTTTTTTCTTTGTTTTCAAAACGTCCGTCCGTCTGTCTGTCCATCAATAATCAACACTAGTGTCTAGACTATTCTTAGAATTGAATCGAAAATTAATGTTACCCGGTCGATCTGGCCTGCGTCAAAGCTTTGCGAGTTTGAAAAAGATTCTTTAAATTTTGAGAATACTTTAGATGATGCCCCTGGAGCATTTTTAAAATTTTCTCAAAAATGGCTCAAAATGTTTTCTTCAAATTTGTTGCAGTAAGAATAGATTGAAATACGCCTCTCAAGATGTAATAGGTCCTGTGTTTTCTGTTAACTTTCAATTTTTTGAAAGTTACAAAAGTTTGAATGTATTTCGGCGTCTGCTCACAACTGCAATATTAAAGATGGAGATTTTTTCTTCAAATTAAATTTGTTCTCTGTAATTAGTTGTTTCTTTGACGTCATGCACACTTCTTTGAACATTTTTGAATTCTCGTCGCGGGATTTTTCCCCCAGCTCTTTGAGGCGGGTAGCAACGAAGGGGAAATAGCCCGTCGCATTTAGGTTCCTGAAACAACTACCTGCACTATGTTTTCACAATGGACAAATGGAATCAGACACGCAGAATAAATTAAGATTTTCGTACTCAGATAAAAATATTAAGTTTTATAATTATTATTAGATAGTAGGAAGAAAGTAGAATGCGATATTCTAGAAATTAGGGTTAAGGCAAGAGTCTGTGCCCTGTACAAAGCGTATGCCGGTTATCCAGCTTGGAAAGATATCTACATCCGACTCGGTAGACCCACATACTTGAGTAGAGGGGAACACAAGCACAAAATTTATTTCAGGCCACAGAGAACAGATGTTGGAATTTTTTCCTTAAAAAGAGGATAACGAACTGGAATACGTTGACTGCGACAGCTTTCGAATCCTTTCCTCCAGGTGTTCACAAATTTAAATCTAACCAATAATATTTATAAACTTTATCAATTAGTAAGTTAGGGTTATTAAAACAATTATTGTAGTATTATTTTGTATGTATTAATTTTCTCTACAATGTTTCTGAGCATTATATAATACATCGTAATTCATATTCAAGGCATTAAAGTTGACACATTGTTTTGCTTCATCAGAACACAGATGAAATCAAATTTACATATCAGAATACAAGTCAAATTAAATTTAGATAAATAATATAAATACTACATTCATATAAACCATCCACTATCGTGTCACTATCACCATTCCCTGATACACACACACATGGCATTCATTGGCCCTGCATGGTTGGCTAAACGGTAAATCAGTTGAATTCAATCAAGCTCGTCCCCCAAGAACTTTCTCACAAACTAGCGTCTAGTATCACAGACTTCTGAATTCTGATAAGTATCTCTGTAATTTAAAAAAATTTAAGTGTTTCTTCGCGTTTTAGGAATTAGTCCTGCGACCGAAATGATGATGGGTCTAATATAATCTTTCGTGACTTTCCACATTTTCTTAACTTCATCTGCCAGATCCTAATATTTGCTGATCTCGTTACTATAGCTGTTGTCAATATTATGGGACAGTGGTATGGCGATGCCAATCAGATGGACTTCTTCTTTTTGTCTTTTTATCTTTATTATTATTACTAATGTTGATGTTGTTACTATTAGTACTGTGATAATTAATATTAAATGCAATTCTTTATTAAATATATAATTATATTCAAAGTAGTATTTGTATTCAAGTTTATTGACGTGTTGTGAAGTGGAGTGCAGTGTAATTAAATTGTCATGCATTTATTACTTTCAAATATCTTGCAAGACAGACATAAAGGTTTTACATGTAGGGTTAATACTATTATTGACTTTATTCTTATCATTGGTATCATATTACTATTGTAATGTAATGATAATGTATATTTGTGTGTATGATAATATATATATATATATATATATATATATATATATATATATATATATATCAGTCTTACACATAACTCACTGCTATTGTTGGAAATAAACTCGCAGAATTATCGCCGTCTCCGAGATTCGGACTAAGAGAAAAGCAAAGACAACGATGCACAAGGATTGTAAATGCAGTTGTAAAAGTTGTAATAAGAGGCTCACACAAATTTATCTGGTTTCGATAGTAAAGAACAAATATGTTGGCCTAGCTTTATCAATCAATGTAGGCGGGTATACGAGGGATGTTAAAAAATACGCGCACTGACGTCATAAAACAAAATGTACTTGCTTACAAGTTAGAGATCTGGACCCCCTTCAAATACTCTCCTCCCCAGCGCTCACACTTATCTCAACCAGGTGTTTCCACTTGTTAAAACAGTCCTGGTCCGGTTCTTATGTAATGTCCCTCAGCTTCTTCCCTGCATTTGCTATAATTTCGGGCATTGTCTCAAATCGTCTTCCTTTCAAGGGTCTTTTGCGTTTAGGGAACAAGAGAAGGACAGGAAAACAAATGACAGGAAGCAAGGTCACGAGAGTAGGGAGGGTGGGGAAGAACAGTGATCGTGTGTTTGGCCAAAATGTCACGAGTTCTGAGGGCTCAATGGGCTGGAGCGTTGTCATGAGTCACCAGTCGCCACTCCTCCACATTTCTGGCCTCCGTCGGATGGTGTCCCTCAGACGTTTCAGAATTTCAATATAGTAATTTTGGTTCACTATGGAGCCTTCTGGGAGATACTCGAGGTAAACAATACCCTTAGAATAAAACAAAACTGTCTGCATCACCTTGATCTTGGACAGAACATGGCGAGCTTTTTGGGTCTGGGGACGTTTCACCCGTCCACTGGGACGATTGGACCTTTGTTTCAATATTATAACCACTAACCCATAATTCATCAACGGTTATAATCTTTGGAAATACATTTTTATCTTCTTCTGGACGATCAAGCAGTTCCTGTCAAAGCTGGACATGATGGGCTTTTTGTGTTTCTATCCTCAGGCGTGGCACAAATTTCGTATCAACGTGGTGCATCTTCAATTTCTCAGTCAAAACCTCATGACAAGATCCAGCTGATATCTCGCACTCTTCAGAAATCTCTCTGACAGACGTCAATTTTCCCGCACCAGGGTGTTGATTTTGTTGACGTGGAAGGCCGTCCAGGACGCTCGTAATCTTCAATGGACTGTCGACCATCTTTAAAACGTTCATGCCTCTTGTAACACGCCATACGTTTCATAGCATTTATTTTGCAATTTTTTAAATTTTTTTCTCTAACCGCATTTTTTGTTTGCGGTATATTTAAGTGCATATATTACAGCACAGTATATGTATTTACATACGTGTACTGTGATTACAGGTTTTTGTGTAGAAGTTGGTCGAAGTAAGATATTTTCGTGTATTTCTTAAATTTATTTATTTTATGTAGCATCAACCAGAAAAGGTTATTAGCGTCATCCATACAACATTTGTGTATTTCTCTTCCAAAAGAAAAGTGAATTAAACCATGCCAATTCTACAATATCAACATAATATTTCCGATAGCGTTCTGATAAAATTGTTTTTGTTTGAATCGATTTACTGCCTGTAACTTTATTAGTACGCAAGAATAGAGAACTAGGCTAAATGTTACGGTATCTAGTAACAACGCTATTGGTTCTCTTCTTAGCATTTTTTATTATAATGTTGGAAAATATATTTTATTCTGCGTGTTCTGTACTAGTGTAAAAATATGAGAACCTATAGATACATGTAAAGTGTTGCTAACTACATTTTTGTTTAACTCATATTATTAGTTTTAAGCGCATATATTGGCTACTTTCAGTGCATTGTTGTATGCATATTTTTAACTTTTTTAGTGAACCAAGTTCTGGGGTGATCAGTGATCATAGTGCGCTCATTTTTACAACTCAATCTTATATAAATCATATATTAAAACGAGTGCAAATGTATGACATTGTCTCAGAATCACATTTTGACTTCGTAATTCACGGTCATTACTCAATCTGACAGAACTCTCATGAATAATATTGTGTGTGTTATGAGTTACACAATATAATTTAATACTTTGTCTTGGTCTAATGTAACTTTTAATTACAAATTAATTAACCTCTGTAACGCGAAAGACTTCGGCTTTACACGGATGTTAGGTCTAACCTTAGCACTGTCCGAGAGAAAAAAAAAGCTAAAAGTAGTACTTTTTATATTGCAATTAATTGATAAGCACTTCATTGTTTTACTGTTCAAAGAATTAACTGCCTCGGATGAGAATCGAACCCGAAATCTCCCGGCATACACCCAGTAGCTCCAACCACTTGAACTACCGTGACAGCCAACTCCCTGAACAGCCTTTAGAAGATCAGACCCTCTGTGACAATTACACTTTACACCATTAGATCACGGTTGCAAGCTAAAAATAGCATGGAAATATGTTTCCCACTTCGACACATATATAGCTATCCACTTTGCCACCCCTATAGCTACTTAGCGTAAGTAATGCTTCAAAATTATTCTACTCTTATATACACAGCCTGACAAAAAAGTAAAGCACCCAGGACAAGGTTGGAAGTGAATGAAACTAACTTTATTGACCTGATCACAATATGGGATGAAAGAGACTAAGCCGTTGGCAGTAACAGATCGAAGATGGCACCAAGCCAGTACGGTGTCGCACCTCCTCTGGCAGCAATGCATGCCCTGACCATTGGAGGCCGTCAACATACTCTACGTAGGTAGTCCGTATATGTGCTATGGGTGGGCATTCATTATCTTGTTGGAACACTGTCGCAAGAAGCTATACCATACGGGATAGGACGTGCGGACGCAGAATGTCTGTTACGTATCGTTGTGCCGTCAAAGCCTGCCGAACCACAATTAGAGGTGATTTGAAAGCATATCCGATACCTAGGGTAACGCCTGTGTCTCTCCATAATATGGGCAGGATATGCCCTCTGCCCTTCACGCCGCCACCTTCGAATACGACGGTCATCGGAGGTTATGGCGAAGCGGGGCTCATCGCTGAGCGTGATGCGATGCCATTCGTTCTCCGCCCATGCCTCCCAGGCACGACACCAATCCGAACGCCGACATCTGCTCTGGTGTCAATGGTGTCAACCCGCACATGGGAAGGTGAGACCTCAGTCCGGCGGATGCGAGTCGTCGAGCCACAGTACGGGGACTCACGGGCTGTTGTAGAGTCGCCAGTGCATGGTGGTAGATGACGGAGGCCGACGTCATGGGCCCCGCACTGCTTGGCGCACCATAAACCGGTCCTCCCTCGGGGCGGTGCTTCTTGGTTGAACCGAGTCAGCACGGTTTCCATGGGTAGTCTTGTGTACCCACTACGCCACTGTGACATCTGAATGGCCCACATGCCTGAAGATTCAACCAAGCAGTCTCATGTAAGTCCCACAATGCGGCTTCTGTCAAATGGTCAGTTGGTGGATATGCTGTCGAACGCGACTGGGCAGCATATCAGGTGCTTCATACTGGATATAAACGACGTTCAGGGCCGGTTTAAGGGGAGGGCAAAGGGGCCTGGGCCACCCACCAAGAGTTGGCCTTCCACTAAATCACAAAAAAGATTACACATGTCATCGTTGTGAATTGTTAGTAATGATAGGAGGCATTTAAATAAAAGTCTTTGAAATTCTGTTGGGCAGTTTCACCATTACTTTCATCATAGCTGCTCATCTCCTGCTAGTCTTCTCCCAGCCCCCATCAGACGTCCTGGCAGAGGATTTTTTTTATTTACGTACGTCAAAAAAGTTAAAAACTCTGTGTGATGTACTATGGGGAAAAGATACTTTTATGTCAAGAAGCAAAACAAGGGAATACCTCAGCATTTACTCACTGATTAGAGAAACTGGGCGAAAACCTGATAATGGGGATCATTGACCCAGATGCTGAAGTGCAATACTTGTTACAGGTTCTTTAGAATTATACAATCCAAATGGTAAATACAACATTAAATGTCATTGTTAAAATTAATATTACTCTCCTTTTGGATGATCGGTATAGTCTCTAATTGTATAGAAACAGTTGTGCAGCAGAAAATATTTTACTTGGGACTTAAACTTTTGTATCTAATTTAATCATTCAATGTTATCTGGTAAAGTATTGTAAAAAAATGTACATGCATTACATGTCAATTTTTTATAGTGAGCTGTTGATACTCTCGCCTGATGAATATGATAACTACGCCGAGTGTTGAAGTTATAGACATCGGCGTTTGCTGAAAATATATTCTCACCTTTAAGCAAGTCATTTTTTACAAAAAACCCTGATTCATATATGAAGAGACAACTTAATGGTAAAATACCTAGATTAATAAAGCGAAGCTTCCAAGAACCACGTGGATGGGATTTGCTTATTATTCGTACAATTATTTTTTGTAATCTAAAAATCTGAGAAATACAAGATGTATTTCCCCAGAATATTATGCCATATCTCACGCGGGAATGAACATTCGCGAAGTATACAAACAAGCAGTATGAAAGATGACTGAATTTCAAAGAATTCTGAAAGCCTAGTATAAATAACTTGTTCAATTCACTTAAATATACGTTTAATTTAAAGTTTGTTTTGAAAGACCTAAAAATGTTGTTACCTTAATATCAGTCAATGGCACTCCGTTCATTTTCAAGGCCGTACAGAACTGTTTATTTGAAATAGAAAGCTGCATCCAAACAGTTTTCTTTTCATTTACTATTAATTTCTTATTACGGAACATATTTGAAACATCTGATATCGTACTATTTACGGTTTCTTTATTGCAAAGAATTATCGTGTAATCAGCAAAGAGAACTGTTCTTCCGTTTCTAATCGTCAAGGGCATATCGTTTACGTATAGTAGAAAGCGAATTTGGCCTAAAACCGAAAAACACAATTAGACTATTCCACTCGTGAAATTAAAATCAATAGTGATTAACTACACAAAAAATGTCCCAATTAGGGCGGTGTATCTCAAAAAAAGGAACCCTCATTCTATTCGATTATTCTGACCGCTTCTCCCTTCTGGCCAATCATAAAGTGTGACTCATCGTTCTTAGAAGGCGGTGCGCATTGATCGCTATGTCGATGTCCAATAAACCGCCTATATGTTATAGCATAAACTCTTTGAATTTAACACATTTGGTGCATATAGCAACCTTGTTGAACATTATTTCACTCGTGGAATAGTTAGCAAGTTGGGGATTTATCGACAATATCCAAAGCACTCATGGTATTACCAAAAATATCACTTTGACTTATAGGCCAGAGATTACTGAATCCAAAACATTGAAGTTTAAAACGCTGAGTAATTTACAAAACCATTAATGTATACAAAAGCAAAAACTTTTGCATGGCTTAAAACAAAAGTGGCCGCCAGTGTAAATAACTTTTTTTTACTTTCTCGCTTCGGCTTACGCAGTAGAAACAAAGTTATATAATGCTGCGGGAAAAATAGTCAAAATTTCGTCAGAAAAAATATTTCTGGGCCCTAGTAACAAAAAAATGGATAAATCCAGTTGCTAAATTTAGAAAAAATCGTCTAACAGATGGTGTAGCCAGCATCAATGTTTTGTGGGTCCTTAATATCCAAAAGTCGATTGACAGCAAAACGTCTGTATATCCCAGGGGCGTGAAACTTCGCGGTCAAAACGGGGTAATGATTTCTGCGTCATCTACAGCAGGCTCGTATTGAGCCGAACTAAACGTGTGACATCATGCAATTCAAAAAGCTGGTAATGTTGGCGGTGTTTGTTACGTGCAGGCAGGTGCTCTTTTTTATTATCCAAATTTTTCTGCATTTTGTTGGTATGTAGAATATCATGCCTTTTAAGTAGAGGGAATTGTGTCGCGGTATTTATTTGCCATGTCTAAAACTTTGTTTCCGGTATTTTGGAAGATGGTGTTAAGAAGACTGGTGGTAGACAAACACATTGCTAGGATTTTCGCCCCACCAGCAATGGAGATATTTATAATTCATTTTGGAAACTTGTGGCATAATTGTAATTGAGTATTTCATTTGCGAGCATTTACACCATGCAAGAGTCTTTAAAATCCTTAAATCCATGTAGTATAACCTAACCTAGGTATAAGTGTCATTTATTCTGTTCTATTTGTTTAAAAGTATTGTATATATTATTTTTAACTGATAATTTCGTCTGGTATTGGACAAATTTTGTAATATATCCATTGAATATCCATTGTTTGCAATGCCAAGGTATTTAAAATGTCTCATTTTCAAATATACACAATTCATTATTGATTGCATTTCTAGAATAGGTGCACTCTCAGTGTATGATGAAATGTATTTCATTTAATGTGTTTAGGTGTACGAGTTACGTTTCCATTCTAGAGGTGATATTAGAGTTGTATGTTTTGAGGATGGGATTATAGACAGCTCGCACCCCAGTCTGTCGACACAGAGATCTTTTCCTGATTACAAACGGACTACAACTCGGGAAGCACAACACACTCAGCACACACCAAGCCACATGCGTTCTACTCGACGGTCACTGACACAGTACCGATCTAGTCAAAGAGAATACAGAACCGTCAGTCAATTGCTCGGAATATCGATAGGCACTCTCCTGATGGGACTCCATTCGCCTGACGATCGCAATTCGATAATTTGATGTGGCCACTGCGTACCTCACTGGGACTTTAGGATGACCTCCATGAGGATGTGCTCATGGAGGTCTCCAACGAAATGAGTTATTCTCTTGAATACATTCTCGCCAATGAGAATCAGAATCACCTGGTTAATGACGCCAAGTCGCTACAGACGTAGCTGTCAACTGGCGGGAAGGTCTGTCGAATGAAGAAGGCCCTATACGGTTTGAAACAGGCCGGACGGGCTTGGCACAAGCGACTCGACAAGGAGCTAAGGAACCTGGGAGCAGCTCCTTCCACAGGAGGCATGTGTACCTTACGATCGTTGGTGACGACACTATGTTCGTGATTTGTGTTGATGACATTCTGGTGGTGTCGAAAGTCCGAGAAGATAGATGCTTTCGGAAGTGTTCTGGAAAGACTTTTCGATGTGAAGGATCTGGGGAATCTGGAGCGCTGCTTGGGGATAGACTTCAAAATGAGTGAAGGGTCCATCTTCATGAATCAGAGGACGTACATGGAGGGCATCTTGCGTCGATTCAAGATGTGCGAGTGCCATCCTGTTTCCACGCCCATTGCACCTGGCTCAAACCTCTCCACGAATGATGTGTGGGGCGACTCTGGCGGCGACAGACCGCCATATCCTGAGCTTGTAGGGTGTCTCTTATTTGTGTCAGTGACAACACGCCCAGACATAGCTCACGTCGTGAGTGTGCTTGCCCAGTACGACTCATTCGGAAAGTCCCTATGCAGTCCCTCTGGCAAGCAGCAAAGAGGGTAATGCGTTACCTAAAAGGCACCGTGGACTTGGTGGTCAGATATCAAGTAGGGGACTCTCCCGTTGTGGGTTATGTGGATGCTGACTACGCTGAGTCGCTACGTGACAGACGATCATTCATCGGATATGTGTTCACCATGAGTGGTGTTCCTGTAACATGGAACTCAAGAAAGTAAAGGACTGTTGCGATTTCCACTACAAAGGCTGAGTACATGACCCTGAGCGAGGCTGCCCAGGAGGCCACACACCTTCAAAGCTTCCAGGCTAAATTTGGAAAGGTCGAGCTCGAGGCGCTGACACTGTACAACGACAACTTCAGCGCTCAGGGGCTGGCGACAAATCCGGTCTTTCATTCTCGAACAAAGCACATAGATAATCGCCATCACTGTTCAGGAAGTCGTGGAGTCAAGGCTACTCAAGTTGGAGCATCTAACATCGGTGGACATGCCAACCGACATCTTCACCAAGGCCTTGACCTGGTCCAAGCATGAGAAGGGCGTGGAGCTGCTTGGACTGGTGAATGTCAAGTGAAGTGTGGGGGATTGTCTCGAGGGGAAGTGTTGGAGTTATCAACAACGCGATACAATCCCATCAGGAGAGTGCCTATCGATATTTCGAGCAATCGACTGACTGTCCTGTGTTCTCTTTGACTAGAGCAGTATTGTGCCTGTGACCGAGACGAACGCGTGTGGCTTGGTGTGTGCTAACAGTGTGTTGTGCGTCACGATTTGTAATCCACCAGAATCCGCCTGTAATCAGGGAAAGATCTGTGTGTCGAAAGACTGGGGTGCGAGCTGTCTATAATTCCAACAATTTGTAATATGTGAAAATACTTGAGTTTCAAATGTTTCAAAAAAGAAGTTATACAGATAAAGACTTAAATCAATTACACAGTTTATAAAAAGAACATATTATATTATAAACTTTTTCACATAATTGAACAATTTCGAGAAAAAAATACAATGTAATATTCATTAAAATGAACAATAAACAATTTGTAGTAATTATTTACTAATGGAGTTAGATGATTATATATATATATATATATATATATATATATATATATATAATCTTAAGTCAATGTTTATTAGAATGTGTTCCAATACATTCATAGTAAAACAATCAATATGTAAATATTTTTAATTTTTAAAGTCTAATTTTCCATTAACTAAATTAAAATCATCTGTTAGTTTAGTATAATGATAATTGTCAGCATACTAATGTATTTAAAGTCTCTTCGGGTATATTGAAACCTCTTCGGGTTTCACCCGGAAACTTCGGGCTCCGGGTTTACTTTCATCTCCGGGTCATGCACAATATTGAATGTACTACGCGTTCAAATGAAAACTTGACAGAAACAGTAAATTAAAATTCGAAAAAGAAGCACCAAAGCTTTATACTAAGGTAATTGATTATCTAGAAAAATGGTACAATTACGTTCACAGTCCCTTTCAGTATTTTAATAATCTCAATTTGAAGAAAGGTGAAGAGATTTGCTCTGACAAATTTTATTTATTATTTATTTAATAGGTAATTATTACAAACAAATTAGATTACTTGATCCTATGTGGCTAGCCGAAACGCCTTTAAGCCATTACAATACCTACATCTTTCGCGTTCTAATCTGTCGAATTCTGTATTACCCCCAAAGGTCTCTCCATCGCATCAAAGCCGCGGAAAGAGAACCATTAAGGTACGGCTCAGGAAAAAACCCTGAAGAGGGAAAAACCTGCCGTTCAGAAGCGAGTACATTCTAATCTATCCGACGTTTATTTTAGCTATTTTATTTTCTGGCCGGGGGCGTCCCGCTGCTCTCCTTTCCAGTGCATGGCCTCCTCAGCACCTGAAGAATCAAAACAAGCGCCACCAGAAAGATCGTGCCGCCAACCAACGCCTCTGCCTTATATTTTCGATCCCCCCTTACCTTCCCCCCCTAATGTGCTATTACTATGCCAGGTTTTATTTTATTTATCTGTATGACCAGTTATTTAACCAATTGAACTACAACTTATGACTTATTTCTGTTTTATGACTGTTTCTAACTTAATATAAAATTACGTGACTTATTGTTAGCTTATTTGTACTCTATTTAATTTCTCTCCAGTCTAGTGCTCCGCTCAAGCTTAACCAGTGCTGTTCTCCCACTCTCCTAAGGTTCTCCATTTCCCTAATTGGTCCGGACCTTTCCTAAAAATGTTCCTAATTCTTTCATAAAATTTAGATGCTTTTGTCATCAAAATGTTTTGGTTCGAGTCGTTTACGTTCCTGTTTAGCATAGTCAGTAGTTTAATTCCCCCATTCCCACACTCTCATTTATTTCTCCATGTTCGGTTGCACAGCAAATTAAGGACTTGTGGATCCTAGTCTGCCCTATCACCGCAATAGCACACCAGATACCCTTTTACCAACTCTTGCGTCCTGTTAGTCTACGTGCATCACCCCCGCCACCCCCTCGAATCAAGCGTACTCCCCTCTTGCGTGCCCTTGTTGCGCATGAAGTATGTATGTAACTTTCGCTAACCCCATAATGGACTCGCATGGCATCTTGAGCTACCATGCGAAACGCTTTTTTCAGCCGTTGCTGCAGATCTCTTGCCCTCTTCCATATCCGCACGAGTCTATCGGAAAATCAGCCTGTCTATGCTCACGGTATCCCCTATCTCCCACCATTTCCGGAGAGTAGTCTCCCAACCGCTCGTCTCCTGCCGGTTCAAGCAAGCCGTTTAATCTTTGTCGCGCCCTGAAAGTGGCGATCGTCGCTTTCTCCCTGCCCATGCGCTCAAACACCTATGTATGTGTGTCAGCCCTTGTTTCATCTGCCTAATTTAAAATCCCAGAGTTTAATAGGTTTCATTTTAAATCTTTCCAAATTCTATTACTACCACCTCTCTGTAAGACTCCTGGCATTTGCTGCCGCTAGCGGTCGTAGACACTCCTGAGGAATTAAGTTCTGCGAATAATCTGGTTGTCGGATGCGTGTCTAATCGATTCTATCCTATCCACTCCCCGCGAGATTTCTGCCTCCCAGTAGTTCATAGGCCTGGGAGAACTAAACCCGATGGGGTTGACAGTTGTACCGCATACTTTGTACCCCTGCATGATTCCGGAACCCTGCGCACTGCGCAAACGATGTTCTTTCGCAATTTTCTTCCTGGCTGTTGAGCCGTCAACTATGTAAATGATGATTCCAGTCCCCATTCCATGGAAAAGTTGCCCCAAGATATGTAAATGTTTGAACGTGGTCAATTTCGTTCCCTAGCGTAGTACCATCTTCTCGTTTGCTACCGCAAATCCCCATTTCTTCGAAGGATGCGTACTACTTTCGTTTTTTGACATTACTTACTTTTAGTCCCCATGTCTCACCTGTATTACTCCGTTCTAAAATATTTAAACTCTTCTGTAAGCCCCTCATCGCTCTCCCGAGCACAAAACTAAATCATTCCCCATATGAGGAGTTCCGTAGGGATTTTCAGGCCATCAATTACCGGAGCCGCGTGTATCCGCTGTCCTGTACCCATGTCAATTAAAT
>BOPP01000126.1:3803572-3857429 GCA_017312745.1 Gryllus bimaculatus | reverse complement strand
TACATGCAAGTAAATCTACTAACATGAGACAGCCAGCTTTACTTCCCCTCCGAAGGAAGGCGTACGAAGAATATTTCCGTCCTTAAAAATCCACGGCTTCGATCGGGTTTGAACATTATTACAGACCGATACGCTCACCGTTACACTATCGCCGCCGCTTCCCTTTTGTTTATGTATACTAGATCAATGGATATAGATTTATCTTAAAAAACAGTTAAAATTGCATGCTAAGGTGTATGGTATTCTGTGCAAGTTTTCTTGATTCTGGGATCCTTACTCTAAGCCGTATAAGCCAAGTTGTAAAGTACGTTCATAAAAGTGACACTGGTTCGATTTTCATTTAAACTTTAAAAACTGACTAAACACTAAATTTAGTTCTTTATGTTCTGCAGATCAAACTCTGTCATCTTCATGCAACTTGTTACATATATATATTTTACAAATGCATATTCCCGCCTGAGTTATGGCATAATTTCTGGCATAATATTCTATGACATAATATTCTACGCATATAACATCCGATACGCTAACCGTTGCACCATCGTCGCGCGCAAAGGGGCTTAGAGGAACATTTGCCTTATGTAATTTTGGTAGTCCGTACATCCGCGAGGTGGCGCTGTTAGCCCGTTTCAATTTAGGCTTTATGCGAGTGATTGACCGGAGGAGCGAACTCTGCCCCTAGTTTCCGCAGGGGGAACGCCAGGGCGGGGCGTCAGCCTCGTTAGTCTGCGAGCATAGCAGTCATCTTGTATTCCTGCTCGCGCATGATTACAGCGGCGTTACCTGTATCTGTAGGTAGTTTAACAATATCTTCCCGTTAAAGTACGGTGCGTGGAACTAGCCGCTCCTAAAAGGAAAAGTTGCTACTAGGCAGTATACCCGTGTGAGAATAACTCTCGCTGCCGAAGCCTACGAATGCATTGTAACATTAAGGTTAAATAAATTCTTCCTCCTTAGAGTTTCATCCACATCGACCGCCCACAATAAAAAGAATTCTCAGAATTTCAAATTGCCGCTTTGCCATATTGTAAACTGTCAATCGTCATACGACGCGCGGGAAATTCCAACTTGCAATTTCGAATATTTGTAATTTTCGAAAAGAGACAGAGCTCGTTGAAAATGAAACTAACACAACGTTCTTTAAGGTTCTTTGCTACAAAGACAAAAGAAAGAATTTGAAGCCATTTTGAGAAAACAATTAATTGAAAATTGCCTGTTTGGCAATTATGGCAATTTTCAAAAATTCAAGGAGTTCAAGGAAAATGTCATTTATTTAAGCGTCTTTTGCTCTCTCAGAGAGGTAAAAACTGAAGGAAAAAAAAGAGTATTTTTTTTACAAAATGTTGGAAATATTGTCGAGGCTTCATGGAAAGCCATCAAAATCAAAATATCCGTTTGAAATTCAAGGGGTCGAGACATCAGTCAGATCGATCGGGGAATATCAATTTTGGTGAAAATACTACTCACGGTTTAGCTGCTTGCGTTCTTCAGACAGACGTTTTGCCGCCAATCGATTTTTCGGTATCAGGAACACACTAATCTTGGATTCTGAGCACATAATATGTTAGAGAAAGTAACGTGTACAAGATTTATCCACATCTTCGTTACCAACACCCGGTAATTAGAGTTTTTTCTGCCGAATTCGCTGTTTTTCCGCGACATAACAATACTTTCTCTATAATGTCAAGTAAGTAGCCAAGTTCTCTATAATGCCAATGTAAGTAGTACGCGAGAAATAAAAAGGGATGAATTTAAAAAGAAGTATGTCATGTTTCAAACTCTTAAATCAGACGAAGAGATTATTGGTCTATGCATAAATAATTATGTTTATATTCCTTACTAGGTATTGCTATTTCATGTTTATTTTCTTTAAATTCTGCCTTACATAAACATTTTTCTAATGGGCAGGAATATGTTTGAATGACTTCTTTCCTTTTTTTCGTTTCGTGTTGTCATATCAAATCATTCAGATATACGTAGTACGTAGCAATAATGTGAAAAAAATAACTGGTCCCTATAAGTTGACAATTCTCACGGACAGATTCTACAGTGGCAGTTCTTTGGGGTAGGCAAGATAGGCACTGCCCCTCCTGATGAATATGGACGTTTAATATATTTCATAATAAAAAAAATGAAAGAATTCAGAGTTTTATTATGGGGTAAGTTTTATTTATTTGGAAATATATAACTAACATTTCATTATCATGGCACGAGGCGTATTTCCAAGTCAAGCGTTTTCTAACAGCCCGTGCGCCATTCAATCAGTCTCGCCTCTTCCCGCAGACACATGCGGCCACTTGCAACCTCTCCGGATAGGCACAACCCGGCGCTGCCTCGCTTCGCATCGTATTCTGGAAAGGGCCCTGTAGTGAGCTTAGATCAGTAGCATGCTGTGTCCACACTTGACGCATGCACGTTGTGCTTAGGCCAGCGAATGCTCTTCCTGCCTGCACGGAAAACTACGATTTTCACTCACATGCAAGCCACGAAGGGTGGGTGTTTACTATTTTGTTGAGGAGTTAACAAGCGAGAAAAAACTAATATTATTTAAGAAGTGTTTGTTTTTTATTGCAATTAGTATGCTGCGGATTAGTAGTGCTACTTTATTTTTTTATATTTGGATCTGATTTTACGATAATATAACAGATACAGGGTATACTGACACTACGTATCGTCCTAACGATGTAGAAATGTGACACATTTCGGACAATGAGCAATCTACTTCCATGATGAGTACGGTTGTAGTACATCATACTGGCGAGAAATATTCCATGAAACTTCAATTCATTATATGATTCACGCAGATGGCTAAAAGGTATTGAAGTTAAAGCTATGCTCTATTATTTGCCAGGTATTTTATTGTCAATTAAGAAGGGCACCTTGAAAAGATATATTTTTACATGAAACATTTTATCACTATTTATACAAAACATTAGATCACATGAAATTCAGTGAATCTTGATCGCATGCAGAAAAAATTGAATCCAATTTCTGAATTATTATCAGAGGAATACAATTCACAACACTTTTTTTACTTTCTCGTTTACGCGCGTAATATACGGAGTAATATACGTAGTATAGGGAAATTTGTGTAATGCTGCGGAAAATTTCGAGATATCAACGAAAATACTCCTTTCGGGGTCCCCCGATACTCGGAAAAGTTTTTTTTATTTTTATTTTTTATTTTTTAATTTTTTATTATTATTATTATTATTATTATTATTATTATTATTATTATTATTATTATTATTATTTAAATTTTTTTTATGTCCGCCTGCCCATCTGGTGTCTGTGAATACCACTAGCGCTTAAACCATACATAGTGATTTTTCCAAATTGAAGAAAGACCGGTCCATCTGACTCGAGTAGAAACTTTGAGATTTTGAAAAACATTCTTCAAAATTAGGGGGTACTTTACATGAAGACCTCAAGACATTTTAAAAAATTTCTCAAAAATTGCTCCAAATTTATTCTTTAAAATTCTTGTAAAGATAAAGTAATATATACGTATAAAGGTGACATAGGTCCTATTTTCACGGTAAACTCTAAATTTTCGGAAATTTCAAAATTAGAATTTTTTCTCGGTATTTTCCTACAACTACAAAATTAAAGATAAATATTTTTCCTTCAAATAAAAATTTTCCATTGTAAGTTCTTTCATTAAGGACATGAACATTGTATTGAAAATTTTAGTAGTTTTCGCGCAATATTGCGTGCAAATTGTGCAATTAAAAAAAATAGAAAAACAAGATTTTCTCAAAAACGGCTCCAAATTTTGTCTTTAAACTTTGGGTAGAGATAGTGCAAAAGGTACTCTATAAGATGAAGTTAACGCCATATTGCTGTATTCTTTGTTTTGTTTCAAAACTTACAAAAAATGTAATTTTTTGTCCTTTCTCTCATGTCATTTATATTTTTACTAGCGGCAATTTGTTCATATTATTGTATTTATGAGTGCATATGCTTTAAATGTCACATGATGTTTCTCGAAATTTTTACCCCACTAGCTCAAAATTCCGCACTTTCAGAACGCTCAAAAGCCATTTTCTAAAAATCGGATCCAAATTTTTCCTTCAAACATTTCGAACGGATGGTGCTAATTTCACTCTTTTAATGTGACGTAAACTTAATGTCAGTGTATTTTTTTGTTTTTTCAAAAATTACACAAATGTAAATTTTTTGAATAATCTCTCACGCCGTTGATATGCACATTTCCAGCAATTTCTAAACACTATTGTGTAGTAGTATGTTCTAACCTGTCCTACTTATACTTCATATAGCTGATGTTTCCTAAGCAGTTATGACTTATATTTTGAACACTGAAGAATGTAATTGATTTATTGATTGATTGATGAGACAGAGCTGTCATTAGTCCCATTAGTGTAGTGCATGTTTCTATGGCTAGAGATGGTGATGAACTTCCCCCGCTGGTTGGAGAGATATGGTGCCGACCTGCCGGAGTTTTCCCTACCAGGTACGTGGCACAGCCCCAGCCGGCACAAGTTCTACGCTCCCGATTGGTCTCCCCGTATGTGTGGGAGTGTAATCCTTGTAAGTGTGTGTACGTAGGCGGTGAGGATAGAACAAGTAAAAGAAAAGAAAGGTCGCACGCGATCTGTGGCCCACTTTATACTTTCTTTTTAATACTTACGTAGAAAGTTCTGTAGCGAGAACCCAGGTTTCATGAATCGTTCATCTCGCCTGATTTTGAAGCCCTCCACAAATGATACGTGCATACGTCATTGAGGATTGTACTATCGATTTTTGTATAGACAAAACTGTATTTGTTTCCAAGTAAGACATTTTGTAGGAGAGTACCAGTAGTTTTTTCTTGTTTTGTAGATTTTATTGTTTTAGAACTTTGCTTTTCCCAGATGAGCTTTCCGTCGAAATGAAGTCCATGTAATTTATTGCTGTTTACTTGTCTCTCCGAGTTACTGGAGTTTGAAGTTATTCGAGTTATTAAGTTTAGGTATAAAGAAGGTTTCTTTAGATTGAAGGCTTTACAGACTGTCTTAGTTGCTTGTATATATATTCTCAACTTCTGGGCCCAGGTAAAAACATTTGTAAAGTTCTCTTGTACGCGATTCGCTTCCTTTCGCTATTACTCTAGGAGATAAAGTAGGTGATGTCTTTTTGTGAGATTGATGGAATTGGAAGGTATGAGGTTTTTGTTTTTTGATTACGCTAATCCATACTGTAAATATTTGGCCAAAAAGAAAGCTTTTGGTAATTTTGTATAAAGTTGATGTTCCTAATTTCCTCAGAAGGTATAGACAAGCCTGAATACTATTGAAGGCCTGGTATACATCAAGGGGACATCCATAAATAACATAACGCAAATTTGGAGTATTTTGGATAACCCTCACCTTATTTTAACGCACCAGTCAGTAACGAGAGCTTTAACCCCTCTAAATAAATGTAAGCCCATGCATTATTACCCCAATTTATAAAACGTAAAAATAAATTATAAAACATTTTTAATTTTTTTTCTGTGTTAGTTATTAAAATCTATAACTATCAAAAACGTTTAATATTGAATGTGGAGGAAAGTACCTAAATCCGGCCCGCATTTTGTTTTCGACTATTTTTAAATCCATTCTGCATAATATTAAAAATATTTGCAATGCATATCTTTCTGAGTTACGCAAATGTTCTATTCTACTTAAAATTATTGGTCAAATAGTTAAAGAATAAATTAATTTTTTCGTAAATATTAAATTTTTTGGATTTCTAAAAAAGATTTCCTAATGTGAGCCCTCCACAAAAGGTTTAAGAAATAGGTTAAAATAAATGACAAAAAACTGGAAATAAATTGAATTCAGTATAATTTTACAAAAATACTAGTTGAATACCTTATACTCCAGAAATTGCCTTGCATGTCTTGCATGTCTTGTACATTGTCTATATATTCAAGTGTGACAAATTCAAATATAAATCTTGCATCTTTTTCCGCTACCGCACATTCTGCCCGAGGACAGAAAAAAAGAGATCGCTTAAAAATTGCCATGATCTCATTTTCGTTGAAAACTGAATTTTCAAAAATTACGAAACCTAGTTACCCTCCTATTCCTTGGTAACGAAGCGTAATATTCAACCTTCCTAACCCTTTAGCGTTACTCGTACGTGATGTGTGGACGACTCCCAAGTAAGCCTGCGAAAATACTTTTTGTCGAATGAATGAGCTATACGATTTGTAAATCTGAGTTGATGATTAGATGAATGTTATTCTTTGAAACCAACCTGAATTTTAGGAAATAGGTTTATGAAATTGAGGCATTTTGCCGATATAATTGAGTTTTTTTAAGTTTCTGAAAGATGGAATTAGATTAATAGGCCTTTCATATGATACTACATTATAGTATATTCCCAGTTTAGGAAATGAAATTATTTTGGAAACTTTCATTGCTGTGGGTAGTATCCACCCATAATGCATACCTTAAAAACAAATCGTAAGACATTAATAGCTTATCGGGAAAGTTCCTTTATTATATATTATATGCAATGTTAACGTTTTGCAATTGTTAAACATTTTTATATGCAAAAATCAAAATACAGGCTGAAATTCGCAGGTTCTTGAGTTCGTTTAGATTGATGAAGGGAATATGAATTTTGGAGGAAATGGTCTAAACGGTTTAGGTGCTAGCTTTGACCATAGGTTGACACAAAGACTGATGGACGCAACGACGACAGACAGACAGACGTTTTGCCTCTATCGATTTTTCGGTATCAAGGGCTCCAAAAAACAGATTGCGACTACACGTGTTAGATGAAGTAATTTACTACCTATAGTATGAAGATTTAGCGAGTTTTTCGTTACCAGGAACTGTCAAGACGAGTTTTCCTGTCGAAAAGTTGGCGTTTTCTAAGTCTCGATTACAATACTCTTTAAACAAGTTTTAAAACTACTTTAAACTCAATCCGATTTCATTTACAAATCCATTAAACTAAGGACAATTTAACTTGTTTGAATATGAGTACTTGCACAAATATTTATAAAATAATTTAACTTTTTTTATTTTCGGAAGTAAATAACTTAATGCCGACCTGGATGGCCAAGGGGGCTAACAGCGTTTCCGACGCAGCGTTTTGGTCTTAAGGGTCGCGGGTTCGAGTCCTGCATTGGGATTGGTTGTTTGTCCCTTGTCCCTCATCTGTTGCCGCGTAGGGTCTCGCGTTCTTCTGACCCCAGATCCGAGGAGCCCACAAGTGTGTTGGTGTCTAGTGCATGGTCGAAGACGCTGAGGGTAACCGGCTGACGGCTGAATAAAAGCCCTAAGAAAGAAAAGAAGTAACTTAATAAAAACTGACTAAACTTATAATAAAGTACACGCATTATTTTCTACTCCCACATGAAAATAAAATCTGGTTTTATTTGTTATAAAATTTAGAAATATTTTTTTCATTATTACAATTCATCATACAAACACGTCATTCAACGAGGCCTTTCAAATTCAGATGACGTCATGTAGCGATAGATCGCGAAAAGCATTTTTTAAAAAATACCAGTATGAGAAGCATGTGAGCAAATGAATATAAAAATATTAAATAATTACATATACTGTAATATATTGTAAAGTTATCATTTTAATATTGTAAAGTTGTATTTAATGTAGTCACTAATGACCACAGTTGTTGATGAGTCTATAATAAACTTTTAAAAAATGTTAAAATGTATGACTTCAGGAGCTAACGTGCGATGCCCTGCACAGTCTCCTGGTACTGGGGTCTCAGAAAATATTCTCAGAAAAAGCAATGAGTGAAATACAATAAAAGAAATATGGCTGTGGGATAACTCGGGGTTTATATGTCTGGAGTTGTGGGTTCAGAACCCGGGCAGAGATGTTAATAAAATATTTCTTTTCAAGAAAGCTTGTGGCGAAAAGCTTCTTATTAAGTTGTTTTAACCTTCCTCTATATGCGTTACTCGTATTTTCTTTTTATGTTTATACTCCTACATGTATACCCAACGTACTTTCAAGGAAAGGTCAGGGTTCGTTGACACTGGGAACTAAATTAAATTGGTTCATTTGGAATACCTCAAAAATACATATTGAATAACAAAACATGTGGTACCGTGGTCGACACAAGGTCATTATGTTCCATTTTCCTCTACACTGTAACACAACTATTACGTCTGTTTTTCATGCAACTAATGACAATTTCCATACTCTACAGAAAGTCAACGATCGTATTCACCGACGAACGTGTGGTTGGTAAACACAAAGGTCACGGTCCGTAGAAATACGGACCACAATGATAGATGGTCAAACAAAGGACAATATAGGTTTATGCTTAAATGCAAAGTTATAAGTGCCATCACGGAAGGAGACGTAAGTAATTGATGATAAAAGAAAATATTTTTAAAAAATCAGAAGGAACAATATTATTTGTTTAAAAATTTGATATTTTCTATTCGCAAATACATTTTATTTGGAAACTAGTGTTGCAACAACAGCTCATACTTTCCCTCATTATTTGTAACGGATACGCAATATATTAGCACATGAGCTTGCAAAAGTGTTCCCTACAAGCATATTTTTTCGTTTGAGAGTCTAGCTGAGGTTCTTAGAAGTAATACATTATTATTCAAATTATAATTCAACCTATCCTTACATCAGTTCCACAGCAAAATCCGAACTTCCAGACGCTTCTTTAAATTTTTTTGTTTGCAATTTTCGAAAATATTGAGTATTATAAAGTGGGAATGCAACATTTTAAAATCTTTTTTACTCTATCTGAGAAACAAAAAATTGAAAGAAAAATGTAAGCAGTTCTTGAGGAATTTTTTTTATAAATAATCATTACTTCAAGTAAAAATTACTCCTTTAAAAATGTACATGCCCTTATATAAAGATCTGATGTTTTAGAACGGATTTCAATAATGAAAATTCTCTATCATTAATATTGTACTTTTACAATGTTACGTTTTTGCAACTTTTGAAAATACGGAATATGTCGTCAATGGGACCTATGCCATTTCCCATGTATCCTTTCAGTTTCTGAGAAAAAAAATTGGAACAGTTTTTGAGAAAAAATGTTTAAAAATTGTCTGTTTCACGCAAAATTACGTTAAAACTCATATTGATGAACAATTGAACATTTACACATGATATTATTTAAAGATTTGATTTGAACAGATTTTATTAAATAAAAATCGCAATCATTAATATTGTAGGTTTAGGAAGACGCCGAATTGGCAAATTCTCGATTTCGGTCAGATCGATCGGGTAATATAAATTTTGGAGAAAATCATCTGAACTGTTTGACTCTAATGTTGACCACTGCCAGACGGACAGATGTTTTGCCGTCAACCAATTTTTCAATGCGATGATTCCATAAAACGTGGATTCTGACTACAATATTAGTGTACAAGGATTATTCTATGTATAGGAACGATATTTACCAGTACTTTTCCATAGCAGGGCCCCACAGTACAAGTTTTCAGAAGTAAATCGCCGATTTTTGACGCAGCATTACACTACTTTCTCTTTACTACGTAAGTACGTAGTGTGCCGAGAAAATAAAACTTGAAGTTGATTTTGTGAATATTCAAAAACGTCGAAGGAATTTCATGATCAGTACCCACTTCAATTAAAAGTAATGGTTATACAACAAATTCTTTCACGCATTACGAGTATTTGTAAGAGCTGCGCAATATTACAATACTACATGGACCTGGAAAAGTGGTTGTTTTTTACTGTTTTTATTGCTTGTTATTGCCTTCGATACGAAGCATCGATATTCACTGCATAACGAGGATCGTGGTGATGAAGGAATTATGAAAACAATTGAGTTGCGACATGTTCTCATACGGGGGAATTATAAGAGAAAATTATGAAAGGGAATTATGAGAGGGAAATATGAAATGGCTAACCGAGTCAAGACAACAAGTTTATTAGTAAAGAAGTGTTGGTTTTTTTTCGCGTATAGGCCAACTCGGACCAGTCATCCTGCATCAGAAGGTGCAAGTACCTTTCTGGGGACGGGGGTTAGCAGAATTCCGATTTTTATCCCCAAGGTTGTTTGATGTGGGGGATGATGATGGTGAGGGATGAAATGACACCATACACATATAGACCTTCACAAATACACCTATGCCCGAGGCGAGACTAACCCGCAGCCTTCTGGTCCGAGATCGCTACGATACTACTGCCCTATCGTTCGCGGCCATCTGCCCCGCTAAATAAGTAAATATGAATAATTAAATTTAAATAAAAATAAAAGAATATATGTATCATGGGCGTTGACTAGTTCTAATGATCTTGGGCGACAAAAAGCCATAGGGTAAAAAAGGTGTTCGGGGTTTTGGTTTCCACGCGATCATTAGAACACTTATAAAGCCCTCGGTACATAAATAACCCTTTCAAGCAGTCATTGCACTTAAAAATACTATGAGGAGGGTATCCTCCCGACATTCTCACTCTCCCGTCAGCAACCCCGGTCCTTATTTGTAAGTTTGAGGTCTTTAAACCGTTCCAACTTGCCATAGCAAAATCTCCCGCGATTTTTTCATTTAAACGTATAGGAGACTGTGTAAAATTGAATGTGCTGATACGCGCCGAAAGGAGATTAAACAATTGTCAAATTTGGCGGAAAATGTACGCTTAATGTACGGAAATGGACAACCCTGGCGACGACCGGGAGCCAAGCCGGGGAGGCGAGGAGAGGCGTGACGCGGAGCTGTAGCGGGAAAGGAGATGTCAGGAGGGGATTCGAAAACGATGCGTACTAACTATGTCTACAACACAAGGTGAAGATTTTTCCAAGAATGGCACGCGATTGACCTCCCGTTTAATGCTATTTTAGACATAGACATAATTATCAATTATTAGAAACGCTGAATATGATTTTGAATGCTAAAATTTAATGTTTGTTCATATGTTGAATTTACAGTAGTCATATCCAGGGTCGTGCGCAGGGCCGTGTTTCGATTCTGAGATTAATAGTTTTCTGGTCTCATCAACGGATATATTTTGAATTCCTTCTCCCAAAATTCGTCTCTGGATCCGCCCCTGGCTATAGTTATTACTTCCGTTAGTGTAGTGAATGTTTTTCCCGGGAAGCAGGGTTGAATCTTTTCCCGCTGTAGAGGGTATTTTCGAACATTCTGGCTACATAAATACTACATTGTCTTCAAATGAATATTATTCAGTTGGCGAAATTACAAAAATAATAGAAAGTGCATTTCTACCCCAAGTTAGCCAAATTTGTGCAATTAATGCAAATTATTACGTATTGCTCACTGACCAGAGGGACGGAGTGCTGCACTGAGGAGAGGTAACAATGTCGGTCGGTGAGGCCTGGTACGAAGTCGGCGTTCCAATGTTCGATGGGATTCAAGTCAGGACTGTGCAGGCCAGTCCATTATAGGGATGTTATTGTCGTGTAACCACTCCGCCACAAGCCGTGCAGTATGAACAGGTGCTCGATCATGTTGAAAGATGCAATCGCCAACCCCGAATTGCTCTTCAACAGTAGGAAGCAAAGTGATTAAAACATCAACGTAGGCCTGTGCCGTGATAGTGCCACATAAAACAACGGGGAGTGCAAGTCCATAACCCACAGCACCATAACACCATTTTGGACGTGTCCGGATACGTCTGATCACATAGTGTAGATAAATCTTGGTCCCGCCGGTCCCGCCGGTCCCGGTGGTCCTGCCTGTCCTTCTATGTGTGGTCAACGTGTGTTTAATGTGGTCAACAACCCTTAAACCATTCAATTTTCTACAAAATTAATATTTTCTGATTGATCTCAAACTAACGCCAGGCCCTGTCAGTTTGAAACCGATATATTTAATTTGGGTGTACTTTTCAAGAAGCCTCAACATTTTCAAAAATGTCTAGCTGAAAAATTGCTACACATTTTTATTTATTATACTTTGTCCTCGGAACAATAAAGGACGGGACTTCACATAATGGTGGAGGTCTTATTTAAAACAGTTTAAAAATATTTTCTTTAATTTTTTCCTCGGATAGAGTAGGGGACGCTTAAAAAGACACTTAAAATGGCGTACTTCAGAAATTGGTAAAATATGCTCACACTGAATTGAACAGTTTTGAACTGCACCCTAATAACCCGACCAAAAATTAAAAATGATTGAAAAAACATTTTTAGAAAATTATGGTTATAATTGTGTACGTTTATCAGCGCCTTAATACATAATTATCATTAAAATTAATTTTTACTCGGGACGTTGTTTTGTTCTTGTATATACACAACCAATTCACAATTTAAAATATTGAAGAAATATTGAAGTTTGTATTCCTACCGAAACAATCATTGAAACCCTCGCTGCAATACGGCGCACGTTCCACTAATAGGGAGTGTAGAACGTTCGAAAGCTATAAGTAAAAGAGAAAAAAATGAATTTCTTGAAACGATTTGTACAGATGGAAGCAAATGTCATGTGAAGTCATTCCTCTCTTATGCATAGTCCTGGTATCCCCTGTATAGTACATAACACCTAATAAGGTAAAGGCCGACCAAAGTGACGTAATTTCTGGTTCCAATGGAATGAAAACTGCGAGTCTTCTCGGTGTCAGGAACAGGAATAGCGTTTCTAGATCCGGCACTGTGACACGAATGCAATAATGTATACAAATAGCTGTAAATGAGCATATAAACGGCGTGAGACGTATCTCAAAAAAATATATACGCGTAATTTTTGAGAAACAAAAGAAAACAGAGAAAAAGCTTTTATGTAATCTTATTCCGTGCATTTAGCACTATACGCACAAAATGTTTGTAGAAAAAAATGAAGGATATTTTTGAAAAATGGTGTTTGAGCTTTTCTGAAAATGCAGAATTTTGTGCTTATTTTCACAGAAAACTTTTGAGTTTTTGAGAAATTTTATAAGACATTATTGGAAGTACATTTACTGAAAATGCAGTAATGATACCAATTGACGTTGAATATTTAGGACATGAGAGATGTGAAAACAATTACAATTTTGTTAATTTTGAAAAAACAAAAGAACACAGCAATATGACGTTTATGTCAACTGTTACAATGTATCTAATATTATCCCCACCTAAAAAGTAAAGCAAAATATTGAAGTTGTTTTTTAGAAATTTTTGTTTGTCATTTGTTTTTTAATATTGCACCTGTTTTGTTTAATATGGTGCAAAAAGTACTAAAATGTAAAAAAAGTACACCACCTTAATGAAATAACTAATGGAGAACAAATTTCACTGAAAGGAAAAATCTATCTTCAATTTTGTAGTTGTTAGAAGATGCCGTAAAAATTTCAGTCGTTTGCAATTTTCGAAAATTCAGAGTTAACCGTGAAAAACTCCACTTTCATAAGTGTATTTTACATATTTTACAAGAAATTTAAAGAAAAATTTAGACAAATTTTTGAGAAAATTTTGAAAATGTGCTAGGAGCTTCTTGTAAAGTGCAAAGTGCCCCCAAACTTTAAAGAATGATTTTCAAAACCGCAAAAAGTTGTGTGGAGTCAGGTTGACGAGAGAATATCCATTTTGAAAAAAATCCTACGTATGGTTTAGGCGCTGGTGGTGTTCAGAGACGGACAGAAAGACGGAAGGCCGTTAGTTAAAAAAAAACAACAACAAAGAAACACTTCTACAATATCACGGAACCCCTAAAGGTGTATTTTCATTGAAATCTTGAAATTGATTTTCCGCACATTACATAACATTTTCTGCATTACGTATATTTCTCTGTATATACGTACGTATATGAGAAAGTAAAATCAAGGATCCATCACTATTTCATTCAAACAGTTATACTAGGAAACATTAGTTCCAAGTCCCTTCATTCATTTAATTGTGTAATAAACACCTTGTGCATCGTGGTTGAAAAAACGAATTGGAAATGAAATGTGTCAGTATAGCAATTTTAGTGCACCTAAGCTTCGGAGAAGAAATAATATAAAATATTATTTCTATTTTATTTAGTGACTAATGAAGCAATGAATATAATCAAACAACCGCCATGGGAGTAATTTATATTTAATGCATTTATTACTATAATAAATATCACATTACTATAAGAAATATCCTTATTCATCTTAAATATCAAAGACTTATTGTTTAAATGATTTGTATTTTTTCTTGGTTCCTTCAACTACTCTGACCGAAATCGCTGAGCAAGTGAATATGACTCTCCAATACAGACTGATCCCTCTGATCACGATGACGCCACCCTAAATTTTGAAGTACATGTGGTACTTTTATTTTATTATTATTATTATCATCATTATTATCATTATCATTATCATTATCATTATTACTATCACTATTAACGATCTGCTCTAAATACAAGGCGAGCTTTAGTTCACTTCATAGCCGCGTCTTCAGAAACAAGAAAGGAACGATTGAATAATATTATAATTTCCGGCGGTACTATAAAGATTTGCTGGATCTTCTCACCCCCAGACGTATTGGCTGACAGATTATTGCAGTCAATGTGCCGAAGAACAATCTTTTGTCCAATCAGCATTACAAAATTGATAGTGTGTGCTATAGGTTCATGTAATTCACTATTGTCTATGTCAGTATAGTAAGTGTGGCTATTTTTTCGTGTTGAGTAGTTTTCTATGTCTATTGCCAGAGAATATTGTAGAATTCATGAACATCTGAGAATTAATGTTCTCTTTTTTAATCTACCGCATGCACATTGTTAAATCCAATAAATCAATAAAATATTATAGCTTAAACTAAAATACTTCGTAAATGTTGCTTTTAAATCACATTCTCTGATGTCTCCTCAAAATATAATAAACCAGAAACACCCATGATTATTTTTGTATCCTCGCATCTTTTGAACAGGTAAATGGTCAGGCTGAATCTTTGAGGAATCAGCACATAGTAGGTGAAAGCTAACACGTTCTGTAATGAAATAAAGGTTCCGTAATTCAATGTGGTTGGTGAAATCAAGCATGTTCTGATTACGAAAAATTACAATTTAACACGAGGAATATCTGATAATGTAATGAATAATTCTGACCAGACCAAAATGGCGTGTAAATGATCCTAATCTAGTTAGCTATTTTTATAGTCATTATTAGGCGGCGAATTTAATGACATGTAATTTTTTTTCTTTTTACTTTAGAAAAATGCCGTTGAGTATAGAAATTCGTTTTATATTAAGACAAAACGCAGTGACTCTTTTTATATCTTTTTTCGTCGATTTCCACTCACAAGTAATTTCTTACATTTTTACATAATTTGTAATGCGTTTTTTACTGATTTAATCGATTTTAATATCTTTTAATGGTAATTGCTTCAAACAATATTTACGCGGTGTTGTTTACGCGCAAATGTTCACCGCAGAATTCCAGAGTAGCCTATTCGATTTCTTCGCTCATATAGTGCAATGACAGCCGTTGTAAATACTATGTAATCTAGGATTCCTGTGACGTCTAATGGCGTCATAATCAGTTCGGCCGATTTCGCGATAAATAAATGCAGAGTTTTGCTATTAATGAACAGACCGAACCAAAAGTTTGCAAGCTGAGGTCACTTGAACAAAAGGAAGAAGCCTCGATTACATCAGTAACATACATAAAAGCTTGAGTTGTTCATCTGAAGTGGTTTTGATAAATTTTTCCGTCATTTTTCTTTGTGTTTTGAGCATTTTTAAAGCATTTTAAGAACATTTTATTGATCATTATTGGCAATGTTTTAGGTCATCAAAATCAGCTCCTTGTCATTATTCTAAAATTTGGAATGATGTTATGATTTTTTTTTCATTGTTTCACAAATATAAACAATTATTTTCGCCTGATTATTGCTGAAAAAAACTAAATGTGCAATGCCGTTTTTCATTCTCTGAATGCAGAGAATAATGAGCATCAACTGTAATCACAGATTTTAGAAAACAGTCAACTGAAGAAAAAAGGGAGTTTGGCGGTCGTGCAGGCACTGAAATGTTAATTCTCGGTTTTCCAGAATAGTCGTGTTACTCAAAAAGAGGTTTTAAGGCAAATCGGTTGAAAAAAATCATTTTTATGTGGAGTAATTCCTTATCTCTGATGTACACTAGCAAGAATTTTGAATGTCGGCCCTAGCGTTTTTCTAAACCATTTAAATAATTCGTGGTAAAAATAAGATGATATAAAAATCGGTTCTTGTGAAACTCTCAGTCTTAATGAAAATGTCACAACTATCGAAAAACTTGTAAAAACAGTATTAAAGAATAGAAAACAAGCTACTAGGTAACTAATGGAGAACGTACAACGAAAACGCGAACACTATTAACGACCCCTTTGAAAATACTGGACAGTTATTGGTGCAGGTAAGGCAAAAGTCTCAGACTTTTGCCAAAGATTGGAAATGTGTTCCCCTGTTCTATTTCCATAATAGAACTCTCTCGTGCGTAAGTTGCCGTTTTCCTTGAGTTAGTCGATATAAATGATTTAACGCAATATTATTATTTTTTATCTAAATGACGTCAGGGGGTGCTCGTCGATCGAGGGACTTGAGAGAATACAAACATTACGTATTATTGCTGTAAACAATTCTTAGACCTTCGTTGCGAAAGAAGCCACGCGAAATGGCATGTAAATCTTCAAGGCATCCGTCGAAGGAGCACATAGTTCAGGGGGAAAGACCCCGGGTTAGGCGGTGAAGCTCAGTGAGTCACGAGGTGCGTCGCGGTTCCGAGCCAGTCATGACATTGACACGGGTTAGAAAGTGAGGACCTCCGTCGCGGGCCCCGCTCAAGGTTCCGGGCCCGGCTAATGTCATGCGCTACAGAAGAACAGCGCGCACACAGCCATAAATACGAACGTAAACTATTCATTCCTTTACGTGGTTACGCAGAAGGTGGTTGACTTGGAGTAAGGCAAGCTGGTTCCGCTCCGGCAGCGGCGGCGTAGGACGTTCCGCGACCTTGCCGGGACCAGACGCACAACCATAAAGAGCCGATTCCACTCGAGTAGTGTTCGCGGTATTTTCGTGTCCGCCCGAAAACATCATTCAGAATCTGTCATAGATAAGGTTGCGTCTTGAGAATTAATATTCGGCTATTCTCAACGAATTCGAAACGGCAGACGCAAAGTGTGAAAGTGCACCGGGTTTTCCAGATGAAAATAGACGTGAGATTTTACGTTACTAAATTAGGAAATCTCTGGAAATAACGCATTCCCTCTCTTCGCGGGATTTACCAGAGAAATTCCTGATAGAACCGGATTTTGCAGTGCAAGTCTTGGCCCGAGAACAAGAATCTGCTGGCTGAGTCGCTTCTCAGGAATGTGAAGATGATTCGAAGTTGTTGGAATGTGAAATTTCTGTGTAACGTAAATATGAATACCGAGAATAGTACACATGTGTAATATTCAATGATCCGCGTCAATGGTATCATTATATACTCGAAACAAACCACGCAGAAATTTGATTCATTTTCCTCTTGATATCAACAAAAGGCTGTGCAACATTCACGTATCTTATACTTATTTCTTTTATTTGATAGTCATAATTGGTTTAAAAACATTCAGATAATCAATTAAATGATCTTGAAACGTAATCGCCAACAATGCTGAAGCAAATTACGATTGCAGCAGTCGAGAGTAGCTTCTGCAATCGAGAGTAAAAAGGGGAAGTGGAACTTGGAGCTAGGAAAAGGGTCACGAATCAGCCAATGCCACGCTCAACGTTGCGGGGAAAAGACCGCTTCCCTTGCCTTGCAGATTCAGTTTTGCACTTGAATTCGTTCCTGACAATTCCCTGAATCAAACTTCGCGTCGTTCAATGTTCAGCCTGTTCCGGAATATGCATCTCCAACTTCCTTCTTTTGCAGAATTTCTAGTCACCCGAATCTCCTAATTCCATTCACATTTGTGTCACTAATAATAACTGCTGAATGGTTCTTCTGAGAAAATATATGTAGGGGAGACCGAGGCTAGTTGTGACAGTTTTCATAGCACATTGTGACACATGTAAAAGAACTAAAATATTGTTGTTTACAAATATAACAAACGTCTCTACAATGCTGATTCAATTTTATACACTAACGTTTATTTGATCTTCATCTAATTGTACATTCAAATGGCAGTGGATATAAACATTATAGACTGCATTTTAGTACAGTTTACAGTGAGCACATTTCTTTACTGCAACCAGTTCTCTCCACCCTTTGATGTTTGAAATGGTTCTAATCAAAGCATAGCCACGCTTATTCATCTTCTGAACACTCAGATTTGCCTTTTGTCTTTTTCACATATTAAACATTCACTATTTACGCATCCCACATTCTTCAAAATATGCTTCATAAATAATAAAAAGGCGGAGCCTGTAATCCATCAACTAGGATTTGCAGTGCCAGAACAGCCTATTAGAGCATCCCGAATTAAGTGTTCTTCAAAAAATGTAGGCGGAAATGCAAACATTGGAAGGATTGAATATCCTACAGCGTTAACTAAAAAAAGTTAGATACTGGGCCTTTCTGCTGACGTCATTCCACCCAGTTTATACACTTTTCTACTATTATTTTTCGGGGCTTTTGCACTGTTCCTACCCTCATTTTCATCTTAGTTCCAAATGTTATTAGCATTGAAGTCTTATTTTTTTAAATAGTGGCTACCCTGCGGCACACTAAACATTTCAGCAACTTCCCTTAAACTACATCTTCCATATTAGACTTCCAAGGCGGCTCTTTTGTACTCCAACAAAGCGTTCGCTCTTTTTAATCAGTTCGCTTCTTGTAATTCCTCGCTATTTTTCTTGAAATTAAAACTGTTACTGTCAAACAGGATCGGGGCACTTGGTGACAAATTTTTCAATGATACTAAGTAGATGAACATACCTCAAATGTATTGTTGCTGAGATAGACAGCAACAATCCGATAGATTTTTCCTTCACTTCGCGAACAACACAAAACTTTTCTAAATCAAGCAACAGTTCCTGCAGCAACTTATAGAGATCACTGAGATAAAGGTTTGAACCGTGCATGAAATTATCACGAGATGTGCTCTACGAATACTGGATTGGTCAGTAAACACGATGTAGCAACTTGCCTCTGTCACAACTAGCCCCGATCTGCCCAAAATATTTGTCAAATAATTACTAACTTACTTGATTTCATGACTCAATATCAGTGTTTTAGTTCTTTTTATATATACATTTTTGTGTGTCGGCTTGGAAAGCCAAGGTCGCTAAGTGCCGTAGCTGCATAGGCTCGAAGGGTCGCGGATTCGAATCCCGCCTTGGGTGTGATCCTGTTGTCCTTTCGTGTTATTCCTACAGTTTCCCCTAAAGTTAAAACAAACTCAGTAGTCGCTATATGACCACGTTGTTAAAAAGCGACCTTAAAAAATTAAAGAAATCTTTGTCCATATGATATTCGGTTACTCCATCGAGCGATTATACAATCCATGCAAGTATCAAACATCCTCCCAGCAAGAGTGGTCTTAAGGATCATGGGAGCTCTAGGCGCGACAAGAAACGTAACCTCAATATTTGATAAATATCAAGAATTCTGTAATAGTTTTAATGTATTATAATTAAATTTAAAATATTTTAATATTTTATAAGTATTTAAATACTAATTTAAAATATTTCTGACTCATATCACAACAAATTGACGGAGAATGAACATATAATTAATGAAAATTGTGATGCTAAATTGACTTTATGACAACTGTGTAACTTTTATTATTCTACAATGCGCGCACATATTGGAAGAAATTTTTGTGAAGCCTCTAGCCGTCTAAGAGGTATCTGTAGTTTCGTTAAATGCGCAGAGACTCAAAATGTAAAATGAAAACATTTGATTGTGTTATTCCGCCTATTATTATATTGCGCGTACCGACTAAATTCTCAATTGAAAACAGGACACCAAGGAAAAGGCCGCCCGCCATTAATATTCAGTCTTCACGTGTTGTGTTATGGAACAGTAACGTTTTTGATATTCTTGGTATGTAAAGAACTGTAATACTGTGTATATACTGTACTATATTAGTGCAGTATTCGAAGTCATTTTTTTATTAAATTTCTTAGAGACTTATAAAAGAGAACTTCATTTGTTGTTCCAAAGACTTTATAAGCATCGTAAGCATCGGAGACCTGCCACCTGGGTTTGACAATTAATTATGTAAACATGGGTAGTGATTCAGATGATATAATGGGATACGTGATGGCTCATCTTTACTTTCACGTCACACTCACAAGCGACACTATTACCTTACGCGGAATTCGAACTCACAATCTAAACAGATGTACACACATGACCTGGTATGTAAACATAAGACCTGTGAGCATCGTATTGAAACATTGTTGGACATAAATAAACAATCTACAAGATATACAAAGCGAAGAATTCTAGAGCAGAAGGCACAAAAGCACTGTCGACGCAGTCTTCGTTGTGTCGATAATTAATTCCGAACAAGATGTTGGGAGTACAAAATCTGAAGATCTTGACAATTCAAGACCCGTCACTTTTTTCGCACAAGAATGTTCAAAACAATCCTCGTGGCTAACCTTACAATAAACAAACCAGATAATTGAAAGTGAAGAGTAAAATGTACAAGAAAAACGGCGTAGATAAATACCAAGAAAGTCTTAAACAAAAAGATCACGAAAGATTGTATATTACATATTTCAGGAAAGAGATAAGACCTGAACGAAGTTACAGAAACGATACATGAAATGTATGAACCTCGATACATGAAATGTGTCTGGGAAACACGAAAAAACACAACCTCATTCAAAGCCTGCAACTCGCGAGTGAGTTATCTGAGCAACAAAATATTCTTGTGTAATGAATCTCAATCATTATTATAACAAACATCAAATCAATGATAGATTGACCCAAACGCATCAAAACGATATCTAACAATTGCAAAAAATCTTGCAAAAATTCCCTTGTTATTAATTACTTGCATGTGGGAGAATTATGGGAACTATAAGGTTTTCTATTACATTGACACATTCTCATTCACGATGACCACAACATGATTTAAGGTCAAAACGTCGGTAGTATTACCACTTAATCGTTTATTTAAATTTATTTATTTAAGGTGTCTTTTCTGTAATATAGCGACCACTGTAGCTTTTAACATTTGGGGTAGCGGTTAGGGTAACAACATTCACAAACACCCAAGTTGGACACTGCGGCCTTTCAAGCCAAGGCCGCCTTACCGACTTCGGCTACGCAGGCCGGCTTACTAATCTTTACTTGGTTTGATGTCTGTTATAGTAATGGTCGAGAATCATTACTCGTAGTATGATTTAACAGACGCTAACATTGTGTTGAAAATATTCTTGTCTTAGCTAGTTTTCTCTCGTCCCAACATTACCATTGGATCCGCCATTTTCGTCGTCAAAACTTTTTACATGAAATCTAGGACGTAACCAAAATTATATTTTGAATATTTTCTACTAAAAGATATATTGTCATAGTTCTCTCACTATCATTTGAGAGCACTACACAATAGGTTTTTATTGTTTTTCAACTTGCACTGTAATTTAGGTAATCTAATGGTGGTAATAACCGAAAATATTCAATTAAGAGTGCTCTAAAGAATAAAGCAGTTAGTCCAAAACGTGGATACTAACTTCGCGACACAACTCTGATTCAGCTCACGAGATTTTTAGGAACAATGGCGGCTTACACAATAATGGACAAGAATGAAAATAGAAGCAATTGATTATAAATGCATTATTGACAATTCAAAGATAGAGTATAAACACATTTACGATGAATTTAACTGAAGAACAATTAAACTGGCCGCGATAAAGAAAGATGCTATTTTTTATGGATTTTGTCGTGCTGAACTCGAAAAAACATACCATTTACACTACCACGAAAACTTATTCTTAAAATCTCAATCTACACGAGCGAGTATTTAAGTACCTGGTCGTGAGTGAAATGGTATAGGTGGCGATGAAGCAGAAGCAGTTCAATATGGAATTTTATTAGGTATTAATTTTCTGAAAGTTATTGTGGAGATGATTTTAAGGTATTAACTTGATTTCTACATCATTAACAACTCCCAAATCGCAAACGTTTCCAATTGCATCTAAAAATGAGTTTTTAAGTTGAATAACTGAAGTGAAACGCAAAAGCAGTTTCTCATGCACGTAATATACAAAAAAATATGCTTCTATTTTCGCAAGAAGAAACATTAGTGGATAATTTTCGCCGATCTACCTATTGGATCTTCTTACCACGCGGATCGAAAAAATGCATTTTTAAATTCCGGAATAAAAACATTGGGATACAATGGGAATTATAAGAGCTTCTTTGCAAAAAGTGAACTATGTACTATTAGGAGAAGCATTTGGTTTTGATATTTAAAAGAATGTTGATGTGAGATCACAATTTTACTGAAGCTCGTCGAATTTGTTCAGAAATTCTGCTAATTTTGGCTACAATGCCGGATGTCAAACATACGGACTGCACCATACATATGCATTAAACATTATTCGTTACAACACATTAAACACGTGAAACAATTGTTGGACCAATCGGAAGGGGTCACGCTTTTTTTCGGCTGATTTCACGTGGAATTATCAACATGTTATCGCAGTATTGGTGAAAAATGTTTGTCCAAATATTATCCTCATTTTTTTTAAATTTGGTTTTATTAAGTAACATTTTTGCTTCTGCAGGCTGCTAGTATGTGGTGAAGTCAAAATTCCTTACTTTTCAGTGTACGTTTAAAAGACTTGATCTTGAAAGAACGCAAGAGGGGGATACGCTTGGTTCAGGGTTGGGGTATGGATGCAGCGTAGACTAAAGGACGCGAGTGGTAGTGGCATCTGTGTGCTTTGCGGTGATAGGGAAGACTGGATCCACTTCCTCTTAATTTGCTGTGCAACCGAATCATGGAGAAAAAAATGAATGGGAATGGGAAATTACTACTTCCTAAACAGGAACGTAACGCTCGCCCAAAACATTTTAGGTGATAAAAGGTCTAAATTCATGAAAGAATTAGGAACATTTGTAGGAAAGGCTCAGACCATTAGGGAAACAAATTAGGGAGTGGGAAAACAGCACCGGTTAGCTTGAGCGGAGCCTAGACTGGAGAGAAATAAATAAGTCAATAAGCTAACAATTTGTAAGTTAATCAGTAATTTTATGTTAAGTTAGTAAACAGTTAAGAAATAAGTCGTAGTCAATTGGTAAGTAACAGGTCAATATAATAATTAAAATAAAACTGGCATAGTAATAAGCACATTAGGGAGTGAAGGGAAGGGGGGATCGAAAATGTAAGGGCAGAGGCGTTGGTGCGGACGATCTTCTGTGGCGCCGTTTGATTTCAGGTGCTGAGGAGGCCAAGCACTGGAGGTGACGGCGGGGCGCCCGCGCCAGAAAATAAAATAGATAAAATAAACGTCGGATAGATTAGAATTTACTCGGCTTCTGACGGCAGTTTTTTCCCCCTTCAGAGTTTTTTTCCTGAGCCGTACCTTGTGGTCTCTTTTCCGCGGCTTTGATGCGATGGAGAGACCATTTGGGGTGAATACCAGAATTCGAAAGATTAGAACGCGAAAGGATGTAGGTATTGTAATGGCTTAAAGGCCTTCGGCCTAGCCACATAGGATCAAGTAAGCTAATTTGCTTGTAATAATTACATATTAAATAAAAATAATAAAGACTTGATCTTGCACAGTAAATTGTTTGGAGATAATTTGTAATCTTTTATTATCATTATTAATTCAAGAGAGTTAGAAATGAAAGAAAACTAGAATATGCATCAATTTGCGTATTTAAAAACAAAAAATATTAGAAAAAGATAAATAAGTGAAATAAAATTTAGGCCTACAGGTACTTTTTGATTTATTATATTTTATGGAATGAATCTTATTATATTATATTTAACGGATCCATTTTCTCTCATTCGATCCCATTGAGTTTTCATTTTCTAGGAGTAGATTCTGCTCGTGCAGATCACATTCTGTATGAAATGTATCATTTGTTTTTAAATGAAAGTTAAAATTACGGATAATGTCATTAATCAATAGAATGACATTAATTTTTTTATTTTTTATTGATATTGATCATTTGAGATATTTTGGGTAAAACACGTAGAATGTCCTCGACGATTGAACGATTTTTTAAAATCATTCTGTTGTGTCAAAAAATAAACAGAAGTAAACGATAATAGTTTACTCAGTCACAGTTTACAAAATATAAAATCCAACTCGTACCAGACTCAGACCGGTTTACCGTTTGCAAAGGAGAAAAAAAACAAAGTCGTAGCACTGTCGTCAAATCCAGTATATGTTCCCAAGTTCGTAGCACTTATCACCAATACTACACCAGAGCGATAGTTCCGAGCCCAGTTTGTCATAGGCACTAGATAAGTTCACACCGTTACTAATTGGTTAGGCTCAAACTCTTGCCGAGCTGCTTCTGACATACTCCCTTTCCTGATATACTCTTCTCAGACGAAGACATTCTACTGCTAACGGCTCGGATAACTTTACTATTGGATCACCCCTCCACGCTCACTGCTTCCAGCGTCTCTTGTGGTTGGTGCACAGCTGTCCCACCATGCGCGCGCAATTTCAATTCTCAACACGCCCATAATCTGATTCGTTATCGAATGTTTAAAAGCAATATGCCTTCATCCCATCCCATATTGCAGTCACTGAATTGGATTCTTCAAAAAAAGATTTGCAATAAAGTCCTTACTTTCAAGAACATAAGATCCATTTCTTTTGTTTAATAAGTTAAAATTATGAAAACTACCATTTTTTTAGTAACCACATGAGAAGGTTTTTACATTTGGACTTTCTTAACACCTGAATTCAGTCGTTCAGATGATTGATTTTATATTGGTTTTTGACCTATTCTAACACAGAATGATCTATGCTACACACCATATGTATGAAAACCAACTAAAACTTTTTGGTTATTCGTTTTAAGATTGGATTTTGGCTAGTTTGTTAAGAAACGTAAGTTACAAAATTATTTTAAGTCCTAAAAATGTATGTGAGTATAACGAAACTTCTTGTATTTCGCCAGGCAGGCTTAATAGAAAACGGTACACGGAGAAAGCAATTTTATTTACCCTTCGTGCTCCAATACCTGCTTAGGAGAGTCGGGGCGATTCATGTTACTGCAGTGCCTCTCATCGGAAACTCCTTAGAGTTTGAACTCCGATGAAGCAGGGTTTTTTACACTAGCTAGATAGCTAGGACTGACTTAAGGAAAATTCTAGTGGCCGGCTGCTGTAATCGGTTGTTTTCCGTGGTTTCTCTGATCAACAACACCAGTCGAATGCCGGACCAGTACCTAAACGGGCCATGGACTGCACACGAATTTTCCTCCTTCTTACTTGTCATATCCTCTCCCGTTACGTACACACACATGCACTACACTACTACATATGTTGGGAGACCTGTCGGGACCTTCGACCTTGTCCCGGATGGGACGGTGTCTCGCTGGTTGGCGATATCTGATTGGGAAAACCCCGCAAATCGACTTGTAGGTGGGCACGGAACTCACCGTTCCAATCGGATCGAGCGGACATCGAGCGGAAGAGCACTGCCAGTTAAAACATGCACTACACGTTCGAGAATAATAACCATTGCCGAGACACGTGTAGGTAATGTAATTGTGTTACGAAAACATCCGATGTTGAATTGACCGTCCACAATTGCCGCTTGTAAAACACAGATGTAAGATACGATGTCGACAGGCATTGTACATCGATTGGAAACGCTGCTTTTTTTTATTTTTCTGTAACTAATGTAGTGCACTTGTGTAAATTTTTTTTTTATTTTTTTCTCATAACCGTTTTTGAAGCTGTTTTAGTTAATAATTCAATTCTTTCTTCTTCAGTATGTACCGTGATTTTTGCATGAAAGAAATTGCATCTATTGCATGTATCTTTAGCTTGTGGAAATTTAAATTTTATTTACGAATACATTGCAATTAAAAACCGTCTTTTTCCCGACATATTGGTTTAGTAGAATTAGGTCTCAAATCAGAAGATAGATAGAAAAACAAGTATACGTAATTTCATGTCAACACGTCAGACTGCCATTTCTGCACAATATAGAAACCTCGCTTCTTATCATCGTTCACGCACTTAAATCATTTTGGCCAAATTTCGACTTAACCACTTCATCACTCCCCACACAGATATATGTTGAAAACAGTAAAACCTCAGATTTTCTCAAATCTACACGATATAATAAATAAGAGTCCAGATATATCAGAAACATTAAAATGCAAAGTGAGAAGTTTGTCCTTGAACAGCTTTCGTAAGATAATTGACTCGTCGGCGTTGATCGAACGAAATCAGGTAAATCATGTTCTGAAATTCATAATCAGTAGTTTACTAAAATTAAATTGCATCAAAAATTGCCCTAATTTTTTTATCAGTCGGTTGCAGATGCCAAAAATTGTTTGTGTATTAATTATTTATTACTATTTATTTAATAGGTAATTATTACAAACAAATTAGATTACTTGATCCTATGTGGCTAGGCCGAAGGCCTTTAAGCCATTACAATACCTACATCCTTTCGCGTTCTAATCTTTCGATTTCTGGTATTCACCCCAAATGGTCTCTCCATCGCATCAAAGCCGCGGAAAAGAGACCACAAGGTACGGCTCAGAAAAAAAAACCCTGAAGGGGGAAAAAACTGCCGTCAGAAGCCGAGTAAATTCTAATCTATCCGACGTTTATTTTAACTATTTATTTTCTGGCGCGGGCGTCCCGCCGTCTCCTTCCAATGCTTGGCCTCCTCAGCACCTGAAATCAAACAGCGCCATGGAAGATCGTCCGCACCAACGCCTCTGCCCTTACATTTTCGATCCCCCCTTCCCTTCACCCCCTAATGTGCTTATTACTATGCCAGTTTCATTTTAATTATTATATTGACCTGTTACTTACCAATTGACTACGACTTATGACTTATTTCTTAACTGTTTACTGACTTATGTATTAATATTGGGGATTTATTTATGTCCTACCACGCTATTAGCAAAATACGACGGGATAAAGGAGAATAGGTATAAATAACAGAAATAAAACGTAATTCCTAGGAACATAATAATAATAGCAATATAATAATATCCTCCTTATGCTGCGACATTCAATTTTTACTTCCTCGCCTTATGAAGTAACTTCTCACTTACGTAGTAAAGAGAAAGCATTACATTATTGAAGCGGAAAAGGCACTACAGTACCATGTCGGGAGACCAGTCTGGAGCTTAGGGCTTGCCCCGGCTGGCGCGATACCCTGCTGGCGCAGATATGAGGAGAGAAACCCCTGGATCACACGATCTAGCTTGAGAGAAGAACACCCACCAATCGGAACATGCAGTACATTACTAATTACCATAGTAGCTGACGCGCTCGGAAACAAAATAATAAATAAATATATCATTGCTAATCGCAGGGCCGCCAACACAGTCACCCAGATTTTTAACATTTTGGCGATAAATAATAATAATAACAACAACAATAATAACAACAACAATAATAATAACAACAACAATAATTATTATTATTATTATTATTATTATTATTAATAATAATAAATAAAAATATACCTTACGAAGAAATAACGGTGAATTGACATGAAATAGAATCGAAGGAATTGAGGTCAGTACATGCGCTACCCTGCATATTCTGAAATCTTAAATTGAATCGCAGTTAGTGAACTGTCTGGTAGCCAACAGCTTGGAACGTCTCTGGGTTTCAAATTTAAGTAAGCATTGTATGAAAGTAATATAACGCATCATGTACGAACGTCAAGCAGTGGAGACTTCTCTCACACGACGCCACTTCGTTTCGCGGATTTACGTTTTTAACTTGACTGCGCGAAGGAAGGAGGCGGACACTTGCCACCGTTGACATGTTTCATCGTGTGCACTTCATCCTGCTCATTCGTAGGTGGAAGCAATGAACGGATACTGATCGTGGAACCGATAGATATATTCTCAGCGAAAAGGATATAGACGTAATAAAAAGCTTAAAACTCAATATATCAGACACTAACAATGTGGAATATGTTGTCGTTCAACGCCCATAGATGTAATGCTTTTATTTAGACAACTTTAAATATCCTAGCAGTCATTTTAACATACCCGTATACGTAGTAAAGGGAAAAATATGGTAATGTTACGGGGGAAATACCGACTTGTTTTACAGTAAAACATTTCCTGTGACCCCCTGATATTGAAAAAGTGAATTTTTCTTCCTCCGTGTATTCGAGAAGGCATATTACTTTCTCGCACGTTTTAGGGTCCTTGAAACCGAAAAATTATTTTCTCCAACATCTGTTTGACCGTACGTTTATCTTTCAGCCTAAAACCGTAGCGCCTACACTACATATTTTTTTCGAAAATGGATAATACATGATCGAGCCGTCATCGTAGACAAGTTCGTGGACAAAGTCCTGTGAATTTGAAACGAATATTTTAATTTTTATTTTATTTTACATTTCGAATATTTATTATTACAATTTCGAATTTTTATCAAAAATTTCTACAAGCGTTTAAAATGTGTTTCATCAAAGAGAGAGATTTACGCTTGTACAACTTTCAGAACTTAATTTCAGTAAAATCTCTGAAATGTAGAAAATTCCAAAGTTTAACATTTTTTAACGCTCTCACATAAGTAGCATTTTTTATAACCCTAACACATAATTAGCATACAAACAGTTTTTATTGCAATGCTCTTCTAAATTATATCTTTATGCTCGTGCACTTTTCATTCATTGAAATAGGCATGCATTTTGTAAAAACATGGTTAGTTTTCACGAAACTGTGAGTGGAATTGCGACAATTTAAAAAGGAAGTTATATAAATACGATTTACTCAAAAAGACTCCAATTTTTTTCACATTTTCAATATTGAAAATAGAGGTTTGTTTGTTTTTTCCAAATTTGATATCCAATTATTTTCGTCAAAAAAGAGTAAAAATTGTGTATGACGTCTAGGGGAGTGTAAAATCTGCGCGCATTTTCTCGAGCTCTAAAATTCCTTCCTCACCCTTTAGCCACAAATAGTTGAACGGTGTATAAAAGTACCAACAAAGCAAGGTTAGCAACATTTGAAAACTAGATATTTTCTGTCCCAAGTTATAGAAAACTTATTTGAATCTGTAAATGAACTTCATAATTGATGTTTTTTGGTATTATTGCAATGAAAATGGTAAGATACCAAGGTCAATGAAGACAATCTTGTAGGAATCACGTCATGGCAGTTTCTCATTATCCGCAGACTTTTTCAGCGAACTAAACGCCTGGGTGCTTTAGAATATCCTTCCCCAGAATATTACGCCATATTTCAGGAGATAATGTACTACATTTGCAAAATACACTCTATTAGCTGCATGCTGGCGAGTTTTAAAAAAATCGAATGCGCAACATAGGGAATTCAAATTAGAGTTGAATTCATTTATACGGATTGAGAAATTCTTAAGATTATTCAATTACGTATTCTTCACTGTCAATAACGCACTCGATTACTTGTGTGAAATGCAATCCTACATTGAAACTGTTTTTCCTCCATTAACTATTAATTTATCTCGAAACAAGTTTTAAACATTTTAAATTTTAATACTTATTGTTTCTTTTCTGCAAAACAATATAGTTGTCATCTGCCGAGAGAACTGTTCTTCCGTTTCTTGGACGAGGTTATATCGTTTACGTACGAAAGGAAGAAGGTGGAGCCTAAGATCGAACCCAGAGGGAACCTATGCTTCACTAGCAAAGAATTGGAAAGATTAGAAAATAGTGTTATTTTGTGCCAGTACGGTATTTTTACTCTCTGATTTAAGAAACGAGAGTATCCAATCGAGGACTATACCACGAATTACATATGAAATTAATTTTGAAAGCATAATGGCTTCGGAAGATTTCGGAAGATCTAAAAATATTCCAAGAGGTTCTTAATTTTGTTCGAGTAATGTGGCAACAATTTTAAGAGAAGAAAAAATGGCCCTTTCCATGGATAAAATTTTATAGTACATGTTGAGAGTCTAAAAAAACTTCGTTTTCACTGAAAAATGTTATATAGAAAAATCTTTGATATTTTTTTAGGAAAATGATAAAATTTTCTACAAATCTACAAAGTTTTGAGATGATATGGTAACTGGTTCCGAGATGACATTGCTTTAGTTTTATTATTAGCGTTCGAAATACCCTGGTTATTTTTCATTATTTCTGCCTGTGCTAATACTTTCCTTAAACTTTTTCTGTGTTTTTCGAAGTAGACATGAAACTACAGTGATGATGTTTGTAAATAAATTAAAATGGTTCGTTTGTTTTTACACGTTCCAATTCCTTGAGTTATCAAAGTATTGCTTTTCCGTGATATGTTTAATTTTCTATAATTCAGAAAAACCTATGCCTTAAAGTGGAAACTAAATATTTATTATTTATTATTTATTATTTATTATTTATTATTTATTATTTATTATTTATTATTTATTATTTATTTTTTCCGTTATTTTGCTAGGACAGAGCCACTTGTATATTCGATACATTTCCCTCTAGAAACCTACCGCCGGATCTGGGGGACCTTCTTCGAGCAGGCACACCTCGTGGGCGCCCGCTTTAACGCCAGGATTTGATACTAATTTTTTGCGCCAGATTTTGGTGTCAGTTAACTATATCCGAACTCTCTAGTTGGGAGAACGTTCAATCTCTCCGGGACGGGAAATTTGCGGAGGGATTGAAATTTCAGGCAAACGGCGAGCGTCCTTTTATTTTCCACGAACATGACACGAACACAGAAGGATTATCCGCCCTGGGAAAAACCACACGTCTCACTTGGGGTCGAATCCGAATCCGCGCACTGCGGAATCAGGGACAAGTGAGCTAACAACTCGCCCGCCGAAGGCGCGTTAAAATGAAATTAAAGTAAGGAAAAAATAAATTATATTCGTCGTTGGTATCAACCGCATTATAAACCGCGACCCATGATTCCTTCAGTAATTAGTCTGTAAATAAAATTATGTTTTATCTGGAGTAATTTACACGTGCTGGTATTACTATTTAATGTGTCATTGTTTACGTTACTGGTAATTGTAAGAATTTATGAATCGTAGTCGTTGTTACCTACGCCATTCGTTATTAGCCACTATCTGGAGGAGAATCCAAACTGCCAGCTGCTCTGATCGGTAGTTTTCCGTATTTTTTCTTACTAACATCAGACGAATGCCGGAGAAGTACGTTAACAAACCGGACAAGGTTCACGCTCGATTATTCCACCCCCTTCCTTGTCCTATCCTCACCCCTTATTTACACACACTTGCACTTACTCGCACTACACTACCACAGGGGGACCAGTCGAGAGCTAAGAGCTTGTCCCGGTAGGGGGCGGTGCCCCTAGCGGGGGAGATGTCTGATTGGGGAAAACACCGCAAGGTAACGTGTAGGTCGGCGCCAGATCTCGTCGTACAGCTGGCGAGAAACACTGCCAGATCTGCGATAAACATGTACTTCACGTACGGGATCAATGGCCATAACTTTTGTCGTGCCTGACAACACAAATAAATCTATCAATAAATCAATCAATTCGTTATAAATTTTTGAGGTAACTGTACTCCCTGTAAGCAAATACTCTGTAATATCTAAATGAAAAGAATTCATTAAATGGTTAAACTATTTTTTTCGAGATTCGCCCAGAAACCCAATGTTGAAATTTCGTACAACAATGGATTCAAAAGAGCTATTACTTATTTCACTCAGATAGTTTTGAAAACCATGTAAGAAAAGGAATTAATCTCGATAGCTATAAGTAGCTTTCTTGATAGCAAGTCTCTAGTTGCAAAGCATGATATTTTATAGAGTAGTAAAGTGTACGACACTTATTTCAAAAACATTTTCAACTGAATATAGATTGAATTCTGACAAAGAGATAGAATGAATATTATTTATATTGTAAATATACGAAGCTCCATTTACAGGACATTTATTTGATTTTCTCACTCTACAACAGCATCCTGCGGGATAAACTAAGAATTTGTAGAGTGTTTAGTTCATTATGAGGTAATTAACGCTCTGTAAAGAAAAAAACAAGCATTTGACTTAGATTGCACTCAAATGATACCTCAATTAATTCATTTTTTAAAAAGATCGAATGTTTTGAAGCATTTTGCAAATCTTTCGCATGTACTGCCTACATGAATATTTGTCTGCTGCATCTGACTGTAGGTGTTATTTATTAACGTATATATGAGTTTTCATGCATGAGCGCAGAAAATATATTTGAAGCTATTTTCTTTAAGGTCTACATTTTCTTACATTACATGAGTATTTAAAAAAAGCAATGTGTCACACATCTACATTGAAAGTAATTCTCAGAATGACTCCAGTACTCATTTGACTATATGTTTAAAAAACTTCGGTGAATAATCGTTTGTACAAAAACTGTGAGGAGAATGTAATTTTTTTAAAAAATCTATGCGGGTCACAACTCTTCCTCCATTGCCAACAATACCATTAAACAAGAACGTGTATAACTTCTGAATCTAAGAAAGTTTTCTCAAATATTGATAATTTTCTCGCAATTAAATAGGACAACTAAATCATGCCTATTCTGTAACACATTTCTGTATTACATTTTGAAGGTCACACAAATTAATGGATTTATCACTAAAACGCTAAGGTAATACAGCTTTTAATCAATAAACTTTTAATACCGTGAACGAAGCACCGAATTTTATTCCAGCCCTTTACACCAAAATGGAAGAGAGAGAGAGAGAGAGACAGACAGACAGACAGACAGACAGACAGATGGATCGAGGGAGAGAGAGGAGACAGGGAGAGGGAGTGAGCAGCTCATTAGGAAAGAAATAGAAAAGTTTTTCGAAGATATCTCATGGAAAAGTAGGCTTCGTTTCTGTAATTAGGGCGGGTTAATGGTGTGAGTTCTACGAACTGGAGTTTCTCTCGTTTGTAATATTCTTCGCAATGGTTTTTAACGTCCTCATATACATCGAGAACACAGGTCATATTATGAGAAAATCAACAACAAAAAAGTTATGTTTAATCTAATGATGTACATTGACAGTGGCAAGAAAACACAATTGAATCGTTGGCAGGTTTCTTCAGTAATTCTTCTGTCTTTCGGAGGAATATCGGAACCTACAACATATGGGGCGAGTCTAATATATTGACATATTTCTTCGGACATAGAAGTGTGGTTCACCAAATGTCTCGTCTTTTAGGACGACAGCCCAGACATGCAAGGTCTGGAGAGGGAGCAAGACGGACATTGTCTAACATTTCACACCGCGTGCACCCTCTTAATCCACCTTGTCAAAGTAAGGGTTTGTTTTCTTTTGATCTCTCACTCTCTTGTGTCCTCACACAAAGTGTTGAACTCTCACGATGCATTTGCTTGAATCGCGCAGTACAATGTGGATGATGATAATGAATTACCAATTCACGTACTTTCATTAATTGATTACATTCACTTGACACCACATTCTCGCCAGCTTGCCACTGCTGGCACGCCGGTAGCCAGCTTCGTTAATGTTGGAGTCTGCTTTGTCGCCTCTATTTCTGAAACATCTGCTGGCGGAACAGGTAGCCGGGGACTTTCTAACCGTGCGTGGATAGCGCTAGGCAGCGCGGTAGGCCGCGGGCGGGCGAACCGGGCCAATCCACATCCACATCCGCGAACCGGACTTCGTGGAGGCGAAAGGGGCAAGGGTGGGGGACGCCGGGCCGGAGGACGGGAGGACTGGTGAGAGAACGAGAGGACACGGAGGCGGGGAGGCTGAGGACGAGTCGTGCGACAAGACGTCTCCACCGCCTCCGCATGCTCCTCCGCCCCCTCCACCGACTCGACCTCCACCATTGCCGACGCCGTCGTTTCCACCGCCTCTACCGTCCCCACCGCCCGCTACCACTACCACCCACTGCCGCCCGCCTCCGCAGCCTCCACTCGGGGCGACACCACCACCCCCGTCAACACCACCGCCGCCGACCACCACCAGCCCGCGACCGCAGCCATTCGCCATCTCCACCTCGCCGTCAGCCACTGGCGCTGCGGCGCCCGCGGAGTAATAGTTGGTCCAGCGAGTCCACGGTCTGCTCCTCCGCAGAAAGAGGTCGCCCCCCCAGCGTTCACAACAACCATTCGCCCCCCCACGCCGCCCTCCCGTCCCGTCGATCTCCGCCCGCACCGCCCCCCGCCCCACCGCGCCACACCCCCGCCAGGGCCGCACCTCCGACACAAGCTCCCGAGGAGCAGAGGCGCGGCGAAAAGAGCGAGGAGAGCGCCGCGTCGGTGTGGGCGCGCGAAGAATGCTTCGCGGGCATGCCGTGCCATCAACGTTCGCGCCAGGAGCATAGTTGCCCCTACTTCCTGGGAATCAATATCACCTCAAGGAAACTTGATTTTTGTAGAATGAACGAACGATCCGAAAAACTGAACGAAACTGAACGAACTACTCTCCTTGCCTGTCCGAAACTGTTAAGTATCTGCATATATCTGGAAGATTCCACCATAACGATTAAAAACCAACAATTTTATTGTTTACTACTAATTTTCTAATATATGGAGGGGAAAACAATGTTAAGAGAGACGAATCCGATTGCAAACATCTCATTGTGTCCTTCATTCCATTTCCATTATCCCATTTCCTCGATCCCTTCACAAACGTCCTTAGAATGTATGACTTCCTCAAAAAGCAAAAGTGACAGACGTATCTTTTTTTCATAGTATCCGAAAAACTTGAACTGTCTAGTACATATTTATTATTATTTATTTATTTATTTATTTTATTTATTATGTATTTATTTATTTATTTATTTATTTTATTTATTTATTTATTTATTATTATTTATTTATTTATTTATATTATTATTTATTTTATTTATTTATTTATTATTTTTATTTATTTAATTTATTATATTTAATTTATTTTAATATTATCTTATTTTTGATTATTATTTTATTTATTTATTATATTATTATTTATTTTTATTTATTTATTTATTTATTATTAATTTATTTATTTATATATTATTTATTATATATTAACTTTATTTATTTATATTTATTTATTTATTTATTTATTTATTATTTTATTTAGTTTATTTTATTATTTATTTATTTATTTATTATTTATGTTATTTGCATTTATTTATTTATTTATTTATTTATTTATTTATTTATTTATTTATTTATTTATTTATTTATTTATGATTAATGATGCTTATGTTCGAATATCAAAGTATATCTCGGGCTCAGACTTGGAAGACATATTATGACACTACTCAAGAGGAATGAATAATTGTGATGAATCCCAGACGGGGAATCCCTCCAAACCAATGCCTTTCTCAAATCCCGTCACAGCAATGATCCATAACATATATTTGTTACTTTTCGATTGAGTTCCTTATGGGTCATATGAAACGTGAACATGAGTAAATCTGGGGTTTGGGCAAATGTGGTTGAAACAGGGGCTGATTCCAAGAACGCGGTTCCCAAGGAGCCGGGGGTAAGTTTGACAATACATTGCGAAGATCCGGTGGTCCTAGAAGCGTAATAGCATTATTATTCGGTAAAAAAGATTATTCCAGTAGCACATATTGCAACCTCGCGTCTGAAATGTTCCGTTTCGACGTATATTAAAATATACAGAAATATGTAAAAAAGTCAGAACGCATAGTATAAGCGTAACGTATAAGCGTATAATGTAAGCGTACCTATAAACGTATAACACACACAGTATAAGCGTATAACGCAAGTAGCCAGTCAGTACTCGGGAATAACAATAAATATTTACATTTTCAGTCACAATAGAAACAGATTCTATGTTTTTGTATTTTCAGGAGTTCTTGGATATTTAAAGAAATCATTGACACCTCTCGCACGACCGGAGACTATATCGTTTCCTTTCAATTTCTGGACGCATTGAAAAACAGTAATATAGAATATAGATAGGCAAATTTCCTTTTTACCAAAGTCATTTGAATTATATTATTTGGGAAACTGGCTGTTTCATTCCAATAAATAAAACAACTTTTCTAATAAAGTAAAACAGTAGACATTCTTACTTATATAAATGAATTGAAAATGCTATCGATGTCCAAATAGATGAGAATGCTTCGACCAAAGATATCATCAATCTCTGTGTAATAATATAATTCTCTCATTTTTCTAAAATAAATATTCTCGTCCCCATAGGACCATTCCTTCGACACCTCGTTTTTTATTACGATTTTAAGTCATGTGACTATTTTTTGTTAACATATTGAAGGTATTTAAGAACGGAATGTCTCGTTGGAAATAACTGTGGGATTAGTGATTTTCCGTTTCCCAGTGTTTTGGCATTATAAAAAGGAAAGTTGTAGTAAACTTCCGCTGCACACAGTTTGTCACACATTATGTACCCTCGCTCATTAGAAACGGAAGAACAGTTTTGTTTACTAATGACACAAATATTTTTTGCAAAAAGAAACGAGGTATTACGATCTAAGGTGTTTTAAATTGGTTTCGTAATAACATATTACTTGAAAAAGAAGGAAAAATGCGGTCAATGCAGTTTTCCATTTCAAACAGACAATTGCATGCCCCATTGAAAATGAATAATACGCAATTGGAGGTAACAAAATGTATGGGACAATCAAACCTCAAATAGAATATGAAAGTAAATAAATTGAACACTAAATTAAGTTAAGTTACGTTACGAATTCAGAATTCTTTTAAATTCAATCAGCCTTCGTGCAACTTGTTACGTGCATTTTGAGTATGTACATTCCAGCCTGATACACGATGTAATATTCTGGGGAAACCCATTACACAGGGAAACTCACACAAAGTACACAGGCTATTAGATTGAAGAAATAAAGTGTACGAAAAAATGCCATCCACGTGATTCCCGCAAGAGTCTCTCCATTGAGTTTGGAATATTCCCATTCCCTTGTCTTTTATTAACGAATTAGAAGCTTTTATCAAGACTGATTGGCGTAGGTGTAGGAACATATGTTCACGCAATACAGATAATTACAACACATGTCGTGGGAATCATATTCATCAGGTGTCAATATCAACAGCTCACTACACGATATCCATATAAAACACACGAACGTTGCTTGATAACACATTGCTAGATGGCATCAAACAATTAAACCGATTCACAACTTTAAGTGCCAAGTAAATTATTTTCTTCTGTATAAATGTTTCTATCATAACAGAAACTGGCCATCAAAACAGAAAAATACTTGTTTTAACAATGATAAATAATCATTTAGTTAACATTCGTATTGTAAAGTAATATTCTAATTGTAAAATTATAAAGCTGTACCAAAAACTGAACTTCTGATTAAGGTTTTCCTGGGTTTGCTTAATCGCTTAAGCCGTTTGCCGGGATGTTCCTTAGTTTTGCATCCCAGATATAAATATAAAATCTTTCCTCCTTTCTTTTGTTTGCAATTGTTCACAATTGAAACATTCGTGTGAAGGAGATAATTTCTGTTTTGCGAAAGTAAAGTTATTGATTTACTACGCCCTACTTGTAAGAAACATGACCTCTCTATATCATGTTTAGCTTAAGAGTCCAGCAAATTAGTGAAAATACGTTCATAGTTGTTACATTATGTATGTGCTGCACATTTCCGTTAATTAACACGAACATTGCACTTTCGAAAGTAACGTGAGATCCCAATTACTTATGCTTCCACCCGAACCCCTCTTTTGTAATTGAATGTAAATATTTAAGTGGTTAGGCGGAAGAGCTAGCCCTACGTCCTGAGCCTCGCCAGAAATAAATACATTATTATTATTATTATTATTATTAATATTAATATTAATATTATTATTATCATCAATAACTTCAGCTTCTGGGTCGAAGACCCCTGTATCGATCAGGTTTTTCATCCAGTTTTCCTTTTCCAATGAGCAATAATTCCGATGACTGTTTTTGCTTCTGGACATAAATGTAGCTTCACTATTCGATTTTTTTGTTGAGCTCTCCTTGTGCTAGTTGTGTTAAGAATAAAGTCGGGGTTGTGGGTTGCTATCTTGTTAGCAATACAAGACAATAAAATAAGTAGATCTCGTATACGTATATGGATACGAATACGTTTTCTGTAATTCGAGGACCAAACGTCCTTTGAAAGTAATCTGAAGAGAAAGTTTAATAAAACAATTTCAACCCCTTTTCGAGCCAATTTTGAATTTTTTTTGAAGTTTAATATACAGTACCCCCAAAATACAAAATACCCGCTTCATTAGCAAAGATGGCTCAGGACATTAACCCATGTCACTGTAGTGCCTTTGGCCGGGAGGTTCTAGGGTTCGTTTCCCGACGGTGGCAGGATTTTCGACACTAGCTAGACAGATAGGTCACAAGTAGCCGCAGTGTGGAAGAGAATTCTAGCCGCCAGCTGCTCTGCTCGGTATTTTTTTCCATGGTTTCTCCAATCAACTCCAGGCGAATGCCGGAGCAGTCCCCTAACAAACAGGCCATGGACCGCGCGCGATCTTTCCTTCCGGGTGCTTAGAGCTTGTCCCGACAGGGGCAACGCCCCGCCGGGACAAGCTGTGGGAGACATTTGGGTAGGGAAAATTCCCACAAGCTGACGTAGGTCGGCACCGGATCTCGCCAGCCAACGGGGAAAGATCACGGCCATCTCCCGCGATGAAAAACATGCAAATACATTTACGGGACCAATTACACCTTTGCAGATTATGCGTTTGGTATCACCAATCAATCAAAATATCAGTTTCAAACTGATACTTTTTCAATATAAACAGATCGAACGGAGAATATTTTTTTTTGGAAATAAGTGTTTGAATGGTTTAAGCGCTAGTGTTGGGCAAAAACGAACGGACGGAATGACGTTTTGCCGTCAATCGGTTTTTCGGTATCTAGGAGCCAGAAATACCCAGATTTTATTTACACAATGTGTTAGAGGAATTTAATATACAGGAACATGATTTATCTGCATTTTCGATAACAGGATCCCACAATACCAGTTTTATGACAAAAAAACTCGACATATTTTGCTGCAGAATTAAAAAAATATATTTAGTATGCAAGTTTGTTGCAGGCGATAAAGTAAAAGGAGACATTTAGAAAGATACGAAATTATTGGCATGGTGGATGTGTCTGTTAAAATCAAAACAAATATCTGATTTTACGACGGAGGTACAAGTAGACGTCGAACTGGCAAACCTTTCTGTGATTGAGAGGCGAAAGGCTCAGCTGAGGCAAAAAGTCCTGCGGCTCTTCGGCGCTTGGAGCTGCCTGCAAAAGCCTTGTGGGGGTGGAGTTAACGCAAGCGCGGAATAGACGTTCCGGCGCAGGTGAAAATCTGGAAGCTGGCTGCCTTGGCCCGGAGGTTTCGTGGCTCCCCTGCCTCCGTCGTGAATGCCAGCGTAGGGTCACCTCCTACGAAGACCTCACCTTCCACCGTTTCGCCCTGTGCAGAAGGATACAATTCAAGGTGGAGTAGAAGCAGGAAAACGTTACTAACTTTTGAGCACTAGGATAACCTGTACAGTCGTTAAGTTAATTAAATAATTTAATTAAAATGAATAGTGAATGTAGTTGCGTGTAATTGTAGTTGCGTATTTACTATTGTTAGAGTTGGCGAAGACATAAGTTAGTCACCAGTATTGCTAAAAGTTGCTAAGGTTTCTAAATACATCTGTTATTTTTAAAACCCCGCAAATAAAGAATTGTAAAGTCATGGGAAAAGAAGAAAAAATGAATAATTACGTACTAGAGAACTTTTCTTTTTCTTTATAATGCATAAATTTTGATTGAGCGTGCCACGGAGATAATTATTTTACTTGTATTAATGGTGTGATAGTCGCTGGACTTCATTAAATGTTTATGTCTTAAGGGATTTCAAAAACTAATCAGAAATTTATTACCTAAATATGTCAATAAATGCACATTGCAGGTTCAGTTTGTAATTTGACAAATTTATTACAAAATTATGTGAAATGAAAATGTGCATCTACATCAAACATGATTCATACGACAGAAACAGTTTCTTGAAATACGTGTCAGTAACGAATCTTCTAGTACATAGGAATTTCTTTCTAGTACGTAGGAGTAATTCCATCCTGAACATCTCATTTAACCAATCTGTCAGCGATATCCCAGTCACACACATAGTACTCGTATACACACTCATACTCAATCACACAACCACGCAAGTCAATGAACTACAGAGTTCAAACCCAACCAAAATTTTGGTGACCTCACGGCCAATCTATTAATCTGATTTACGGATTTTCACATGAAACGATGTATCTATTTGCAGCTACTACTTTCATGCAAAAAGGGAAAGTGCAAAAGAGAGTGACTTACGGGGTTTTAAAAATAACCGGTCTAAAGGAGTTCGACTATATGTGACACAATCATTTGCTTTCAAAGATAACCAAGGATTCCGATGACGCCGAAAGGGGATTCATTGCTTGTCAGTGCGGACATCAGCCCAGACGCCGATTCTTACTTCACTTGATTTGTTTGAATGATATTTCCGGGTAAGTCAACTGCTATGGACATTTCCCCTGTTAGTGTAGAGAATTCCTTTCGGGGACGACCTACACGTTGTTTGTGGGTGAATTCCCTCTCCAGAAATCTCCTCCAGCTGGGCACCAAACCATTCGGAAGAAAAACCAAACTCCCGACACGTGTGGTATTATAGTGTAAGTTAAAAATAAGTGTGTGCCTGCGAGGAGAGAACCACTGAAAACTATCTATCAGCAGCGGGTAGCTGGGATTGTATTCCAGACAGTGGCTGAATTCCTTGCTATTTAGTAAATGTCGGAAATCCGCCATCATCGGGCTCAAACTCTAACACTTCCCGGTCAGAGTCACTGCAGAGACAGTGGCAAGTCAGTCGACCCAGGCGTAGGGAACGACCAATCGCGACGCGTTGTAACGCCCATTATATGCGCGCGTGTTATTAACCGCCGAGTCCTTTCTCCTTGTTTTTTTATCAACAGCTGGATTACGAATAAAAGGTAGCAAAGAAGAGTTGTTGACATTTCACTACAATATAAACTATTTTCATCGGCAAAAGAGATTCAGAGAAAATTGATAGTACAGATGTCTAAATCATTTCCCCTTCCTTTTCCCCTCGCATTTAGCGACAAGAGAGCTCGCAAAAACGAACGCGGATTAAAGCAGCATTTGTAATGGGGTTGGATGTAGGAACGCAACGCCTATTGCCTCTCCAATACGCCACCAATTGCAGAGTGTAATAGATATGCAACTATACCACAATTACAACAATGTGAAAACACGTAACTATCAATCCAATTCAGTGGAGCTGAATCCAAGTAGTTCAATTATTTCATTGATATCTCATGCAACTTTTGTGCTTATAGGTCAGAAATTGCCGTTGGTTATAAAATGTTCATACCGGGAGAGGTGGCTCAGTGTAATTGCAGCCAAACTGCAACTGATGTCACTGCAGTGTCTCTGACCGAGAGGTTCTAGGTTCGTCCCGATATTGGCAGGATTTTCGAAACTACCTTGTCAGCTAGGTCGAATTCGGTAGCTGTCAGGAGGAGAATTCTAGAGTCTGACAGCTCTGATTTAGTTTTACGTGTTTACTCTGATCGACACCAGACGAACGATCAACTACAGAACCCTAACAATCGGGCCACGGACCGAGCGCGATCTTTCCTTTCTCTTCCTTGTCTTAACCTCACCCCTTACACACACACTTACACTTATAAGCACCACACTACCACACATGACGGGAGACCGGACGGGAGCTTAGAGCCTGTCCCGGCTTGGGCGGTGCCCCGCTGGTGGAAGATATTCGTACCTGGTTTGAGGAAACCCCGCTAGCCGACGGTAGATCGGCGCGGGATCTTGCCATCCATCGGGGGAAGTTATCCACCACCTTCCGAGGAAAACATGCACTACACTTACGAGACTAATGACCTTAGCAGTTGACGCGGTCGAAAACACTAATAAATGAATCAAAAGCCCATCTTCAGCTTACAAAATACTGAAAGTGGGGAAATAATTCGTTATTATTTGTTATATGTGTTGTTTTTTTCGAAAAATCGAGAAATTGAGAAATGCGATATTTTCAAACCGCAATTTGCAGTATCCACAAAAAAATAGTGGGAGACCAACAACACCCGTTAATTTGCCTGCTTCCCCCACAATCCCACTTTCTTCCTATCGTCCTTTACTATATCTCTCCTCTAAGGATATGTCGCATTCTCTACTTGAACCGTTTTTACCTTTTGGTCTAATATGGAATAACGCAGTAATTATTTTGAAAATATTGTAATGCTACAGAAAAACTTGTATTGTATTGAAAAAGTGGATAAATCTTATGCCTACATGTAGTAAATTACTTCTTTTAACACATTGTGAACTCAGAATCCACGTTATATGGGTCTTTGCAACAGAAAGATTGGTTGACGGCAAAACATGGCCGTCATTTTGTAAGTCAACATGTCTGTCTGCCCGCATGTCTGCCTGTCTGCCTGTCCGTCTGTCCGTCTACCGCCTGTCCGTTCTGTCCGTCTACCGTGTGTCTGTCTAACCGGCAAAAGCGAATCAGACATCAGCTGATGTCAATGCGGTGATTCTATCCGGAAGGTCCTAGGGTTCGAGTACCGACCGTGGAAGGGTTTTGAAATTGAGCTAGACTTCTAGATTGAATTTAGCCACAGTCTGTAGGAGACTTCTAGCGGCCCTCTTTTCTGATCGGTAGTTTTCCGTGGTTTCTCCGATCAACACCAGGCGAATGCCGGAGCAGTACTCTAACAAACAAGTCACTGTGTGATCTTTTCCTCCAATTCTTTCTCCTATCCTCACCTTTTACTTACACAGACTTACACTCACATGCACTACTCTATCAATCTAAGCGAGCTTAGAGCTTATCCCGACTGGGGCGGTACCCCGCTGGTGGGAGATACCTGGTTAGGGAGAATCCCCGGCGCCGGTTCTCGCCTGCTAGTGGGAGAAAATCACCGCCACCGACCGCGATGAAAACATGTACAACACTAACGAGAGTAATGACCGGAACCTTTCATGCGCCCGTAATCACTAATTATTAAATCCGTCTGTCTGTCTATTCGTCCGTCTGTCCGTCCGTCCGTCCATCCGTCTTTATCTCCGTCTGCCTCTCCGCCTGTCTGTTCGTCTGCCTTTTTGTGCGTCTGTTTATTTATTTACGTCAAAAACAGTTAAAAACTGTGTGTGACGTGCTATGGGAAAAAGTTATTTTGAAGTTACATTTATGTCCAGGAGAAAACAAGGGGCCGTCTCAGCATTTGCTCAAGGATCAGGGATACTGGACGAAAACGTAATCGAGATGAGAGTCATTTACCCTGAAGCCGAAGTACAACACTTTTTACAGGCTCTTTAGAATTATACAATTCAAATGGTAAATAATACATTAAATATCATTGTTAAAATTAATATTACTTTCCTTTTGGATGCTCGGTATTTTCTTTAATTGTATATAAACAGTTGTGCACCTGTCTGTCCGTCTGACAGTCCATCTGTCTGACGGTCTGTCTGTGGTCAACGCTATCGCCTACGCCGTTCAGACGATATTCTCCAAAGTTAATACTCCCTAATCGATTTATAGGAACTCAAGGCCTTCGGGTTTCAAACGGGTGTTTTGATTTTTGGGGGTATTTTATTTGAATCACCAACATTTTCAAAGTTTTCTCCAAAATGGCTCCAAATATTGTGCTTAAAGGGGTGTTATCGGATAGCGTAAATTGCATTGAATTATCTAAACCACTGAGTCATCTAATGAAGCGCACAAGAAGCTTCAAAAAATTTTGTTTCTCGTGTTGCATTTCTGCTGACTCACCTTCCGATTCATCTTTAACAATTTGTATTGGAGATGGTAGTACTGTTAACTTTTCACTTTAGAGAATTGGCAGATGGCAAATTGATAATTTACTGCATTTTTAGTTTTCTTAAATATCACTTTTATATTTGCAATACCAAAATATTTTATTTATAACATGATGCCTGAATCTTGCCCCGTTTTAAAAACGTAGTGGTAGGAGAAGTTGCCTTCTTCAACCATTTTTCTAGTTCCATTCCCACCCTCTCTATATTCAATCACAAAATATTTACAAAAACAATCTAACATATATCTTATTGTATCATACAATCTTTTAGTTGCATTGCTTCGAACAATGAATCAAAAGAAAACAAGTGTGTAATCGATTTACATTGGGATGCCGGTTGCCAAATTTAGACGCCGTCTTTCATGATGGGTTTCAAGAGAAACGCACAAGTAATTATATCAATTGGTTGACAGAAATGATCGTTTTCTTGGCAAATATAGTTGACAGTCCGCTTGTTTATTTAATGATTTTCACACATCTGATGAACCAGATTATATTTGCAGGCAATTATTTTAAACAGAACTTGCCTACCAAGTTTAAAATATTCCAAATTAATGATAATATTATGTATAGTATTACCTAAATGTATCATAAATGAGAGGTCGGGGCTGCTTAGAACTCAGGTTGCTATATCGGCCACGTACCGTCCATAAACCCTAGCTTTGTGTCACGTGTCTTTCGTGATCTAACGAACTTCACACAAGGTGGTAAGATGGTTCAATATGGTCAGTGCAACAATGGTAGAACTGTGATCTCGAATATATTTTACAACTTGAAAGATAACATTTTCTTAGTTCATTGATTGTTTTCTATAGTATTGATATGGAAAGAATTTACTTCTTACTTATTCAGCTAAAAAACACAACCGAACTAGATTTTTGGTTATCAGTTTTTTGATTTTTTTAGTTTTGTTCCTTTGTCGCTTCTATGTCGCTCTTCATTCACAAACCCCGTTCGGTGCTGGATGACACTTTTCAATTGGGGTCGGCACAGTTTCAACCCGTCCCATCCTGTTTGTCCTCAAAAAATGAAAACTATTTTGTTAATAATTTAATTCAAATCTAGAATAAAGACACCGGCTGTGCCTACAATTAAGAACTTTTCACAGTTTTTTTAAACTTCTTGGATAATTGTAGGGGAGTGCGGGGCTGCTTGGCAGTAGCTGATATATTTTTACCTAACTTTGGTTTAGTGTTGGTAAGTTTAATATATCATTGGAAACTGTATTTATTAAACTACCTTAACGATTTTTTTAATAGTGAGTGTTTAGCTGTCTTTTAGAGACGTTAAAGTCATTAAGTCGATATGGGCCAAGAAGTTTATAGGGTTGGTTGCCTCAAACGTTGGGTTATGTTCGTACTATACCGCGGCAGGTTGGCACACTACTTCCGTAAGATTGTGGAGTAATTACGCATTGTCAAACAGAATAATTTTTCAATGTATTAATAACAAACGCAAACAGGTTTATCACCGTTTAGTCAAAATTAAATATGTAAAAATACGCATTTTCCCCTTTTTAATGATTTTTTTTGTCTTCTTTCAAGCATTGAGTAAGTAACCTCATTTAATTGTTTTAAGTTTCACGCTACAGAGAAGCAGGTCAAATCATAAAGAAAGAAAAAAAAACTTTAAAAATAAATGTTACGATAACCCTTTAGGAAACAAAGCATCACCAATTGACACAACGTTGAAGCCCTTCCATCTCTGGTAAAAAAGTATTTAGCCCTGATGATGGAGAAATAAACTCCGAAAAGCAAACGCAGATAATATTGTCTTAATTTATGGACCGTTGACCCATGCACAACATGCTGGTCGTGAAATACAGGAGATAATTAGTTTCTTTATTGCAATGAATATTCGAATTTTGAGCAAAGATATTTCGTCCATTTCGAATCGCAGAGCGCATATATTTTATGCATAATATGGGCAGATTAGAGCCTAAACTAAAATCGTGCATGACTTCATGCTTAATGGGCAATGAATGGAAAACATGAGTAAATAATATCCATCATTCCAGTACGGTATTTCTACTCCCTGAGATTGTTGCTTAAGGTAAAATGATAATCAGCCTAGAGCAAGCCCAAGCATTCCATAGGAAAGTAATTCTGGAAGTAAAATGTTTTAATTAATGACGCCAAATGCTTTTGAATGATATAAAATTTCTCCAAGAGATGCTTCATTAACATGTATTGATACGCAACGATATCTTTAATAAAAGAAAATACGTCTGTTTCCTTAGAGTTTGATTTTCTAAATCCAAGTTGGCGACCCGAAAAAGCTTCGTACTTACTGAGAAAGGTTTCTCTTCGTACGTAGAAAAATATCTCTAATATTTTTGAGAAAACTGACAAGAGCGATACGCCAAGCGGAACAACAGTAGGGAAACTCTTGACTCTGAAACGGTTTTCCAAACGGGCCACCGCCCCGTCGAACGGCGCGCTGTTGCGGCTTCTACACAATGAGTAGTCTGCCTCATATGTGTCACCCGCTCGTGTAATCTCACGAACGGCGGGAGAACCCACACAACCAGCCTACTGCGTTGGCATGCAGTGGGCCGAAACCCGCGCTCAAACTGAAGCAGCTAACTAGAAATGCTAGGAAAAGTTGGCAACTTTTTGAAATGTCATGTTTGTGCACTTGAAAATATATCTGAAATGACACAAAATTTTCTTTTATAAAAATGGTAGGTAGAAGGGTAATAACATTAGAGCTTTCTTCATTAAGCGCAAATTTAAAAAAAATAGAATTTAACATTTCTCCCTGCCTTTAAACTTCCAGAACGTGGAGATTTTGACTACTAGTTGTGAGAATTAGAACAAGGATAATATATTTATTTTCCTTTATTGTATACTTAAAGGATAAACTGAAAATACCCTATTAATTTTTGCATTGTAATAACGTTACACGAACGGGTGCACTTTCCCTTTTTTTGGTCTCAGACATGTTCTTCTGTCTTCCCTTGCTTTCTTTCTTGTTTTCTAGCCTTCTTCTTGCTCAATGGTAGTTTGGTAGTTAGGTCAATGGTTCAAAAAAGACAATAGCCATAGTTTTTATAAAAAGAGTTGAAAAGATTATTTAAATCAAAATTAAAGTCTGACTTTAAATTCGTAATTTTGAAACTACGTACCTAGAACCTTGCAGTTCCCAATTTGAAGCTGTTCGATGAGACCAATCACAGATTAACTTCCGTGTCTCTGTTTGTGAAAATACATCACTGAAAAATGATTAATTTTGGCATTGGTTAATTACTCCATACTATCATGGAAATAGTGTACCAATCTACCGTAGGCCAGTGCAAACTGCCCCAAGTGACAGCCCCCTTCTTTAACTTGATGACTTTTAACAACTCTCAAGTTCACGCAAGTTCGTCAGTCAAACTTTCAAGAGTAAAAAATACCACAAAGTATCTCAATTCATGTACTTTCCATTGACAAAATCAAATTTGTCAAAACTAAACCAGAGTTGCATAAAAAAATAAAAACTACCTACTGATGCCAACGAGGCCCGGTCTTCCCTAATATTTTGACCCTTTGTCTTGTACATATGTAGAAACATAAATTCAAAAGCCCCCTTCATCCTTTTTTTAAGTAAATATTTTACACGTTATCTTTTATACATTTTATTAAAATTTAAATAATTGACTTTATCCCATTGTTTCGGGTTTTGAGTTTGACTGGTCAATTAGCTTTGGATCTTTGGATACATTTCCAGAAGATTACTGGCGTTTTGTGTCCAGATACATTTCCCCTACGAATGTCCTCATAAATGGACTGGAATGTCCCCATAAACGTATTTGACACTGAAGAGAAAAACCAATATTTTTCGGTTTGTTCTTTCAAAATTTTAACAAGAAATGAATTTATGAGTAGAGATCCTAGGGAACTTGACGTTAAGACCGATTTGTCATACATCGATCAAAGTTGAAAAAGTTTATAAATACGGAACTGAACGACATTTCGTTACCTCGAATTTAGATTTCAAAAATTACTGAATGACAATAATCGTTCGAGATATAAAATTGGTTTGATTTCTATGGACTTCTTTAGCACCACTTTCTTCGACTATCTATTCGGATACATCATTAACTTGCATTCCGATACCCATCTCCATCGCCCCTCGCTCGCCGCCGGCGCCGTCGCGTCGTCGCTTGGCTCATTGCATCGCCAGCACACGACGCGCCACCGGAAGCAGGACAGAGGAGTGAAAATGCTTCATGAGGAAGTACCGGAAAACATGCGGTCCTTTGTGGTGAATGTGAAGTCTGTCGGGAACGAGAATTAGTCGAGAAGATACACAAAGCCCGCGACACGGTCAATCGCGAAAAATAAAGCTGCGCCAAAAGGAGGTCACAGCGAGCGCGGCTACCCGTGCGCAATCTGGGGACGGAGGTGCAAAACAGCGGGGAGCATTACATGTATAGGTGCTGACGGCGCGTCGCCGCAGTGGACACGGAGCTAGCGAGCTGATCGGTCGAGCATCTAAGTTCACGCGCTGTGACTAGGTTCCCCGTGCAACATGTGTCGTGTGGCTGGCGTCGCCCGAGTTTTGCTGCTGGTGGGCTTCGCGAATCTTGTGTTGGGTTCGGCGATCCCGATGTGGGAATTTCTAAGCAGGACTGAAAAGGTAAGTGGCGAAGGACGCGTTGTCAAAACTAACAATCTCTCAAGAACCCGTTACGGTAGAACTGTAGTATGGGTGCCAGACTACTCGTGGGGGATGAGTGGTTTCTTAGTAAATTTTTGCGTGTATTAACGTCTCTCAAAACTGTATTTTGGACTGTTTCTAGTATGTAATATTAATTTTTTATTGTAAGAGGCATGGTACCTGTTGTCAAGGATATGGAACAATGCACTGTTGACATGTCAGTCCATTTGCGGTCACCGAAACATACTGGAAATGTCAGGAATCTACCTGACACACAGCTGTGATTAAAATGTGAAAGCTTTCAAAACATCTTTCGTTAGACCTTTGAGAAGTATAATGTTAGTGATATTGCAGTTTGCACATTTGCTGAGCTTTGAAAATAAATGCCGCAGTGAGTGTATTTAGAACGAAGGAGAATATCTGTGTCAGCTGCTCTCTGCTGTCCTAGTGTGGGCATGTAACCTAACTTGGTAGGCGTAAAAAGATCTGTCAAACGTTGTAAACAGTAATACAAAATATCACGCATATTACAATAGGACTAATCATAGGAATAAAAAAAGCCGTGTATTGAGTCCTAGCAATTGCTGGAAATGTTGAAAACACGGTAACTCCTGTAGCCGGTACTGTTCGTACTGATACAACTAATGAGCCAATTGTATTATTTATTTTTCCGGATGCAGTTACCGCATGATAATGAATGTAAGGAGATGATAAAAGGAGTGTTCTGGTAGCGCGACTACATGTGAACCAAGAGCATGACAGCTGAGGAAAATACGCACACCGTTGTTCAACGCGCCTGGGAATTCCCGCCTCTCCCACGTAATCTTATTATCTGACTCACGATTCTCCTGAAGAGTGGGCACTCGCCACCGTAAAACCACCTTCTATATTTACTGGCTATTTATAGAGAAATTATTTCTCATTCACAGAGTCAATATTGTTTCAAATCCAATGTTCAGTAATTATGCCGATTCAATTTACTTTCATTCATCAATGAAAACTTAATATTGTAAATATAATGTATGTATGAAATAATATACAAGAGGTGGATGAGCACTTTGTAACTTCATATAAACAATAATTGTAACTTTAACACGTGGAGTATATAATGTCTTGTCACATGAACAACTTTTCAACTACGGAACCAAAAGCGAGGTGTCAAAGTTTTCTTAGCCCATTCATATAAAAATTCACACTTTTTTCCCATTAGATCATAAATAAGGAAGACGCAGTATTCAGCAAACAGTACTGCAAACGTGAAAACAAATTAATTGCATTGAAAAGCATTGAATAAATAATTTGGCTTCAATTAGTACAGCAGAATCGATAAATTAGCACCTGAGTGTCACATTAAATTTTTGATGAAACGTATATTGAGGCGAATAAATATCCCGCTCGTGTAAAGTCAAACAGCCCATAAGCGTTGTTTCGTCGATAAGAATAAATTTTCGCCGCTGAAATGCAGCAAAGTTTTACAAATAAAATATAGGGCGTTGATTACGTAGAATCGCATGTTTTAGACCTGTATATACAATATGGATCTGATTTTTTTAACACAGAGATGTGATAAAATAATTTTCTTGTAAAGGGTATGTCTAATTTAAAAAGTTTAGTGGATTAGAGTGAAGCAAATTCTTATTCCATTGAAATTTCATTTTACTACAACACTTCCACAGAACAAAATTTTAGTACTTTCAAATGTAACACAAACTGCATTCAACTTAAACGCATACGTAATAATCACAAAATTTACACATTTTGGGATTTTTTTGATTTATTTAAAGGAGACATTTCCCTAAATTTTCCCCACAGTTAATAAAGATATGTATTTCTATATACACAGTATTTATGTATAATTATATTACTTGATATATTGGAATTGACAAAAACTGAAGAAATCCAGTGGTCTATGATTGTCAAAATTAATTGTTTCAAGAGCAGTTTTGCGAAATATTTATGTTCTTTTCTTAACACTATGAAGAGATTATTACCCTCCGACTTTCCTCAGCGTCGGTACTAGGTACTGCCCGCATCTTCTCAAATTCACTTTTTTCAAAAGCATGTTGTGCTAAATTAAGTAATTTAAATAACTTAATTTGTGTGAACAATTTAGTTTACTATAAAGATATCAATAACATTTTTTAAATTCAAATTCACTTTTTACACGATTGCTTTACAAGAACCTTGATCCGTGCCATGTCTCCCGGTGACAATATTAAACGATTACTTTGAGAAACACAGAACTATCAGGGGGGATAATGCCTTTTAAAACATATTTCATGACGGATGGATTGATTGATAATTTTGTTTCCGGGCCCGATAACTGTAATGGTCATTAGCCCCGTAGACCAAGTGCATGTTATGTCAGGGGATATGGCGAGGTTTGCCCCCTCCTGGTATTTACGCCAGCAGGACACTGCCCATCCGGGATGAGCTCTACGCACCCGACATGTTTGGGAGTGGAGAGCATATAAGTGCAAAGGGGAAAGAGGAAGGGACAAGGAAAAATCGTGCGTGGCCCGATTGTTAACGTACTTTTCGGGCAATTGCCATGTCTTGAGAAGATAAAGAACGGAAAACTACCGATCAGAGCAAATGGTCATTAGAATTCTCGTCCAAAGGTGTTCCATTGAAAACAAGTATCTCGAAAAATGTGCATCGAAGCAAGAAAAGTGGGTAACGAAAGTTCGTATCGATGGGACCCATCCAATGATACCAAATTTGACGCTTCACCCGTACCCCCCGGAGCTGGAGTAAACAAAAATATAGAAAGTTAATTGCGAATACCTGGTTTTTATTGCAGATACGTATTCTCTGAAAAAAGGTAACTTTTGTATTTAACGTTGTTTTTTTGTTTCGTTAGAGCGCTTCAATCGATAAAAATCAAAATAAGAAAAATGTTAAAAAACGATTTTTTCTCGGCTATACACATCACACAGAAATAAGAAAAAACATTATGGTTCAATAATTTTTAAAAGCAACTCAATGCTACCAATCGTCGCAATGTTGTTATCAATATTTTTAAAACTACTTTTACCGTGACTTGCAAAACAAAGCAAGGTTATCAATTCTTTCTGCAATTGACAACATTTTAGGTTTGTTATAAAATAATGTTACTAGTTTGTATTATGATAGTCAAGCGATAACTGAATTTTATAAAAATCTGTAGTTCATCAAACGGCCAGAATAGCGCTGCTGTCGGCACTTCCCATTCTTCCATCCTGGAGAGAAGGAAGAAGGCCCACTGTCACGTATCGTATCATAAGAGTAGCTTGTTGAAAATTATTGGACACTTTTTTTTCGATTTGATATGTAATTGTCGAGCAAAACGCATTTTCAACGATTTTTTTAATTATTTTGTTTCTAGTCAATGACGGCGTTATCACAAAAAAGGGAAAACGGTAAACACAAAAGTTACGTAATGTTTCTGGAGAATCCAAATCTACAATAAAAAACGAGAGTTCCCATTTCACTCGTTTATTTTTCCTCACCCCCACTCCCGGCGGGTATGGGTGGTTTTCGAGTTTGTTATTGTTGAATGGGCCCTGTCGATACGAACAACATTCATTACCCGCTGTTCTTGATACGATGTGCACTTTTCGAGATATATACAAAACCAATTTTAAATGAAACATCCAAAATAGCTTGTATCGAAAATTCGCCATCGTCGGAACTCGAACCAAGGACCTCCCGGCCAGAGACTTTGGAGTGCGAACAGCTGTTGAATACGATATTTTGTTAACAAAATCGACGTCTATTCTGTAAAATGTAAACAATTAAAAATAAATTTCAGGTAATATGTAATTTATCTCACTTTAAATATGATTTTATATTTAATGCTAGTGGACCCGGCAATGCTTCGCTACTGCAAATGTATTACAATTCACACACTACTAATCACGTATTTGTTTATCACATCGCTCTGTAAAATTTTAATACATGAAAGACTTTCCGACGGATATTGATTTGTTCTAGTTTGTCCTGGTTGTATTGATTTGTTCTAGATGTCCTGGTTTGGATATGGTTGTGAAGTATCATTTTATTAAAAGTTCTCCCTCAGGTTTGGGAAATCATTCGCTATTACACTGCCTCGGAGAAATTTGATTTCTTTGTCCGAGATAACGTGAAAGTAATAATTCTGGCCGATAATTCATAACCGCAGAGCATTATATGCAACGAAAACGCGCTTAATATTTGAGAGTAAGGCGTATTGCATTGAGATTCTGTTCGGGGACGCTTGAATGAGTATAAACGCATAAAATGATCAACGCGCGTCTATATGTGACGGACATACGCACATTCCTTATTCATAAATACGATCCAAATATCATAATTATTTGCATTATAAATTTGTTTTAAAAATATTTGTATGTATTGTTTCTTTTAATTTGTATATGTACTTTTTTGGCCAAACTGCCACTCAGCATATGCTTATTTGTAGAAATAATTCGGAAGATCGAGCGCAACAGTGGCGCAACCCTCCTTCATTAGAATATGAGATATTGTACTTTAAAGTTGACACGTTCCAGTTTTTCATATTTTTACTTTATATTCATTTTTTGTTAATAAGTACTTCCTCTGAACATTAGTTTTCTTTGCCATACAAGAAAATCTGTCATAAGATGAAATGAAATAGGGAAAATTAATTAAATTCTGTTACTTGACACACCATAAAATGGATTAGACCAGTGTTGCACAGAACTCCAACATTGATTGCCAAAAAACACATTTTTGATTTTAAGACAAAATAGAAATAATCTTTGAAATTTACAGAAATATACATTTATTTGCGAATTTGGTATTACAGAAATTAAAAAAAATATGATGACATGTGTAGAAAATTATTGAAAATAAATGTTATAAAATTACTGTTTGAACATAAGCAGTTTGATGCAAGCCACGTACGTCATGACCATATTAGAATATATAAGAAAAAAATATCAAGAACAAAAAAGACATAATTACCACAATATTGTGATTATATGTAATCAGGTATGTCAAAGAAATAATCACCCTCTTGGTCCTAACTCTCCTGGTCAGTTTCGGAAGAGAGACTGTTGAAAATATCATGATACACGGCTGATACTTATTTTAAAATTCTTTTTTTCTTTTTTTCTATTTATTGGCCTTGGATATTTGTATTTTACAGGAAGATTAATTTGTGTGAAATCAAAAGTGGGGTTCTCTCTACGTATTTTGCCGTTAGTGACATTAACTGAACTGTAAATCTCTTGTACTATCGATGAATGTTTAAAGAAATATTTCCATGGATGATCCTTAGTAAGTTTCAAAAATGAAATTTTACTAAAATTCACAGCAACCTTGTTTCTTTCAGTGCATTTTCTATTACACTATTTTTTTCTCTATTGAGTGTGCCGAAACAAACTGTTTCGACTCTCTCTCTCTCTCTCTCTCTCTCTCTCTCTCTCTCTCTCTCTCTCTCTCTCTCTCTCT
>BOPP01000126.1:3753475-3793530 GCA_017312745.1 Gryllus bimaculatus | reverse complement strand
CGATCGAAATGATCATAAGTTGAATTAAAATATTGATACCTGACAATATCTTTATTTATTTATCATCAGAATAAGATATTGTAATGTCATTTTTCTCTCAATGTGTTATTCTATTATATCATATTTTGACAAATTCTTCAAATCTGACACAGAAGTTACTTATTATTATATTGCTAAAGGGCTACTTTATACCAAGTTTTGAATATTTTGAATAATACTTGTGAAATAATACATTTCTAAAATGTATCATTCCCGTTGTGTTCAATCCCGTTTTTCTGGAAACTAATTTTAGTGGGTTTCCTTTATATTTTTGCGAGGGACAGAGTTAATAGGGAATTTTTGATATATTTTCCGAAAAAGGCAGGCACAGCATAGTGGATATTGTATGTCACGATAATGAGCATTGTATTGAAAATCAAAGAAATGCCAATCTCACAGGGTGATAAAAAACTTCTCTCATTTAACATAATACTATAATTCTCACGAGACATTGATGTTAACATTAATATTTTCCAGATTGTCAAAAAGGTCTACTTCTTTATGGTCTCACAAATCTTGCAAAAATGGGTGAAGATAGTCTGGACAAAATGGATCCATATCAACGAGGAGCATCTGTCATCGGTAAGCTTTAGTGTATGTTCTCAATTTTTACCAATAAAAGAACAGATCTTCAAAATTAACTGTCTGCACTATGAAATTGATCAGGTCTTGGCATGTTGAATTCAAAACCCAGTGGCAAGACAATATTCGGTTTATAATCTTTAATGTTCAGTGTTGACTGGACCCGAACATGCATCGCCATCGAATCAAAATTCTCATGGGCGCCAAAATGAGAAATTCTGCAACCAAAGCTGGATTATAGAGACAAAGAACTGTGAGCTGGTCGTCTCTTGAAAGTGCGTATACTTGCCAAATCCCAGTGCACGACGCATTGCCTATCAATTACGTGCGCGATGTTCAAATTGAGTAATATATAATTTCGTTATGAAATTTCCACCCACATCTTAATTGGCAAAAAATCATCATTTTGAATAGCCTGGCTGTCATATAAGTACACAACATTTACTTTAAGACATCCTGAATAAATAAAAGTTATGTAATTCTCGTATAATTATTACGTTCACGTTTGTATAATGTATTGATAATATGTATAATACACAAATGATATCTTTTCATTTAGTTTTTACATTTAATCCATATCTCGTTTTGTCCAGGTGTCTCTTTATAAGAAGCTCTGATGTATTTTGGATTGGATGGTGTCCTAAAAATTTTGATAAATATGACATAAATATTTCCTCTTTATTCAATATTTTATTTTAATGTATATACTTTCTTGAAATTGAATCAAATTCCATAATTTAACACAATACAAAACACTATTTTTCTATTGCTGTACTGTAAGATGGAAACAAGTAAACTGATTTTTAAAAAAAGTAGAACATTATTAGTCAAACGATCAATGAAGAGATATTTTTAGCATATCAATTGTGAAAATTCTAAGAAGTAAAACACCTGCATTCTTTTACACAAAATAGTAAATAAAAATACCTGTCTCATGATGCAAATGTATCAATCTCATATTAATAGGTAAAAATTTTTTCGGATTGAATATGACAGCAAACTGATTTTTTAACACATACTATCTAAAGCTAATAAAATTGACGTCAAAAAAGAAAGTCTATTTGTAAGTTGTTTGAGAGGTCTCGTAAAACAGGCCTTTTCAATTTGCTCATTTCTTAGTGCCAGACTCATATCAGCCTATCTTGCAGAGTGAAACAAGTCCAACATAATCAACATGCTATATAATGGTCAATATACATTTGGCAAAAATCAGTCATAACAATTACATTTTCAATCATAATTAGTGCAATTATAAATGCATTTTAGTTTGAATCATTTGCTGTCTGAAAATTTACTGCCCTTGTCAATTGCCTAATGGACCTATATGTACAAGTTTGCATCTGAATGTAGAAGTTGGTTATGAACTGCAGTGAGCATTATATAATCATATCATTACGTAAAACGATCATTACTTTCCTCAACTCTCAAGAAATCAATTCCTAATGTACTTCAACATAAAAACTGTTGGGTACAGTTCTGCATCTTCCTCTCTTGACAGTATTCTTTATCTAAACCGTGCCTGAAGATTGAAATCAATATAATGTTGTCTGTCCAAAGTAAGATAAGAATATGACATAATTGAGAATAAGAATATATTAAAATAAAATAAAGTTTTATGTAAAATAAAAATAAGACAAGACTTCAACAGTATATTCACCATTTTTTAAATGTATTTTAGTTTGGGAATCGATGATGAAAGGCAGCTTCAAGCCAATGGAGACATCATCACAGAACCACAAAATTTCTAGTACAGAAGGTGAAAATGGTAAGCAAATTTTACACAACTTAAAGCGCAGTGTTTAACTGTCATCCTAACTGTTTCCTTCATTTTCAAGCATCCCAATTTATTTTTGCTTTCATGTATCATCAGTTGTGCTACTAATTAGTATGTCTTCTTGTAGTTTCCTACCTTCCAACACACAAATGTGTTTCTCTTTATAAATTGGAGTCAGATGAGATTAGGAAGTTTAACTGTGTTTTTTTTTACTGCTTAGTAGGGTACATTAAGAAAGTTACAATTAGAATCCTTTGAATGCAGTTCAGGCAATGAAAAATATTTAAAGAACATAAATGTAGTTAGCTTCATAATATTTTTAATGAACAAAAATTGGAGGATGGATGAAAAAAAAGCAAATTTGTAGACCTATGATCATTTACTGTAATGAAAACAATGACTGTAATATTTGTTTCACAGTAATACAGAAGACACATTTATGAAATAAAAATAATGCTATTTATCATGTTAAAGTGATGTTATTAGCTATGATTAGTTTAATTCTCTGCGTTATTATGCTTCCAAAACAAATCTCCCCTGTCATGGAGCCTTGTCTCAGTGCTGCTAGGACTTGGAGTACACTAGGATATGCAAATAGGAAAAATAAAATTTGCAGAGAATGGTTGCAGGTTTAAGTCCTGTGCAAGATATGGATGTTTTCACCATGTAGTAACTGTGGTGTGGTTGGCGTCTCATACAGATGTGTATCTCATCTAATCCATTAGTGAGATCTATTACTTGAGTTTCTCTGCATGTTCGCTGTTAGATATTGAACAGAATGATAGTTTCCATTATTATTAATCTATCATCATTGTCTTTCATGATCATCCTACCATCCTTCACATAGTAGAAGGCAATGTCATATAATTACTGCCATTACTGGCCTTAGAAAGGAAGGGCATGAAAGCCACCTCTCTCAGGTACACTCCAAAATGAGTATAGTTGACATTGCATTTGATATTTGTTGATAAGGACAAAACATGCCTAATCATCCTTCGCTCTATCACTATCAGGTATATAGTTGGTACCTATATTTAGAAAAATATATTCAAATTAACTGTGATTTTTTGCCATGAAATTTCTTTTACTTGTGAAATAATAACAAAAATATTAAATTTAGAAAAATTATTTAATTTCAGAAACTGGAAGTGGAGATAATAATTTGGGATCCCAAGTAGAAGCTTCATCAAACATTCCTCATTATGCAACAACTGACAGCCAGAAATACATATCAGGTCCAATGATTGTGAGAGTTCTACCGAATGGAAGACCTGTACCAGGTATATTTACTGCAAAAAAATATACATTTAAATATCTTCATGTGTAATTCAAAATGTGTATGGAATACAAAATTAGAATGAGTCATAATGCTAAATAATTTTTCTAAAGGAGAGTCTCATCTACCAGCTCTAAAAGATGAAGATGCAGAGGATTTTAAACTGATGAGCTCCCATCCACCATCAGAAATAATGCAGCTTGCAACTGGGGCCAACACCCAACAGTTTGCACATAAAGTGGCATCATTTGATGCAATGAGTCATGTGCATAAGTTGGCGACTTCACCTTAGATCATTTGCAAAGTTAATGAGGAAATGTAAGTAATTATATTGAAAAAAGTGAAGTTCTCAACTAAAGGAATTTGAGGCAACGTAATATTTTTTTATGTATGAGAAATATTTATATACTGTTTCCAAAAATTAATTCAGTATAAAGACAATAATGTTTGAATGTTGTTTGAAAACAAATTGTACGTGTATCAATATATCCTATTGCATTCTGAAGCAAAAGTTTAAAATTTCAAAGAAGTCATGGAATTTTTGAGGAAACCAAAAGATTGTTACAATGTTTCTCTTGTGGAAATACGTTTTTGTTCCAGCCTTTGAAATGTTATTAGAAAAGTAATTGTTTAGTGTTGAATATACATTCATTCAGATTATGTAACAAATTGACAAGTATTTTCTCTATAACAGTTTGTCAATTTTTTTTTACAACCATCAAACCATTTGAGAAATGTTGCGTTGCATATAAAAATTGTTATTTAGAAAATTTTACCTCTGTTGAACAATTAAGTGAAGAAGAAGTAAAACATGACCAATACATTACAGTTCATAACAACAAAGGAGATCATTTGGAGAATTGAGAAGTAAAGTAAATCATTTTACTAAATGTAGTAAATTATATCATTTATTTATATTAGAGTCTGGCAGAGGGTTTTTCTGCATTAAAAATATCTTTGGAAAAATGTTTATCAGTTGTGTAAATATATAAATGTGCTTTCTTGAAGATTGTAGGTAAAATATTTTGGAAAATATACATGCTTAAAAAATGTATGAAGTTAAAATTTGTGCTGACGGAAACTATTCCTTTTAAAAAAGAAAGTCAAAAGCTCTTTTCATTCTCTGATATTAACAAACAGTTAACTGAATGACAACAGAAAATTGCCATTCTTACACTGAAGTTTCTCATATCTCAGTGCCAATGGTGTAGTGTAGAACCTGAGTATTGACACAATTCAAAATTAATTATAATCAAAATGCTTGGCACAAGAGCTAAGAAGACTAGCTTCTTTCATCTTTATATTTACTGATTTATGGTTGTATCAGTATCCCAGTATAGAAGTTATCATCAGTACAAATTGAAACTAATATTATGGGTGACTGAACAGAAGCTTTAGCAACTTTTAAGCCCATAAGCAAACAAATGAATTATTGTATTGAAACTAGTAGCAGTTTAAATACTATGCATGTGCAAGTTATAAAGCTAAAAATGTAGCACATTCATTGTGAGGATTCTTCTTATGTACGTACAATATTTAATGATTTTTATATAATTTAATTAATAAATTTGTTCCATTAAGACATTAAATTTTTTGAAAATAAGTTAGGTACATATTCAAATATCATATATTAAGAAAAGAAAGATAAGAATACTTAAATTTTCATTTCTGAATAAAGATTTATTCAATACTTACCCATCAGTAAATTTTCTCTTTTAATACTGACCATTTATCCACAAATCATCTGTGGGTCCTGTTTGTTTGAGATCTCTGAAAATTTGGATGTGGCTAAGTCAGAATTTTAGAAACATACTTCATCAATTAGGTCAGTTCAATACTTTAATCTGTAAGTTCTTTTGTCTTCATTCTGTAATATACAAGTTTGTCACATTAAAAAACAGAAATCTGGCAAAAAATATTAATATTCTGTGAAGTAATATTGAGGCAGAAAAGTCATGTCATTCAATTGTATATTACTATTATAATGGCATTAAGATTTTTTATTATTATAATTATTACAAAATTAATTTATTGAATTCAACAAATATTGAAATATGAAAAATGTATGTGATTACTAAAGATGTCTGATATTATTAAAATATTACAAATTATCTGATTGTATACAAATTTCAAATTCATTTTGCTAGATAATTGTTCTTGTAAAATAATAATATTATTGCAAATTCTGTTATTTTGTAGACAAGATTTTTTAATTATTTCTGATAATTGAAATGTGCATATTTGAAATGAACACTTCTATGAGCAACTACATAGACAACATTACAATAATATTTCAAAGAAAATTGATTGTTTCAAAATATGTTTTTACTACACTGCTATGGATGTCATATAAGAAAATACTTTTCAAATTCAACTCTTCTGTAAAAGCACAAATATCAAAATTTCAATATAAATAATGTTGCTCATAAAGTGTTTATAGCTACACAACACTATGTAAATAATTAATTATAAACATATGTGAGGAGTCATTAATTGTTACAAGTTCTCTCTTCATGAACTATAAGTTTTATTTTTTGTAATGTATTTATCAGTGAATATTTATTCGTATTATTGCTTTTATAAAATATTATGCACTAGTATAATTATTTTTATGTTTAATTTATTGTTAATAAGATATTTATATTTTGTGCAATACATCAGTAGTTGTTTACCTGATTTGTACAGTTATTAAAATTCATGTTGAAAATAAAAATTGTCTTGTAAATAAAAGTAATCTTTTTTATTTTTTTTAACTAAATAATTCACTTTTTTTCACTTTCTTTCCTAAATGCAATCCTTCCAATGAATGCGGATTTAAGGGGACCCAGAACATGCAAAAATGTTAAAAATATAGTTTTTTACTTTTTTGAATCATTAATTAATTAATAGATTTTTGTGTTAAATAAGCCAAGTTTTATCTTAATATGTTATCTTTAAGTATTTTTGTAAAAGTTTGGAGGTATGTGGAGCAGAAGAGGGCCTAGTCATTTTTTCACATCGTGGGTGACCTTTCTTTTCTGCATTGCCGCGAGATATAGTTAATAGTTTGCTATCTAGTGTTGGACGCACTGTTTCTGGTAACAATTGAGGGTTGAATAGTGTCAAAATATTGGTGTGTGTGTGTTTGCCAACATATGGACCAGATATGCATTGAAAATTTTAGGAACCATTTCCTGTAAGAATAAAATTTTTATTGTTAGGGAATATTTTCTTAAAAACTAAAGGATAAATAAAATAAAAATATCGATATATAAAAGGATGCACCAAATTTAACAGAGCATGTAACACACTAGTTTATATACTTTAACGGGCAGATTTGTAAAATGTTAAATACTTTAGACAATAATCTTATAAATGTTAGTATTTTTAAGAACAAAACAGATTGTAATAAACAAAAATTTATAAATAAAAAATTAGTAATATTTTTTAAAAACGGCTTTGTCAAAATACTTATACGAATGAAAATACTTCTATGAATCTGTACTCACATAAAATTTCAAGTCTGTAAATTGAATATTTTCTCAGAAAATGTTCCTTACATTATCATTGGCAAAATAGGCCATTTCAGTTCCCCTTAATTACTCCTTCAGCAATAAACACAAAGAGTCCCTCTCACCAAATATGTTGGCTATTTTACTTTCTCATGTACTGCATATGTATTATAGAGAAAATACTGTAATGCTGCAGTAAAAAGAAATAGTTCCTCCCTCGCTGCTTTTGCTGAAAAGATTATTTACCAAGATGGCTGAAGAATTGGTGGGATACAATTTACAATATTAAATTATAAGTATTACATATCTTTGCAGATAAAATGAGAAAGTTTATGCTGTTGGAGCACCACTAGTTTTGTTCGGTAACGTGGGCTAAGTGTACCCCAGATTTTAGTTTATCTTTAAATTACTTTAAAATATCAATTTTTAAACCTACAAATTTCTTGTTTTTAAAGAAAATGTTATTTTTCATTCAGTTTTGAATTAAACATTCAGAACCACATTTTCCATTATTTAAGATTAATAATTCAGTTCAGTTGTCCCTGGTATTCACATGTCCTTGTCTTCAGAGTTAAGTGAAAAAGAGATCTCAGATAGTTTCATAGTAAAGTATTTAGTCATACGTTTCCACAAGATTGGCACCAGAGCCAAGTCACAAATGCCCTATTTGTCAGTAGTTAGGAACACATCATCTTCCATGGGCTTCTCGTTCTCCTTAAGTATACTTTCTATAAATACCTTCAAATCCTTACACTCGTCAGAATTTCTTAAATTGTAATTGTCGTTTTCATCATATGTTGAACTTTTCATTGCATTCTTATGCATTCACATGCATTCTTTTCTTCCTTTTTATTTTCTGCCCATATTTCCTCTCAGTTAGTGTTTTACACCTTTAATGCTTTGCGCTCTTAAAGTACTCTTCAGTTTTCTTTAATTTTTCTTATTAGGTCTATGCAACCTGCACTTCATCCAAACTTATAACTTCAGATTCCAGATCTTTCTCTCTCTTTCTCTTTTTTCCCTTTCTTTCCCCTTCTTTCTCACTTTCTCTTTATTTCTCTTTTTTTTTGTTCAACTTTCTTTTAGCGTCGGAACGAGAGTAGCTGTATGGCTGATTATGTAAGGAAAACGTTGAAAAAAGAACTTTGAAGAAACACTGAATTTTCAACTCATAGTGACTTGAACTTATAGTGAGTTTTAACGTATTCTATTGTATTCTAAATTACACTACTAGAGCGCTCAAAAGCGCCAAACGCTGGTTATATGAATATTTTTACTTCCTCGCTACCAGTTACCTCGTAGAAAGTTGTGTAATGCTGCTGTAAAAAGCGGCGAATTTTCGGCAGAAAAACTTTTATTGCTGGGCCCTGGTAATGAAAAAGTGGATAAATCCAGTTTCTAAATTTAGGGGGGGGGGTGTCTTCTAGCACATAGTGTTGCCATAATCCATGTTTTGTGGGTCCTTGGTTCCCAAAAATCGATTGGCAGCAAAACGTCTGTCCATGAACTACGCTAGCGGCTAAACCGTTCAGCGGATTATCTCCAAAATTGACATTCCATTAACGATCTGGCATATGTCGCGGCTTCTTGCATTTGAACCCCAATTTTATTTTTGGGAGGAGGGGTATTTTACATGAAGCCCCTAGGACAATTTCAAAATTTTCAAAAAAATCGCTTCAACGTTTTTGATTGAACTTTGTTAATGGCGGTGTGAAGGATCTTTAAGAGAATGGCATAGATCTCATGTTCGTTAAAAACCCAGATTTTTCGGAAATTGCAACAATTCAAAATTTTTTCGGCATCTTCGAACAACTAAATTGATAAACATTGAGATTTTTTCCTTCATAAAATGTGTTCCTTAAAGATAGATTTTGGAAAAAAGTCATGTATAACTTTTTTAAAATTTGAGAACTTTTCTCGTAATTTTGCGCGAAAGTACGGGTGAGAGTGTACGTGCTGTTTTAGCACCACTAGTCTTGGTGAAAGTACAATGATGGAGTTAGGGGGGAGGTGGCTGTTCGCTCCGGGTGACACCCTTTTTTGAGTGACACCAATTAGAAAATTTTATATTTGAATTACACTACGAGAGCACTCCAAAGCGCCAAACGCTGGTTCTAAGAGCATTTTTACTTTCTCGCTACCTCTTACGCAGTAGAGAGAATGTAATTCTGCGGGAAAAAGCGCCGAATTCTCGGCAGAAAAACACTTATTGCTGGGCCCTGGTAACGGCCCTGGAAAAACCTGGATAAATACAGTTTTTATATTTAGAAGGGGAGAATCCTCTAACACGTAGTGTTAGGTGTCAAAAGAGGAAAATCTTTGAAAATAGACAATTAAGACAATTTTAAGCAAATTTGGTCTAATAGATGACGTGGTTATTCCGAATGGTTGAGCCGCAATAAGCTCTCAAAGATTGGTTTGAAAAATTGCTTTCTATGCAAAAATTTGCATTGCAGAATTTGCATTGCATTGTATTTGCAATGCAACAACCCAGAAAATCTGCATTGCATAGAAACAATCCAGACACATGTAAATTGTTTATTATTTACAAGAAGGAGAAGGAGAAGGAGAAGGAGAAGGAGAAAGAGAAAGATACAGACGATATACTTGAGGAATACAAAGTATTTTTAGGAAAAGTTTTAAAAGAGTCCAAAAACTTGGGGATGTAACACCACTCGCATCTAGTGAGCCTACGCCACTATACATTTTATTACTATATTTCGTTCCCTACTACCCTTCCTTTTTTCTTTTACATCTCTTCTAAACGAATGTATTTTGGATCTTATATTTTGGAACAAATTCTCTAGGAGCCTCGATATTACGTAACGGCACAAAGGGGGCGAGGGGATTTGAGGCAGGGTTACACTGCGTTACATAGGGAAAGGGGGCGTTAGTTTAGTGTTACCTAACGTTAATATTTTTAACCCATCGTGCGCAACCCATCGGTGCGCAACCCATCGCACACACTTCTTCTTCCATTTTTTATAGTTCTGTATCTTAAAACATTCAATATGTTCAATTCTCTGTTTGGGGGAGAAACATGGTGTAAAACGTATAGTTTATCGACCCATGCTTTAAACCTGTTAATTCCAGAAATTGAATTCTCTGCATCGGAAACAAAGTTCAAGTCTGTGATTCGCACAATGCCAAATAATAAGAAGGGGAATTTTACTTTAAAAAATTCCTCGTCAGCCATCATTATTATTCCCTAATCTTTACCGCAAAACCATCACATGTTAGACTTAGAATATTATCCAAAAATTAGTTTGCCATTCCATATGACTGAAAACATTTAATTACAGAATCCAACACATCTTTGGAAGTTACATGATTAAGCTCAACCAGGTGTAATAATAAATTAAATGAAGTATGTACTTCTTCTTCTAGCATACAGAATCGTATAAATTCATTTTGACTACATTTTTTACCAATAGCAGTTGATTCAACAATAAATAATCCAATTTCAGTACCTGAATGGACTTTTATTTACTGATGATTTTCGCATTTCAAAACTAATGTGCACACAATGTTAGCAAAAGCTTTATTCGATTGTAAAATGCGTCCCATATTACGTCCACATAATACCTGCAAATAAATTTCTGTTTCAAAATTGTTATAGTGCTAATTTTCTCCGACAACTTTATATGCAGTGCGAAAAACATTGCAATCACATATTTCTCATAAGAACACTTATTCAATATTATACTCTCAAATGTTTCTTTTTTACCCTCCAAAATTATATTCTGTGCTATTTTGTCTTACACTTTCTTTGCGTTCGAACTTTTTTCTCAAAGAAGTCGGTTACTAATTGCTTCACATTTAACATACAAGTCATAACATTACACCATTTATTCAAACTAAAGTATATTGACAATATATTAAAAGTGCAGATCTCTGCAAGGTTGCAAATACTGCAAACATCTAAGGAGACAGATCCTGTCTTTAATCGTACGCGAGCCGAAGTCATGCTATCAAAATCATTACTTTGAAAATGCACTGAACATAAGGTAGAACAATACGTTGGGATCCCGAGTATTTACGGATCGTTTGGAAAGCTGAAATACATTACTTTAATATAAATTGCACATTTCAAAATAGTTTAAACAATACTTACGTGTGAAAGGTTATACCTGGCACATTTTTACCCATTTTTTCGCGCAACCAAATGCAACACAAGTGAGCATGGTATGACTCTTTCAATACACCAGCCCCTATCAATAGTCAATCACTCTACCACACGATAAGATCTTCTAAATCTATATTCAACGCTTCGTCGCACACTTCAACAGTATGCGGCAAAGCCGAATTGGGTTATACCAATATGGTCGCCACGCGAACTCACTGGCTTCATTGGAAAACCAATGAGCGACTCTGTGTATAACCAGCTAGGTAGTGCTCTATCACTGCACGGCGTCAGAGATAGTCTCAGGGGAATACCAAAATTCTATTTTCGCATGCCTTGCTGCAAAGTAATTTTATGAATTTCGCTTGTTATTGATAGCACACAAGTTCAGTCAATTATTGACGGCATTATATATGAGGTTTACAAAATTTTATTTTTCATTTGATATTGGCTTTACTGATTTAAAATGTGCACTTGATGAATTCTTTGTGGAAAGTTGGCCGATCTGGAAGGAGTCACTTTCTCGGAAGATGCAGCAGGCTGCAGTTACACCACGGAGAGCGCTGGTGGAATATGAGCGCGTGTGAAAATGTTCTTTGTTACAAAATATACTAGAGTAATGACATTTTCAAAATAACATTATTTTTGCGAAACGTGTCGAAACAGTAGTGTTTGTTGCGATATCCTGGAGTCGGAACGTAAGTGTTCAGTGGATTCTCATCCGACAATCCCTCCCGTACACTCCTTACCAACTTCCTCAATTCACAGCCCTAGAATGTACCGCCATCCTAGTTGGAACCCCCACCACTCCCATAATCATCATCTCCGCCTACAAAAGACCCTTTTCCTCGTTTCCTACCTCTCATTTGAATACCCTTAACAATCTAACCAATCCCTTTATCCTTGCAGACGACGTCATCTCTAAATTCACCGGATGGGGCTGCTCGACTAGTAACAGAGCTGGACTGACACTTGAATACTTCCCCTTGAATACTGACACTTGAATACTTGAACAACAACCCTCGAATCCACATCAAATGTCCCCCTGAACCCACACATAGTTAACGGAAATCCTCACGTTATCGTCGACTTCGTCATTCACTCCTCCCAACTACATATCACCACATCCAATCCCAAATATGTCCTCTATGACTTTTCCGACCACTTTCCAATAATATTCACCTCCTCATCCACAACTACCTACATTTCCCCAAAACCGCCAACCATCCATAACACCAACTGAAAATTTTACAAACATATCCTGTCCAAAAATATATATGTCTCAGCCAACCTCCAAACAATACCTTCCTTAGATAAATCCATTGAACACCTGAACCACCATATCCTTCGCACCTACAAACGAACCACCATATCCTTCGCACCTACAAACGAACCATCACTCCCACCCGACAACTACACCCTACCCTCCCCGACGAAATAATACTATCAGACTGAAGAGACAAATACATACAACGACGATTCTACAAACACAGTCGAGACGAGGACAAAAAACTTTTAAAAACAGACTCAAAGGGTTCACTCACTTCTACAGAATTTCGAAACGGACAAATACAACGGTTTACTTAATGACAAGATCAACCCCAATAACATTCACAAAGTAATTAATACGTTACGAGATACCCCAACTCGAATTTCCCCCTTTACACAAACAAAAACTCCCTATCCTTTGACCCCCCAATTATTGCAGACACCTTCGCTCAAACCCTGGCCGACCGTTTCCGCCACCCAAATATTCCAATTCCCCAAAATGTACTTCTCAACGCCTCGAGAACCCCTACCCTACCCCTCAATCAGCAAACTAACTGGACGACAACCATTACGAAACTTAGACTGCTACTGACAATGACTAATCAATCAAAAGCCCCCGGACCCGATGGTATACTTCCTACCCAACTTCGTAACCTTCCAAAGAATGCTATAGACCGCATTACCCTGATCCTCAACCCCTGTTTCAAACTCTCTTACTTCCCCTCCCTCTGGAAAAGAGCCCGTGTGTCCCTGATTCCTAAACCCGGCAAGGATCATCGGCACCCCACTAACTACAGACCGATAAGTCTCCTTCCAAACCTAAGCAAAATATTTGAAAAAGTAATCCTTGTACGCCTAACCCCTATCATGTCACAATTCATGACCAGTCCCAATTCGGCTTCCGCGAGAGTCGCTCAGCGGACCTTCAAACACTTGACCTAACCCCATCTATAGCCACCCCCTCCAAGATCGCAAAGAAATTCCCACTATCCTTGCAGATCTTACACAGGCTTATAACACCATATCCCACCCAATCCTTGCAAAAATCCTTCCCCACATCTCTGACCACATTCACTCTCTACTCCAAAGCTATCTCACCCACTGATCCTTTTACGTCCAATACTACTCCAAACAATCCCCCAAATATCCCATCCAAGCTGGCGTCCCACAGGGCGCCGTGCTTTTCCCACTCCTTTTTTCCTGTATATAAATGACATCCCTTCCACTCTCGGGGTAGAGAGATTCCTCTACTCTGATGATCTTGCTTTCCTTGCTTCCTTCCGCAACCTCACCCTCTCCTTACGAAACCTTCAAAAATCCTTCGACTTCTTCCACCTCTGGGCCTCCCAAAATTCCATCAACATCAACTCTTCCGAATCCCAAGCCATCTTCTTTTCCTATAAAACCTATCCATCAAACACATCCCCTCGGACCACAAATCAAACGCCTATCCCCTGGCTACCCCATGTCAAATATATTGGCATTACCCTTTCCCGCAGACTCCTTTGGTCCCAACATGTCCTCAACACCACAATAAAAACCAACCGGATCACAAACGCCCTTTACCCTATCCTGACTAATCTGTCCATCCCCATTCAAAAGAAAATCCAAACCTACAATACCTATATTCGCCCAATCCTTTCTTACGGCCATCCCACATGGTTCAATACATCCATTATAAACTACAGGAAACTAACCGTCACTGAAAACCGAGTAATCCGACTGATCTTCCGTCCCCCTCCGTTAACCCGCTTTAATGGTCTACAACAACAATACAAAATGTCTCATATACTTACCCACCTTTACAATTCCTCCGTACAAACCCTACAAAAGTTCATCACCAATCCTCAGTTTAGAAACCTTATCCTACTCCTCCTAAGAAATTCCCCCGGCACACTCAAAAAAACACCCCTTCGACATCCTGCAACCCCCTTCTCCCATAACTTAGGCCAAAGGGTGAAAAGATGAAACGACAAAATGATTTAAGCAACCGACTCACTACTTACTCTCTTTGAACCCAAGACGAACATTAAATATTCCTTATCCCAACCCATTCCCCTCCTAAATCCATTCCTCTCCCTTTCTCCCGCCCTCAAGCCTCCTAACAAAAACCAACCGTCACTTCACTACCCAGACTCCCAATCCCCGTCCCTGTACGGCGGAGAGGGGTCGCAACACACCAAAAGACAACCCGACATAAGAAATAAGGACGAAGAGTCTCATTAGAGACAGGCGGATCACAAAACTACACCCTATTCTGTTCTGTTCAATGCTGTCCTTTTCGGTACTTATGTTTAAATCTTCATCGCCAGTTTTCAGAATGTAAACTCAAATTGTCCGGTGGCGCTGGGATTGGACGGTCGTCGCTGTGAGGAACAAGCCTGATAGCTGAAGGGAGGTTGCCATATTGAATGCTCTTCTTGGTCTTGCTTGTCATACCAGCAGCATTCGTAACGCTTAAATAACAGTTCGTCGAGTGGTCCTTTGGTTCCTTCCATACTATGGGAATTGCAAAAGGCATATGTCGCGAATTTCCGCTATGCCAACCACTAAGTAACATTACACAAGTCGGACAGCAAAGGAGCGGCCCACGATTTTTCATGATTACCGATTCGACACCCGAAATAAAATTCCCATCAGTGGCGTCTCCTATTCAGAGAGTAGGGAATGCCATCAGAATTTTAAACAAGGTAGACCAATTAATCGACATCGTACTATATGTTTATGTATCCTACATTAAGATGTACATGCCTACTGAAACGTGTTTGAGAATAGCTGATTTTGTGTTCCTTGTTCTGTCAGTAATAAATAAGATAATACAAAAAACTACATTGGAACATCAACAATCCACCTAATTGTTTAATTAGAGGTCAATCATATTCCAGCGTACTTGAGAATTCAATAGAGTTTTTGAAACCTTCCAAAGGACATTGGGAGTTTTCACTCACCCTCCTACCTCGTGTAACTCATCCTATTCTACAAACCATATGCTTGCCATGTCGCATCCTTTCACATGGTAATTGTTGGCTTCTAATTATCACGTTAGTTTCAGAACTATGATATTTCTTTGTGGAAGACTTGTTATTCACACAGTTTCAAGAAAACCTCAGCATTTTCACAACAACCCATAGTATTATCCACGCACGTTTTCTTGAGCCCTCACTTCACTAGTTGCGAAAAGAGTGGGGAGTTATGTTATTTTGACAAAAGGAATTTTATGACAAATTTGTAGTTCGTTTTTCGATGCTTAATAGTTTTATTGCACGGAAGTGAACATTTTTGGTTATCAGATTTTGTCTACAGCGCTTGTTGCTATTCTTTATTCCTAATTCAACTAATGTTGGCAAAGGAATGTAGGTAGGTATTCCGGGGCTCAAGAAAACGTGCGCATATAATACACGTGAAAATCTCGGCAACAAAGAACCATCAGCCGCTTGCTGTTGGTTGTCACAACTGACAATCCACCTCTCCTAAATTACGTACTGGATGAGGACAATTGGCAAACATGGGTACGTATGAGTGGGTAATGTGGTTAGGATGTCTCCCCCAACCCGCTAAGGAAGCACCAGTCGTTAGCACGTGATCACTGTGGTTCCCAGTCCTACTGAAAGAATAGAGGTGCTCAAATAAGGCAATGGCGAAGCTTTGGGATGGGGGGATACAGATCGCTAATGACAAGTCCGAGATGTGACAGCCAGCGTCGCATCACTGTCGGCCGAAAGCTCGCATCTTCCACACAGCACATGGTGAGAGGTCAGTGACCTCGGTAACGATGCGATGCCGTCGAAGGGATGTTTCTCGGCCTGTCACATCCACGGTCACAGACGCCTACCAGAATGTGCAGGGGGAAAAAAACAAAAGGTACAAACGGAACAGAGAGATATACTTGCGGAGTAGAAAAACATTTTAACAAGAGTTTTAAAAGTACCGAAAAACTTAGGGATGCGACACGTCACTCGCATCCATTGAGCCTAAGCCATTGATTCATATACCGTTCATATCAATGGAGTAATATTCCACCTTTGGCGCAACAAAGTTAAACCATCACACCAAAAATAGAAATTGATTAGATGATTTACACATTGTCACGCCAGGGATTCAGCATCTGCATAGTGCACTACATACCGTTATCAACATCTTTCCCCTTCGACACGTAAGGTGCAACTAACATTTAGTGACTCCATACCCAATGCGTTGAGTCTGTATAGCATCATTAGCAACCACTATTGGATTGCACGTTATGGTAACTATGAAGATATGATATGGCGAGGATATGGGTGAAAGAACGACCATAAAGTCAATGCCCGCGGCGGGACTCGAAACCATGATCCTTCAGTTCGAGATCCCTACGAGACTACTGCCTTATCGATCTCGGTCATCCGCTATCTCTAGTGGAATGACTAGTGACTTGTAATATACCTGCAAGAAACTTCGTTTTAGAATATATACGACTTATGTATGTGCGATAACCCAAAAACTGAGCCCGTTGGGCAACTTCTGTGGTTGTATTCGACTTAAGGGTAGCAAAATACATAAAAATAAGCAGCTACAGTAAGTCATTTAAAAAATAACTGACGACCAGTGTAATTAGTACAAATTTTGGCGCAAGAATTATTGGCGTTTAGAGAAATTAGGATGGTTTTCAAATCTTTTTCTTGTAGTCGGGTGCACATACGGTCCACATGCCAATCTCTACCTCGTGACTACTGACGTATTCTTCACATGATAGAAACCAGCCAATAAGCCGATGTTTCACCCACGTGCTTTTGTTTACACGCGTAACAGAATGTCGGGCATATTCACTGGAATTTAAAAAGCTTTGAACATTCCACGATTTCTTGATATTTGTAAATATAAGATGGAGTAAATTATTAGTTTTATATCTCATGAGTTGTAATTGAAACGTTTTGGATAATTTCTTCCAAAGCAAACCAATTTTCTGGACGTTTCAATATCTAGAAAAAAATCAATCAAGCATAACCCTTACTTAAAATTACTAATTCTCATTAAATGTCGGTTGTATAATTTAGTATTTAAACTAGTCTATTTGAAAACTCATAATATTGCTCACCTTCAATATACTTGCCATTAATTTATACCTCATTATTCATTATTTTAATATGCTGTATGTAACGCTATTGCATATGAATACTTATAATATAACACATTATGTTCTTGCCATTCCGTAAAATTCAGCATGCATTGAAATGCATACATTGATAGCATGAGTAAAGGTGCGTTTGTTAGGGGACTGAATTTATCTTTTCTTTTGTACGGTACCGGCAGTGCTTCTGCACCGTTAAGTAGGGAAGCGCACTCGTAATAAATTTGAAACCTCGGGAAAATTATTCCTACATTTGCATAAAGTCTAGTCCAATTACCTCATTCACATAATCAATGGCCCGGGAGGGAGGAGGCTAGCAATGACACCCACTTCAGTTAGCACTCGAGTTATAACACGGACGTCCTTAATTGTCATGATTATAAAGGAACGAATAAAAAGTAAGAGAGGGCGTAGATAGTCTGAGAATTGGGAGGGAAGAATAAAGTATAAAAGAATACAACAAAAAAAACTGAAAACTAAGTGTTTTATTTTGTAATTAGAGGTCACATTTTCTTATCTCCAATGACCTCTGTAATGTGCAATAAACACCTCACAAACGAGTTTTATTCGCTGTCGAGGACAGTTCTACGTTGAGGTCACGATCATCAATTTGTCGGAAGCACAGGACACGATCGAAGAATCTTTTGCTTAGACTCTCCCTCACCCCCACTCAGGCCACCGCATCGCACATCGCACTACTACCATAAAGGTATACCGGATACGAAGTGCAGATGGCACGTCTGTGGCTTTGTGCATTGAATGAAGAATGAGGAGACGCGCGTTGTCCACAGAACGTTGTCGGGTGTGTTTTCACGTCTTGTCATCCGTCCTGCGAGTTTGAAATCTTGTTATTTGAATCTTAAAAAGCGGGCGTTTTCCATCTGACCATTCATGTTACATATTTGTCATAATTGTAAAATCGATTTTTGCAATTGTTATTCGTCCGTAATCTAGTTTAATTACTGTCTATAGCTGCAAATCAATGCTCAAGTTTTCCATTAGCACAATGAAAAGTGCAAAAGTAGTTATTTTTACCGGTGTTATAACAATGCTAGCGAAATTTGGAGGTTAGTATATGAATAATATCATTTAAATTATTCAAGTTTTGTGAATTGTTTGTAGTTCTTTAAAACGGGCTAGTTTTCTTTCATAGTTTTTTGTTGTTCTTTTTAATTTGTATGTAATGGATAAATATTGTTTAGAATACATTAACCTAATTTTCATTGAGAAATTGAATGTATGAAAATTTTCAGATGCTGCACAATGTAACAACTTCACAGAAAATACTGGAAATCTTGGTGAATTTAATGATACATATGGGGCTTCCCTGCGTAAGAAAGGTGTGTTGTCATGTCCAGGACGGGGAGATCCCAGTGACTACACTGAGTGTTGTTGGGATTCCAGGTTTCAGTGTTGTCCATCACCACATCGACCTATAATGCAGATTGATGATAGGTAAGGTTTGCTTAAAGAGGATTATGAATAAAAATTTCAGTCACGTCAAAACATTGGAAAAATTAAACTTTTTTTTGTATATTTAATATTTTGAATTATTAAAGGAAATATTTGAAATATTTTTACCATCTAATGTGGGTTGATTTAGGTTTTTTGTTAAGGAATGTAGTAGTGATGTGAATAGTACTGTCATGAGTTGACCTGCATGGAATTATTTTAGAAATGATAATTTTCTAATTGTAGGTTTGTATTGTCAAGAGTTGTAATATTAATGTGATTTTCAATCATTTTATTTAACTTTATAGTTGATTACTATTCTGAATGATTTCATCAATTCAATCAATCATGAATATTAGTTGTCATTCTGGGAGACTACTGTGAACATTTTCATTACTGAAAAAGCCTCTTTTCATGCTCAGAGAGTAAATAAGAACTATTTAAACTGATTGTATACTAATAAGTTATAATTTAATAATAAATTAACTTAATTTAACTAAATTATAAATTAATTTAATAAGAAATTATAACTAATTACACAAAATATATTATAATTTGTAAAAAAAATAATTTCTGTAAGATATAACCAAGTTGATGTATATTATTGAATGCAAAAATTCTATTCAACTTTTAGATTTACTTGTTTTGTTGGGCCTGTATTTACTATTGAATTATTTCTCACTGAGTAAATTAATACTTTTCAATAATGTTTATTAAATATTAGTCTGTGCAAAGGGCTGCCGTCGCATGTGACACCATTCTAAGAATACCAGCCCATGAACATTTTAGTTTGAAGTTTTATAATTCACATGTTTTATTTAATAATCATGTTTTAATTTAATTGACTTTTCCACTCTTGAAATTAACACCAAGGGCATTTGATACCATACCTGGTAGTGTTGGGTGTGCAGTTAAGTTACTGTAGATAATTTTCTTACTGTGGATGGGTTTTTAGGTAACTAATCTACCATGAGGCAAGTCTTTGGGCATGGACTTACAGGCAATGGAAGTAATGAATAATAATAATAATCATAGGCAATGGAAATAATGAATTCATTCATTTGCAAGCCCTTTGTTCAGCAGGATGTGATTGTTACTTCAGTCAATAATTCTACCTTTCCGGGGAACTGGAGATGTAATCTGATATACTAAATGTCTTGCTACAATTCTATATTGAATCTCATATTTAATATAACTCTTAACTCAAATTGGTAGCTGGTGAACCAATTTGTTTAAAATGTTGATTCATTTTTATTGTTAAGTGAAATTATCAATAATTTTTAACCTGCTTATTCATTTGTATATTAAACTTGTATCTGATATTTCTAAATGTTCAATCCTTTAAAAATGCACCAATCATTTCCTCTTAATTCATAAAAATGTCCTTAACCATGACTTAAAATGATAACCTACAGAGAAAGTGTAATTTTTAGCCTCTTCATTCTCATAAAATGTTCACATTTGTGTCAGTGAATGTTTTCCTCTTATTGTGTAGAAAACCAAATAATTTTAGTTTGACGTTTTTCTCAATAATATTTTAAATTGCAATAAGTTCTTTAGGGGTTAACTTGCTTCTTGTTTGACTACATGTTATTGTACATTTCATTACAAAGTGGATTATATTTGATAAGGTAATTAACTGTTATGCCTTTGCCCTAATCCTGCAGGCTTGTTATGACTGTGGGCCTTACTGTTATATGCTCATGTTTGATGTTGACTGTGGCCATTGTGGTTTGCTGTTTCTGGGGAAGATGTCCTCTTTATAGCACATGCCGTGTTAACTATACTCAGGGGGATATCATTGCTTATGGTAGGTGCAATACTTTCTAAAAGCGTAGTTATTAGTTCTATATTTTCTGTTGGGGCCAGGGAATTTGAGAACTGTTTCTGGTCTTCTGACATATATGGCTTTGTGGGTGTATAGGATTGTTTTTTGTAGTTCCCATTAAAGTGCTGTAATTTGCAAATTGATATTTTTCTATTAGTAATTCTTAATTTTCTTGTGTGATTTGTATGTAAGCTCCTGTGTCTTCCATGAGTTGAATGGAACATGAACCTATTTAAAACACAAAAACTATTTATGTTTAATTACCTTTTTGTATAAATGTGCACACATGCGCGCACACACACACATACATACATTATACATTTATATTATATATGATATTATATATATTATATATTATATATATAATTATATAATCTATAAATGCTATAAAACGTTGTTTTATAGTCCTTGTTATGAAATTTTGTTTGATCGAGGTTGTTTTGACGATTTGTTTAGCTAAAGAAGATGATCCCTTGACTGGAACAATGCCTCCAGAGGACAAAGGTGGCCATCAGTATGCTCCAAATGCTGTAAAAATAAAACCAGTTGAAGATGTGTAAATGCTATGTTATGCGAAGAATAGTTTGCTGAATGTAGTGCAATTAGGTTTGCTCTTAAATGCACAGAAGAGCGAGGGGTTGGGCCTGATGAATTTTGTATTGTAAGATATAGTTATGGGTACTTGTGCATATATCATTCATAAAAATGGTAGTGCACTGTGATTAGGAGACATGTGTAACTATGAGTTTATCAGTATTGTGGCTATGACCATGTATTAACCAAAGATAAAGTGTATAACATGGAGGTGACATTTATCACATGATAGTGCATGCTTTTCTATGAAGAATTATTTTAACTTTGATATTACTGTGTTGAATGTCACTCACTCCGAATTTGAGGAGGTATTATCTGGTACATTTTATACTTTTATTTTGAAGACAGTTAAGTTACTTTGACAATGAGAAACTCAGATAATTTGGGTATTATGAAGAGGCCTTAACTAGGTTGCTCCTTGCTGAACATGTGCAAGCCTTTGAGTATGATTTAGTTTTTGTTGTTTTCTTTTAAAATAAATCTTATACATTTAACGTAATTAAATTTAATTATTCAGAATATTATTGATGTAAAATTTAAGGCTTTAAATATTAAGTATACAAAGGTTTTTTTTTTATAGTTTACGGACTATTGTGTTCCTTTCTTCAATTAATTTATTGAAAGAAATGTAGGAGCCCTTGAAAGAAAATGGTTTAATTTGAAAAACTGATAATGTGAAAAAGGTTGCACATCTTCAGCCGTGATATCTCCCAAGTATGGTTAGTCTGCTCATTGTTTTTTTACTAGTCTCAGTGTATTAATTTTTGCTGTGCTTAAGTGTTAAAAATATTATACTTTTTATTCTAAAAGCTTAGATATACGAAGAGTATAACTTGATGTGCAATCTTGGTTGAAGCTATTACGTTAAAGTATAAAATCAGTATAACAAGAAGAGATTGTTATATGGGGAATTATTTTATATTGTGTTCTTGTGTGATGTGAGATGTTGCCCATGTTGTAAATTTCATACCACGTATGTTGTATGTGTGGATATTTATATTTCAGCAGAGTAAATGTACATCTCTAATGATGGTTACAAGTTAATATCAAGAAGACTTAGCTCTTTAGATAATTTTTAATTCATTGGTTACGCTAGTGAGTGAGAATATCAGTATTCAATATTTTATAGTCAAAACATTATGAAGGCCATCCTTTTAAATAATATTACTCATTCCTAAATGGAAATATTTCAAGGAGATGAGCTAAAATGCCATATTTATTAGATACAGTGCAATATCTCCTTCTTTTCTTCATTTTCCTTTTACATGCCTGTAACACAATTTATGTTTATTAATGCAATTTATTTAATTAATCATATCACACGAAATTAACTGACTTCCATTCAGGGTAATGTTTATATTTGGCAGGTTCGGCTTTCAGAATATGTATATTAGTGTATAATTTAAGCATAAGTTTAATTTATTTCCTTTGTGTTTTCATTCAGATTTCATGTTAGTGAAAATTATGGTAATTCAGAAAAAACTTTTCTTTGCATATTATTGATAATAAGTACTCTTCCAGAAATGGAAACGAAGACTAACCATTTTTATGAGACTCCCCAGGAGGCATGATTATCAACTCTATTAATTATGTGAAAAACTGATTTCTTTTGTAAAGGACTTTCCTTTGTGTATTTATTCTGTTTTTCTTCAACCATTTTGAGTTTCTTGGACACAAATTCCATTCACCACTTAAGATAATGAATGCCATGGACTTCACTAGAACTTACATTTGGTAACTAAATATTTCTTTGAGTTTAGAATGTTATAATTGGGTTTACAAATTGTATTTTACCATAGATGACTAATTGTCTACAGACTATGTTTTCTGACTCTGACAAGTCTTCTAAATCTTCTAGATCTTTATTGTTGTCTGGTAGCTTTGTTACTTATTAAATACACTTTTAGATATGCCGTTGATAAGACTTGCAAATATTTTCAACATCCTTTGCCAAATGAATCCCACCTCGATGGCATAGTTAGGGTTCAATTTGTCTTCTTTTTTCCAATGATTTGCTTTCCAGTTATAGTTCTTTTATGTTAGGTCGGTCTTTTATGTTAGGACAATGCTTTATAAACAAAGTATATAAAATCCATTACATGTTCTACAAAAAATATAGAATTGTTTTACATGGTCAATTAAGATTCAGTTTATGATTTAAAAATCCAATTAATATTTATTTTCTAATTTATGTTGTATTTTGTTTGAATGACAAGTACATTGGAGAATGCATTAAGTCACTTACATTTCATAATTTTACCTTTCTGTGTGTCTTAATAGACCTTGCCTCTGTAAGAACAATAATTTTTGTTACCCAAGTAGATACGTGATGAGATGGGTCTAGTGAATGGGTTAATTTAATAGCTTCTTTAACTTAATGTGGTGAATGGTTTACATTCGTCATTCATGTAATTGGTAAACACAGTACCCTAACATATTTAGCAGGATTTGTAACTAGTTCTGTTTTAAGATATTTTTCTATTGTTTGGTATGAAGTATTTTTCTATAGAATGGTTTGAACTTTTGAATTTGAGAAGATAGATTGCTTTTTTTCAAAGATCTATCATTTAACATTGCATGAAATAAGCTACAAAATGCAAAGAAAAAATCAATCTCTATCAAAATTGTGTTGACTCAATTGTAGAGGAGGTAATGTTTAACAGTCACTGACTTTTGTGATCTTTTCACTTTTAATTTCAAAACAAAATATCTTACCATTGATGTTTAAGACTTCACATCCTACATTGTAGAAAATTTAAGTATGTGTTAATCAAAAAGAAGCTAATAAGCCTTACTGATGATTTTATTGTGTAATGGTTAGATCTGCAATTGAATTTATTTGCCTCTTTTTATAACTTCTTAAATCTCTGAGTCTTGTCTAGATTGCACTTTGAATTGGAGTGGACGAGAAAAGATTTTTGGGATGAAAAATTGCTAATTTGAGCATAAGGCCTAACAAATTTGTGGGATTTTGATGTTGAACTTTTACTATCCGTCATATTTTCATATTCGTATTTTTTTTTCTTTAAGTATTTGTGTTACTTTTCAGTTGGGAGGTATAATATCTTTCAAACATGACCGATATATCTATAAACATTTTCATAAATCAATTTTATAATTCTAAGTCAAAAATTCAGAAACAAAGATGTTAGTCTACAACTTGTCAGTATTGTTCTTAGAGTAAGGTGAATCTTAACATCTTTCCTTGAATCTCAAGACATTCTTTAATAGAAAATTCAATATAAATCTTATTTTATGTGATAATTTATATAATAAAATCTTTCTGGGAATACAAAACTATACGTAAAATTCACTGTTAAGTTTATTATCTTATTACTTAACATATTATCTTAATGCTTACTCATTTAATACTCTTTCATTAATTTTTCTACATACTTAATCTATACTTGCTAGAATAATACAATTTTCACTAAAATATTATACATCAATATTTCATAAGTACCTCATTAATATCAAGTGGTAGTGGCTTGGCGACTGACTTCAAAAGGTACACAAAATCTTTAGATCACTTAGATAAATTGTATATTTTTATAATAATTGTAACACAACGCTCATTCTTGTTTTTTCATTGCATTTTGCAAAGAAATTGATATAACTAAAGGAAAATATAATTAGTGTCAGTTGCCGAACCCTTCCATTGATACACTAGTCTTTACATTTCAGGAAAGCCAGTATGACAGGATGTCACTTTTCTTTTTCTACCGTAAGTTTGTAGGGCTAAATATGATATTCAAAGCTGTTCTACTGACCATGAAGAAGGTTAATTTATTTTATTGACCTCGAGTAATAGATTTTCCAAAGAATCAATTTGGAAAAAGAAAATATGGCATTTATTTGATAGTGTGCAGTGTGCATGTTTGTATGCTTATGTGCACAAAGGTGTATGGAAGTATTTGTATTCTTGTATATTAAACAATGGGTACGTGTGCTCGTTCACAAGAACGGTCATTCATTTGTGCAATTCTACATGCACTTATTTTTCAGCACATACAGTATATGACTAAATGTCTGTTTCGTAATGCAAAAATTGTTGGGAAGTGTCATTCTCCATTGTAGTTCTAGATAAACAATATCCAAAGATGCCTAGTGTGATAATTTGTCTTGATTAATGAAGCAGTTCACAATTGAATAGTGCTACACTTTGAGAAGTAGCAGGAACAGTGGCGCTTAATTCTGTTAGTTTGATACAGCAGTTCTACTGCATAAATCAATACAAAACAGTACAGTTAGAAAATAAGGGCTACTGAAATTATTGAAGGAGCATAATATCTAACTTTCTGTGTTAAATATGTTCGTAGTTGCATGCTCCATGCAATAAAATTTCAGAATTGTATAGTGAATTTTGATATTAACTATCTCACATTCATGTAGTTTAGAATGGAAACTTGACACTAAACAATATCTTAATTTATCCTTGATAACAATATTTTTGTGGACCAGTTTAAAACTGCCCTTTTCTGAGGACCCAACCTTGAGACTCCTCTTTACTTGCAGCTTGTTGCTACGTGACATGATGTTCTTGTCTCGTAGTGTGGTGTCTTTGCTTGCTACTTGTATCCAGTTTCCTGCCTTTACACATAAATATGTTTACTCCTGCCCACTTGCTGGCAGTCTTATCTCCCCTCTTTCTTCCTGAGTCCATTTGTCTATCCATTTCTGAGCTGTAATTTGTAAACAAACATTATATCAAATAATTTTAAGAAATTTTGATAAAAATGTATACTATTAAACTCTATATTCTAAGAAATTTTCAGGGAATCTTTGTTACTAAGTTCTATATTTTTTGTGTCGTTACGAAAAGTTTATACTCAAATTAAAATATGATTTAGATTATTAGAAATCATTTGGATTATCATCGTTGTGTATTGTTTGTTAAGAAAAATGAAGTGTATTTGCTGCTTGCTACCTTTATAAACAAGAGTACAGAGAAATTGCAGTGCATTCACACAAAAGTGAAAAACATCTGTTTAGTTATTAAGTGTTTATTACAGTAACAAAGCTCAATGTCGGAAGAAAATTATCCTTCCAAGTGCCAGAAATGTGCAGGGGATATCAATATACATTGTGTTCATATATTAACATTGCATTATGTCAAGCACATTGCATAATTAGCTTTTTCATGTAACACGCTTGAGTAAGATATTAGAGTTAAGTAGCAATTCATGTATATGTACAATTTTTATAATTAAAATTTATGTTGAAATGTATGAGGAGAAAAAAGTTTGCCACTTATTGTGATCTTTGTTCAGCTGAATTGTAAGACTGTGGCTATTGTTTTTATATTTTTGTACTGGGTTAATGTACACTTGCCCTAATGAAAAATGAGAAAATATATTTGAAGTACTCCTAACCATCTTTGGATTTCCTTTTACATACTTTTAGAATGCATCTGTATTATAGAGTGAAAAATTATGTTTTTAACTTTTGCCAACTCTTGTTTTGGATTACTTTTTTAGAGAGAGAGAGATATTATACAGTAGCTTGAATTATTTTATAAGAATTAATACTGCTTCAACAAAAATATTTTTTTAAAAAAATATTCTGATTAAATGATCCTCACATTAGGGCGTGTCGCTAAGAGTGCCAGATCTGAAGAGTGAGAAGGGGGTGGAGGCTGTTCCCCCAACCCAATTTTATTTTTTTATAAATGTTATTTAGCTAAACACATTCAAAATAACTATAACATGCGTATCCATTCATACTCCACAGAAGTAATTTTACTATTATAAAACAGGTTTTTTCAATTTTAGGTTAGCAAAATTTAAAGAATTTCAATAATATTTATAGGGTTATGAACTGAAATGCTGCTTTGGATGAAAATGTAGATTCCATAAATGTGAATGAACTTGTGGAGGCATTCAAGAAATGTAAAAATAGAAAATCACCTGGACTAGATGGAAAAAATCATGTATCCAAACAATAATTTCTCTATGGGTTTCTATTCTCTTGAATTATATGAATATGTAGTGGAAGTATGGACTTATACAAGAAGTTTGTAATCAATCGGTTGTTATTATCCTTTTTAAAACAAGTAGTACCTTCTTCCATTATTTCTAAATTTATAATTTTCGAAAATTCAGAGAGTTCTTCGAAAGTGAGATCCACACCATTCTTTTGAGCATTCCTCCTCGTATCCGTGAAAAAAATTTGGAGCGTTTTTTGAGAAAAAAGTTATTTTTTTTTAAATTGCTTTTATTTCGCGTCAAATTACACGAAATTCACTCATTTTTGAAAAAATGGAGCTGAACCTAATTAAAGATCAGTCTTCAAGAAACAAATTTTGTTAAGAAAAAAGTGTCTATGTTCAATATTATAGTTGTAGGAAGACGCCCCCCAAAAATTGCACTTTGCAATTTTCAAAAATTCTGGGATTTTAACGAACATAGGATAGAAAAACATTTTTTATGTTGAAAATCGCAATTTTGATGTACAAAGCAAGTTTTTTTTTCTCATTTAAAATCAAATTCAGTTAAATTTGAAATCAATTTATCCGAAGTATTTCGTACAAATGAAAAAAGGTGTTTTTATCTTCTTAGATAAATTTTAACCACATTTTGTCTAAGAATATCTATTTTTATTATACTTGCAAATTTCTCTAGATGATAAAGATGTTTCAAGAATTTTTCAGACGTTTATATCCGATTTTGACTCGTACAATCCAAAAAAAGAAGAAAATTGAAAAAAATACTTTCTTTCTTCGTTTTTTAACCCTTTCTCTGCTAACTACGCCTGTGGGCGTCCGGAGTTTTCGTTCCACGTGTGTTAACGGCGCCTTTTGACGTCCGCCCGGAGTCGCTTCTGCTGTGCTAATGCCGCCTGTGGGCGTCTTTACCTTGGGTGTCTGTCTCTTGCTTTCTTCTGAATGGCTGAGGGCCTGAAGCACATGTGGCGATATTTGTTCGTTTTGTAAGTGTTTTGAAGTTTAATTCGAACTCTTCTATACAGTGTTGAAGTGTTCTTGCTGCAAGGTGAAATGTTTGTAAATTGATAGGCTGGTGTGCGGCGTTCCTCGCGCATATATGTGTGTGTATATATATATTATATATATATATATAATATATTATATATATATATATATATATATATATATTCAGAAACGCTCAAACGCCATTTTCTCATTCGGATAGAGCTAACTGCATTCTTTAATATGACGTAAAGTTAATTTCGGTATATTTTTTATTGTTTTCTTTTTTTCAAAAAATTACACAAATGTAAATTTTTTGAAACATCTTTCACTTGATGTGCACATTTCCAGCCATTTGAAAAAAGCAGTTGTATTTGTGAGTTAAAGTGCTTCAAATGAAGGTTTTCGAAAACTCAATAATGTTCTGTGAAAAAGAGCTTTACATTTCGAATTTACAGAAGCGCTTAAGCGCATTTTCTTAAAAAAAAAGATGCAAATTTTTCAAAGAAATTGCAATGAAATTTGCATTAAGGACGAGGTTTTACTGTTCTTTGATTGTCATAAAATAATATTCCGTTCTATTATCAAGAAACCGGAAAATTAAGAAATTAAAAAATATTTACTTTGAGTGACATTACTGTCCAGGACTGAAGAAGGCCGACAGGATATCACAAAATATGTCTCAAGCCTCATGTACTTTTTCTTTTTATTAGATTTCTTTCTCTTTTCTTCTTATTCTTTTTCGATAATTTGCATGTAAGCGATCTATGCCATATTATTTTGTTTCGGTCACCCAGCAATTGCGCGAAATGTCACAGTGATCCACGATTGCTCGCTTGGCACCTATAATATTGTAACGTTTCTTAGTGGTGAATTAAAACACACATGTAATTATTTGAACAAAGATGTTTATTTTGTTTTTTAATGATACACAAAAAAATAATAGATTTATTTACCGATAAGATTCACAGTACCGGAATACCGTTCGAAAATATAATTATAGTTAAAGTTATAAACATTAATAATCATTTGTTTTTTTCCCATGCAGCATTATACCGCTCTTGCGCTTTTCAGTTGGTAGATCATACATTCTCAATTACGTTTGCCAAGAAATCATTCATACTCGCCCATTCATTATCCAAAAAAGAATATTGCAAACAATTACCAGCACTCGTAAGCTGGAGTCTCGCAAACCCTTTTTCAATAAACTAAGGATACTTCCTCTACCATTCTACCCCTACATATATTTGAAATAGTGGTCTTCACAAAGAAGATTCCCATGGAAAACAAAGCCACTTTTACTTTAAATTCCGATGTACACAACTACAACGCTCGTCAAAAGGATAACCTACATGTTCCCCACTCTCAGACTTCACTTTAACAAAAACATACCCTAATAGAGGGCATTATACTTTACAAACTAGGCAATGATATTAAAGACATAAACACAATTCATACAATTAAAAGTAAATTGAAAGCTTTGCTGCTTAACATGTTCTACAGTGTGACGGAATATTCAAATCACAACAATATTTCCCTTAAAAATATAAATAAATAAGAATTTCTTATCCCATTTGACTTTCTGTTTCATGTTAACTGTTTCGAGCTGAAGCAAAGAAAAAATAACTGCTATATCGCATCCTGTGACATTAAAGGAGAATGCCTGACAAAAAATAAAATTGATCCTCTCTGGACTCGCTAGACGCAGGTGCTGCAGTAGGACTAAGTGTACAAATTTAAAAAAAGAAAAAAACACGTTTTAAACATACTAATATTGTTAAATTTTATGTAGTTGCTAACAGATTTGATATCATGTATTGTTTTATTATTATTATTATTATTATTATTATTATTATTATTATGAAAAGAAATTAAATTTAAAACTGTAAGTTAATAATTTTATCACTACCTAAAAACCAAAATGAAGAAAAGTAAACGAAGTTGCATTTAACTTTGACGTGATTAAAACCATAAATCTAAAAAACAAAACACAATTAACTACATGCGAACAAACACAGGGATACAACCGAAACGCGAACTTTCTGAGCACAGTATGATATGGCAACCGAAGCAAGTGGCACTGCAGCTGTGGCTGATCGAACAGGCGAACGTATCCCTTCTATAAAAATTAATACATTCTAAAGATTTTACCACTAATTGCAGTAAATATGTAATGCATTTACGGTAATATTTTACTAATGTAATTGTTGTTATGAAAAATTGTGTTAATAAGGATTTAAAACAGTTTCATCATAAAAAAATGGGGGGGGGCGTATTTACCGGGAAAGCTCCTTAAGGCCCTGTACTTTATTCTTAACCTTGGACGCGCTTTTTTTATAGCTGCATGAAGGCTGACTGAATTGGAAAGAATCTGGCAACCGTAGCCTAATGAACTTAATTTGGCTGCACTGAGATACCCAGAAATTTTCTTACAATGACATCATCCAATTGCATATTGTTCATTTTCATTGCCGCATACATTGCATTGAAATGTAAAAGTGCATTGAATTACAATTTATTAATTCGTTTACTATTAATATGTTACTAAGAAACTAATTTGAAATACCTGAAATCATACTACTTGTTTTTTTTTCTTTTTGCAAAATGCAGACGGAATTTTGTACACTTCCTGATCCGTTTTTAGTAGACATTGATACAGTACCTTCTGATTTCTAATTAAAATTAATCGATCTCAGATGTGATAGCTAGGAGGTCGATTCTGTCGGGCAACCCCCCCCCCCCACGGACACGGTTTCGATGTTTGTTCATAATACCATTTGTTCAGCAAATACCATAATCTGGGATTCGGTCCACTAACGTTTGCGAACAATTATTGCTTTTTTATCTGAATAGATTAAGAACAAACAACGGAAATGGTCCAGGTTGTTACGGCTGGGACGTTGCCCCGCTGGTGGGAGATACCTAGTTGGGGAAAATATCGCTAGCCGACTTGCCGAGATCGCCACCTCCCTCAATAAAACATACACTGCATTTACGGGAACAATGACTTAAGCAGTTGACGCACCCGGAAACATTAATCAAACAATCAGTCAAACTACCGCAATGATTACCTATCAAATTTCTTCGCTTGCCCGCCGGAGCTACGCGTATGATCTTGAACGGTGTTTCATGCCGGGGCAAGGGCAGGGATACGACCGCTCGTGTTGGCAAAACCATGTCCGCCACTGGCTTACGGAGACAACAGGAGCATCCCGCCACATTTTTGCGTGAATCCTTCCACTTAATTTTGTGAGCCACCAAATTCTGAAGTTGCGAGCCGCCACTTTTACTTATTTCTTAAAACCAGTGGCGGCACGTGATCATGCCATTAGCGTGTGCGACGTCTCTCTTCTCGCATCCTTCCTCCCCCTCACACACACACACACACACACACACACACACACACACACACGCATTTCTTTTCTCAACATATGCTTCGACTTCTCTTGGCAAGGACCCCTCCGAAATATTAACTATTATCTGTTCGCCGTAAGAAAAAACCTGGTGTAAACAAACTGAAGAAATCTTTGCGCCGCACTACGCTTCTTATTGGACACCTCCTAGCGCTCTACTTTCGAAGACGCAAGCAGCATACCCCACCAATTCAAATGGAATAAGAGCTGTCATGCAAATGTCATGATCTCGCATCTACTTTACTTACGATCAGTCTGCTTCAAGAAGTTGTTGTTAATAACCGGATGTCGATTATTTGTATAAATTGGTTGGCCTAAAATTCGGGAATTCTTGATTACAATTCTCAAGCCGCAACAATTGCACAAGCGTTGATGTTTCGTTTCTGCACTTTTGCCCGTTTGATGCCAGGAATTTACTTCAGATCGAACTACGCTGACTACAATGTTTTCGAATGCTTCAATCACAGGTTTCTTCCCATTTCTTTTCTTCTCTGGTGTTTGTAGTTGTCCCTTGTCAGTGAGCTCTTTCCGGAGTTAATACACACGAATATTCCAGTGAACACTGCGATTTGCTTCACCGGTAATGACGGATTCATATGCAATAACGAATTGAAAACGTTCAGAACGATGCGCTTTTCTCCACTCAAAAGTAATTTTCCACACTTGTGTTTAATTATTGAAGGGCCAGCCACACTCTGAGACATTCTGAAACGAATTGAATAGCAGAGCCTTGCAGGACGATCGGCGGCGCGGCGCGGCGCCACGGTCCCACGAGCCGCGTCTACGCGCCTGACCCACGACGATCAGCACGTTCACGAACTAACTGTCAGAGGCTTATAATCTTATCGCAAAGCAACACAGTCAGTTCACAATGGTCTCCTTTTTTGAAACCGTTGCAATAGTTTTGACGCTAATTTAACGAACGATGGAAGATGAATTAGTTCTTACACAGAGAACTATTTACTTTAGCTTCAGGGTCCCTACAACAGCAGAGCTCACACTGCAAACCAATGAGAATCATCCTAATACACGTGCATTTGTTTGCATCAGGATTTTTCTTAGGGTGAACGGATAATACAGTCGGATTACCGCGTATGTACTCAGCACGTTCCGGAACCGTTTTTCCTAGAGTGTTAAGAGTTTTATTGTACACGTTGATTCAAAACTGTTTATTCGCATTTTTGCTATAGAGTTTTTTTCCATAAGCTCGCTGTACAAATATAAGGCTAGAAGTGCAAGTTACCGAATACTCAAAACAATCTAGATAATTCACCGATTTCACTGTGTGACGAAGTCAATTCAACGCTGTTTCTTTTCAGCAATTTTGTCTTCACGCTTGACAGAAAAACGAACATTCTAACTTGGGTTTTTCGAAACGTATTAACAAAGTAACCAGCTACATACGTGTACAAAATACATTTGGGTTTTCATTAATTCAAAATGGATTTGAACTCACTTCAAAATATAAGAAAATGTGCACATAATATTAAATTCTTATGAATGAAACACTGCACAGCAATGCGTTCGCGTTTCGCGCGCTACCGAAAACTGTTTTATTGGCAGGGATGAGAGCTCATTTCAGTGTAGAGATATCTCACACTTCCTTCGTTCAATGACAAACTCGCTTCACCTACTACCTACGCTGGCTTTCACGAAGGGCACTGACGGGGGACTGTCAATCGCTGCTCCCGGACGGCGAGTATTTTGAAATTCCATGTTTCGAAAACTCTGAGAGGAGTTGTATTTCCCTCTTGTTTACAGATGTTTAAGAGAAAATGCACTGAATTAATTTAGGTGTGCACATGCGAACGTGCGAATAGGCACGAGCCGCCACTGCTTTAAACCTGGTTTCGTTCTTTCTTTCTTTTTTCTCAGATGGGGAGTGGGTGGGATAAAAAATTTCAGTATTACAGAAACAAGGATATATTGTAATAACTTGAATTCAATACAGTACATTATAAGTACTGTAAGCTGGGCGTACTAAGAATGGCACAGACCCTTAGATTGTTTGTTGAGTTACTTTGACGAAAATCTTCTGCCGACTGTTCTGAACCACGTCGTGCGGTAATTTTTGAGTTTAATTTTTGACTTAAAGTTCCTTAGAATAAAAACTGGGAATTGTGCAGAAATTAATATTTTCTTTTGATTTAAATGTCCCAAATATATTTTTTGCTATTCTTTAGTTTTGGATGCTAAATATTTTTATTTTGTAAAATTTATTTTCAATGTTTAATGTGCAAATTTGTATTTACATAATTTTAATGCTGTATTTTTTCTCAACCGTAAGAATGTAAGAAGAGAAGGTATTACAACCGAGTGTCGGAAAGCGGCGAAATTTCTACATCAAAAATCTTATTGTCGGGCCCTGGTAAAGAAAAAAGTGGATAAACCATGTTCCTATATAGTACATTATTTTTCTAACACGCGGTGAAGCCAAAATCCATGTTTTGTGGGTCCTTGATACCGAAAAATCGATTGACGGCAAAACGTCTGTCTGTCCGTCTGTCAACTAAACGCTTCAGCCGATTTTTTCCAAAATTGATATTCCTCAAAGGATCTGAACGAACACAAGGCTTTGGGAATTTCAAAAGGATATTTTTATTTTTGAGGGTAATTTTAAGGGAGCCTCAACATTTTCAAAATTTTCTCAAAAATGGCTTTATATATTTTGATTCTACTTCGTCGTCGGATAGCGTAAAGAAGGCTTAAGAGAATAGTGCACATCTCATGTTCCTTGAAAGCCCTGATGTTTAGAAAATTGCTAAAATGGAGTTGGGGGCGCTCTTCCTACAACTATAGAAGAAGAGATTGAAGATAGAGATTTTTCTCCTTAACGAAATCTGTTCTTTAAAGACAGATCTTGAAATAAGGACATGTTAAATTTTTCTAAAATATGAGTAGTTTTCATGTAATTTTGCGCGTAATATAGGCAATTTTTTAATTTTTTAAACTTTTTTTTTTTAAACCTCTCCAAATATGTTTTAAATATTTTCTCCTTGTATGAGTCAAGGGATGGTAAAGAATATGACACTACTTTTCCATTTTCAGTGAACACTCCCTATTTTCGAAAATTACCAAAAGTTAACATTTCAAAACCACAAACTTAAAGATAGATTTTTGCCTTAGGTAAAGTCTATTATAAAAAATCAGCTCTTTAAAGAAGGTTAGGTACATTTTTTAAAAGAGTAGATTTCATGTAATTTGTGCTTTAAATTAATGCAATTTATACATTTTTGTTCTTTCATAAATGCTCCAGATATTTTCTTTAAATTTTTATCCACATATAGAAGAAGATATGTTTAAAAGAATTGTGGTGGTCTCATTTTTGTTGATCTCTCTAAATGTTCGTACATTGCAAATTCAGAAATATTATGAGAAAGTATGTGCTCTTGTAGCCCCACTAGTTTGTTTTGTGCATACTCCCATGCATTCTTGCAACTCATTAGGTCCATTTTACCAGAATTCGCTTTGATTCCTCAAGCTTGAGCTTTTTCTGTAATGAGATCAACTTAACTTGTTTTAATGTCTTAAACGAGTCCTTAAATTATGTATTTATTTCAATTGATTTCCAACAATGGTTATTTTAAGAATTGTTTGTTTTTACTTCATATAATTTTCAATTTCACCGAACTCAGCAAAATGTACTGAACAAGAATAGTTTTTATTTTAGAAATATCCAAATATAAAATATTGTATGGGAAGGGTGAAAAACGTGAATTGATTTTAATGTGTTGTGATTAATTTAAGAGTTAAGTGATCACTTTTGTGAAAAATAAAATAGCACTCTTTAAAGGCAAATTATCACCTTCTGATTAACATGTTTCCATGTTCTGTTATTTGATGAGTATTGATTTTCTGAGAAAATATATTTTGTAGAGTTATTTGATTTAAACTCTAATTTTAAAATCTATTCTGATAATTAGTACGAAGCATTAGTGATTAAAATAGGTCAATTTCCAGTTTTCGACCTGATTTTTTAGCACTTCAGTTTGATAAGTCTGCCCTATAACACCTGAACTATTGCAGGTACAGGTAGGCCCTTGTTACCATAAACTTGATTTGATATAAAACCATTGAATATTATATATTTGCACTGAACCATCTTGAGAGCTACTTTAAATGTACCTACATTTCTCTTTAAATTATTATTTAGACACGAATATAATTACTCTTTACATGAATACACTTTAATTTTGTTTTAACTGACAAAAATATTGTGAATAAATGATTTTTCTGCACATTGTATGCAAGAGTTTCATTGCACGAGATGCAAATATGTAGAATCAATTATGTTCATTTATACTATATAGGCTTGTTGTAAATATCTTTAAATTTAGAACTTGTTTTTAAATACGAAATTAGAATAACAAAAAGCAGGAAACCATGCATTCATTGAACCAATGAACTGATGCATGTCTATTTCTATCATTTCTTGATTGTTCCTTGTGACATGTCACCTCTTATCACTTGGTGATGCAAGTTGTAGGAAGCAAATAGAATGATGCTAAAATCCAGTTACATGACTTATTTTATTGAACAGATGTCAACACTGAATTCAGTTCAATTCAAGAAAATTCAGAACATATTTGAATAAAAATAGATATATGAGAACAATTTGCATATCAAGCTAAATATTTACACTAGTAAAACTAACTGAAGTAACCAGCATTGCTGGGATATTTACATTAACCATAATCATCTTGGTACAGAAAAAAGGAATGAATTCCATCAGCAGTGTAAAATGGAGATAAATTTATTTCTCTACGGCCAGTCAGTAATATACGTACTCCTGCTGTATATTTAATCGACGAATGTCATTTTTTTTCTTTTACTGAATAAATCTAAATCTAAAGGTCGTAGAGAAAGTATTGTCTTCTACAAGGGCATAATGGCTATTATTCAATCGTAGAAATTCCAACACTCACTTCTACGTTGCTCGTGTCGTAAACATCAAATCATGAATAATAGTTTATATTATGCACTAGTTGCAGAATATACTATTAATAATAATAATATTTATTGAGTCACATATACAATTACAATCGTGTATGACAAGTCAATATGATGCCTTAAAATTAGAATTACTAAACATTTTAAAACAATTACATTGGTTTTACTATTAGAATTAGGGGGTCGATATAATCGTTTCCAATTATTTCTAGCTAACTCTAAATTCACTTCTAGTTTACATAACACTTTCCTACACTACACAACACTACACCTACACTTCACTGTTACATAAATGGGCCATGACCTATAATAATTATGACTAAATAATAATAATTAATAATAATAATAATAATAATAATTATAATAATAATAATAATATAATAATAATATAATAATAATAATACATTAATAATTAAAAAAAGAAAAATAAAAATATTTGTTTTTTTTTTCCCTTTTTCCCAAAAAAGTCAAAAGGTAATTTTTCGAAGACTGCTCTTAGATGGAATGAAGCCATATTTTTAAAATTTGGCTACGTTGGAGGAAGATCCTCTAAGTGCTTCCCTGCAGGTAGTTTATCCAATCTACTATAAGTGGCATTCACAAAGGAGAACTTGCCTACATCAGTTTCTTTGCTTTTCTACCATCGTATTTCCAAGGATGGTCCTCCTCTGTTTTATAATCTGATTTCTGTATCTTTTTGCCGATATCTGCCCATGCTGTGTCGCCTTCTGTATGTCTTATAGCATTTAGCGCATAAACGCGCCCCGTTCCCTCTCTTTTGATAAGGACTCCCGTTCTTCTCGTTTTCGTCACCAACGCACCCCGTGATTTACAAACTTTGAGGCCCGTTTTTTGAATTTTATTCTAAGCCAGCTTCGATGTTGGCCCCTTTTCTGGTGCCAGTATGCGCTCCGTAATTCTAATTATTGGTGGCGTACCAAGTGTAGTATATGGCTAGGGATCGGCATTTTGGACTACTATTTTTTAGAATACGTAGCATTACAAAGTGCAGCGCTCTGCCAGGATTTTTTAAAACACGTATTGTTATATGATCCGACCGCAACCTCAAGTCGCTTTCGCAGGACGACAAACCCAAATACTTGTTTTACACGTGGTATAACGTTAGTTTCCTAATTCATAACTGGAGCGTATGTTCGAGCGGGGACTTGGTACACGGCAAATGAATTTTACTCTTTTCCGGATTTAATTCCATCCTTATTTCTGCACGCCCAGTTTTTCCATAAACAGTTAAGACAACTCTGTAAAACCTTTTCAGTCCCTCAGACGAGCCCAAATAACTCCTACAATATTTAATGCCAATCGTCGGCGAAATAGTCTAACTTTTGATTTTAATCAGTTGCAATGTATTAATAAACGCTAAAGAATAGCAAAGGCCCTAACACACTCCCCCTGGGGGACCCAGCGAGGTTACATCGGCTTTCGATGAATATTTGTCTCACTATTTCTAAACTGTTTGAGTGCGCCTCCGTAAGAAATTCTTTTTATCCACAGGATTTTCCGATGATCTATTCCCGTTTCTGACAATTTGGAAATTAAAAGGCCATGTGGAACGAGGGATCCAATGCCTTAGAAAAATCTAATATTATTGCGTCGACCCTAACTCCCCTATCGTCTAAATGAATGCTGCTGATGTCCTGAACTAAAAAGCAATTGTTTTGGGCTGTCGCACGAATAACCCAGGACGTAAAACCGTGTTGATTTGAAAGATAACCAAATTCAGTTTTTATTCCAACACTCGTCTAATAGTACTCGCGAATTATGTGTTCCATCTGTTTTGCATCGACTGATGTCAAACTTATAGGCCTGTACATTGTTACATCCTTCTGTCTCCTCCCTTGTGAATCGGCACTACGACTGCCTCTTTTCCAATTTTGAGGAATCATGCCTATTATTTATAGTCGCCCATTAAGCGCGCAAGGTACGGAATCATGGCTTCCCCTCCCAGTTTTTAATATTTCTCCTGGTATTCCATCAGGACCTACTGATTTTTCTCCTAATGTTTTTGCAATTCGTTTTCTAATAATTCCTCCATCGATTCGAAAGGTTTCTATTACGGGTGTTTGTTTCACTTACTAAGGTTTGATCCTTGCCGGCTTGAAAAACAGATGAATAATGTCTGTTTAAACAAGCCGCCTTTTCACTATCATCTGTAATTAACGAACCATCTGCTCGCGATCGCTGGAATACTTTTCTTTGTTCCCTTTCTTAATGTCTCACATACTTGAAGAAATTTTGCCAACAGGTCAATCGGTCCGCTTAGAATTGAATTTAGGTATTTTCTTGGGTATGTAACTTTATGCTAATAGGTCTTTGATTTTAATTGTAGAAAATTATTTTTCTGATCCTTAACTTATATTAACGTTTACTTATACGCTTTCTAACCTGCCCTTTTCAAGTTCGCCCTCACTTCTTTGGTTATAATACACAGGAATCCGAATGGCACCGTAGTTTCCTGGTAGGCACGAATTTTGCTAAGCATTCAGAAATAATGTTTCTTAAATTTGAACACAGAATCTGTTCAACTGTACATCCTCTAAGAAGCCCAGCCGGCAAAATTGCTTTTCAAAGTATAATTGGCATATTTGTGACGTTTGTTCGAGAAAACTGAAAAAATTCTCTTTTTTTTTACAAGATCATTTCGTTTACCTCTCTGTACATTTTTAGGAAGGATCCTTTGTGATCGCTATTCCAGAATTACCTCGCAGGCAAGAAATTGGTCTGCCGTCTAATAAAGGAAAACGTCCAGTAAGCCATTATCGCGGGTCGGTTTGTTTACTACCTGTGGTAGCCATTTTCCCCCCCAGAACCAGTTCGTTAATGAGGCGTTTGAGCGGCCCTTCAGCCCCATCTCCCCCTCCAGCTAAAAACATGCGGGTAAATTTAAGTCTCCCTCCAATAATACATTTTTTTTCCCCTTTTTCCTGATTACACGGGTTTCTTTCTATAAGTCTTTGTAACGGTTCCGTGTCCCGTCTTGCTGTGATCTATACACCGCCTATAATTTCCCACTGAATTTTTTGAATTCCTATCTCGAATGTCAACACCTATGATTTCAAATTTTCGTCCCACGCCATGCCTCTACTGCTTCGAAGTTGTCTTTTATACATATAAAAATCCCCCACCACTGCGATCTAGCTTCTACCGCGCCTGAATATTTAAAAAAATGTGGTCTGAAGATTTTCAGCATTTAATATTTCCGCCATTGAGCCATGAC